>JAKTTK010000149.1:39163-233965 GCA_030581415.1 Waltiozyma mucosa
TTAAGACTATACAATAAGTAGTGATCAAGTTCTCAACCGGACTTGGTCTCTTTAATATATAATCAACAGATTGTAGATAATTAGAATAATATTCTCATTATGAATAATGAGCAATTATTCTAATTGCTATAATAGAATGAATGAGATGATAGATATCTTACGTAATCACGTGATATACCATATCTCTTCTATTATAACAATATTTTAGATATAATTTATAGCATTGTGATCATATATTATTGAATTTTCAATAATACAAATTACATAATCCACATGAGGATTACATAATTAATATTTTATTTTCACGCGCGCGCCCGCGCGCGAAAATGGAAAAAATAGTTTAAAATTGGATTTGAATTAATCAAGACTTTCTGAACCTTGTCTTTTTGAAAAAATTATATATAATTAATTATTTTTCACAATATAGCTGGAATTAAATTATTTAAAATTATAATGTATATATTCATATATTATAAATTAGTTATTATTCAATACTTGAAAACTATTAACATTTATCTGATCAGTTATATATAAATTCACTATACCTTAAAATAATTAGATTGTTTTGACGATAAATATTAATATGTGGTCACCAATTTATACCAATCTATTTATTTTTTAAATTATTATAATTAGAGTCTATAGGTATTCATTGCATCATGAAATATAACTTGAAATGTAGATGTCTCATATTATTAAAATGTATCATACATGCATTAAAGATGACATTCTATAAAAAAACTTTTTTTTATACTATTATAACATATATCAAAAAAGAAAAAACAGAGCGGTACATTTTAGTTAAACACAGTGATTTCAGAAAATCATTAGGATTGACCCTAATAGAAGAGCGAGTAAAACAAAAGCGGTTATAAAAGCAGCTCCTATAGTATCTTTTTTGGTAATTTCGATAGGCTGGTGATTCATAGTATCATAACTTCCACTTGAACCGTCACCTAATCCAGCAGAGTAATCACCGATAACATTGACGACTTCATTAGTTAATGGAGCATCATTGTTGATTAGACTTTGAAAAATCTCCAAAGCAGCCATTTGCTCACCTAGCCCATAAACATTATCCCAAGATCCTAGAGACCAATCTTGGCCACATGTATGTCCATCGTAACCACCTGTACAGGACATGGCTGCACCTTGCGCTGATGCTTCTAATAATATTCGAATTCTAGAAGACAAAGCTGGGATCAATATAGAAGTCATTCCTAATGTTCTTGAAAAAATTGCTCTGAATGACCTTTGATCATTGTTACAATTTTTGGATGGTTGACATGCCCTTTCATACATTATCGAATTGTTGAAAAATTTTTCAACATGGTTCATTATTTTCTCTGATCTCTCTAACCATTTATTCTCTCCTGTATAATTGTATAAATATGCAGTACCTGAAAGAATAATTCCAATGTTGTAAGTCCACTCTAAATGATTGATAGTCGTACAATCATGATCGATATTTGCCCCATCGTAAATCCTAATGTAGTTATCATTATCAACTACAAACCCAGTATCTGTTAGCCAATCATAGATGGTTTCTGAAGTTTGTACATAGCTATCATTACTAGTAAATCTAGCTAGCCTGGCAGAAATATGGAACAAACAACCCGAAGAAATAGTATTTTTATAAGAGTAGCCAGAGTTCCAGGAAAATATTTGCCATCTCAACCCACCACCACAATGTTCCGCATCCCATCGGCTCCACATTGTATTATAAACAGCTTGTGCTAGAGTCAACCAGGTTGGAAATTGTTTTTGATCCGCAGGGCTAGTGAAATTTCTCTCAGCAGCACTCATTACCAATATTCCCCAAAAACCTTGATCATCATTTCCTTCAGTTGTAGATTGATTAGAAGGTATATAATCATAATTGCGACCTGTCTGAGCAACTAATGAATCTAGTAATAGCGACTCATAAGTATCATTTTGACAGTTATGCCAAAAATCTAATACACCTCCAAAAGCGTGGCCTGCTTGCCACCAATAATAAGGTGGGCTGAACATTCCAACTGTACCACCATATTTTGATCCATCATAATAATCCATCATTCCTTGAAGTACCAGTGATGATGCATCACATATTGATTTTTGAGAAGTTATGTCTAGGAATATTGCTTTTGCGAAAGATATCAAAAAGTAAAATATGAGAACCATGATGTTGATATCCTTTCTTCTATTCTTCATCTACATAATGTTTTCACTTTGATATGATTAAATTGGGTTGAAGTGATCATGATATATGGAATTGCAATTTGTCGCCTGGTCCCCACAGGAATTGAATACCAAGGCTTTCAGAAAGAATTGCAAAATAAAGTGACTTGGCAAGAAATTTAAAAATAGAAACAGATGTTGCCATAAATGGGGTTTTAACAATAAGTACGTTTTAAAAACTTCCATAAACTGTATTGATTATCATTAATCTTGTATGTAAATGGTAAAATTTACAGCATTCCAAGTTTTTTCCAAGTTCCAAATTCTCATGCTTAGAACGTATATGGTTTATGTGGTCTAGTTGTATTAACGGAAATCTCTTACCACCCAACTCGTTACGAATATATATTTGACTCTTATTATAAGATATTGAAAATATCTTGATTTTTGTAAGCTAACTTTTCAACATGTTTGTCTTAATATAGTTAACTTGATTCCCCATATTAAAAATGTTCAGCTCAGTTTTCCGTTGTGCTGCACATTGATCGATTGATCAACATCTACACGGGAGCCGTCTCAAAGGTTTACCCCCAGATCTAAGTGCACACGTCTCGAAAAAACATGTGACTGTGTCGGAGAAAAAACTGATGGACTCAAAAGATTTACTAAGCTTTCGAGGTAAATTTCGTCTTGATCGCGAATTATTTGGGAAGTACAAATCGGAATCATTTTAAAGATTAACTGGAGATACCTAAATTCAACAAAAAGAGTCCACTCACGACAACTTCATTTAATGAAATAGGACATGGCCACTATTGAAGGTCTCTATCTTGCAGATGAAAGAGAGTATGTTTTTGTTTTGTTTTATTATAGGGGATGTCATCCCCTTATTTCTAAAATCAGGATAAAGTGAACTAACAATTTATCACCAGTAATCTGATATTTGAATATCCAACTAGTTCATCATCACCACCGTTAAAAACCATCTTAGCTACAATAAAAGGCGTGAGTGAATCGAGATACAAGGTGCTGCACAATGACTCAATCATTGAAATCTCACAGTCAAATACAATATACAAGTGTACACAGGGAAGGATCGTCATTTACGCATATGTTGAAAATAAAAGAGTTCAAGAATCTTTGGATTTAAAAACATTGAAAAACCATGGTGAGGCTGAAGCTGAATACAAAGAATTAGAAGAGCATGATAATGGAGATCTCGTGAATCAATCTGGTAATGCTAATATGAAGAGGAACAAGATCTCGACTACCAATCCAAATTTCATTTTTGTTTTTCTCAATAAAATTCTTGAAATTTTATCTCAATACTTTGGGACACCTTTGAACCCAATTAAAATTGAAGCGAATTATGATGTGATGTGTAATTTGATGCAGGATATGATAGAAAGTGGTTACCCTTTTATCACCGATATCAATCAGTTGAAGGATTACGTCCCAATTAAATCCTCATTAAGTTCCAAAATCATTTCTACTACAAACCAACTCGCTAAAACATATACATCAGCTTCCAATGTTTCAATTTCTTCCATCATGAGCAATAGTTCAACCAATAGTGAGACACCATGGAGGAAATCAAATATTAAATATACCAATAATGAACTGTTCTTGGACATAACAGAAGAAATCAATGTTATTCTATCACCTAATACCAGCACTAAAAATAAAAAGCTTTTGAATGCTTACAAATTAGTCCCAAAGGTTGCATTTTTGAAAGGTACTGTTGAATTTACCTCGCATTTAAGTGGTATGCCTCAAACTCAGCTATTATTGAACCTTTCTGGACATCATTTAAGCACTCCTTCTTTTCACAAATGTATCGACCAAGACAAATGGATTGATTCAGAACAAAGCTTGCTATCTTTTGTTCCTCCGGATGGTAAAACTACTATAATGGACTATATCATTGATTTAGATCAGTTGCCTCTATCGAAAACATTCAAAAATTTAGGATTGGTCAGTATTGATTATAAAGAAAATCTAGGTTTGAAAGCGACAGAGTTCGAGATTACTTTAAGCTTGAATCTTTTAAAAACAGTATCAAGCTTAGATTATCTGAGAATCACCATTAAAACCAAAGTTGATGAAAATGTCAAAATCATACGATTAAGTCATGGTGACTTCCAAACAAAATCTAAAGGAACATTTGAGTGGGTGTTCGACGATCGTGTTTCATTAGGAACCTCACCAATTCTCAGGGGTACTATTGAATCAGCGAGTGAGTCTATCAATGACACTTTATCAAATTCTTCATCAAATGACTCACAAGCTCTTAAGCTGTTTCCACAACTAATCTCAGCATCGTACACATACAAGGGGGCGTTACCAAGTGGGATTAAGGTAGAATCTTTGAAAATAATAAAAGGTTTGGGGGATGTCAAACCTTATAAAGGTGTCAAATATATCACAAAAACTGGTGATTTTATTATACGATAGCCGAATAATTTAGATGCTGACTTTTTGTGTATATTTTTTAGGCCGAAACTAGAAAATTCTCGATATCAACTTCTGAAAACTTGAACTCATATAAAGAAATAAATATATTTATTACTTATTACTTATTACTTATTTCTAATATTTATTACTTCACTGCTTAATTGTACTTATTACTTTTATCCGAGATAGTGCACATGACTTCGGTCGAAAAAAAAAAGGCAAATTATTCAAAAACATCAATATTGTTTTCTTATTTAGATTTCTGTTCTTTCAAGCTTGTATTTTTAAATCATATAGATAGATTGAACGATGAACCAAAATGGTTTACTAGGGCAAGTAAAGCAAAATTTATTGCATTATAACCTATGGTCTGATATTTCTGAAATCAAGCTACCCAACTACACATTAATTCAAGGCAAACCAAAGGAACCTTTGTCGTCCGCAGCGGAATCTCATAATGAATATGAGATTATATATCCTATTAAGCTCACAGACTCATTGACCCCAAAGCAATTAAATCAAATTTTTGAAGAATTAAAATTAGAAAAGGGTAACAGGCTCCCAAAAATAATCTGTGCAATTTTGAATGATGATGGTACGATTGTTTATTATAATATTTATAATGGCTTGATCAAACCTAAAAAGAATTGAAGATATTTGCCGACTCTTTCCATAGTTTAGGTTGTCTTTTAATCACTTTTAGCAAATTTGAATTCAGCTCCTCTATTTTGCTAATTATTGTGTTATAGTTTTCTTCTTTAATGGATACTTTCAAATAATTGGAGATAAACTGATCTGGCAATTGTGGCGATAAGAGAGTATTTAAATAACTCAACAATAACAATTCGCCAGACGTCATTTCCTGATTAAAAATTGGATATATTTCACCTTTGTGACCCAATTCTCTTATAAGCTTATTCAAAAACTCAATAAAATTCAGTTGTAAATAATTCAAACATTTCATATTGTTTTTGGAATTTTTAATCAAGAGTTTATATTCGATCATTTGTTCTCTTTTTAATTTCTGAATTTTAGAACTTATAGTTGGTATTTGATTTAACATATCACTTTCGATATCAACATTATCATCGATGGTTAAGCCAATTAGTTCACACCGTGCCTTAGCTTTGGATTTGAATAATATTGGTGTATTATACTGTAATGGGAATGCTAAATATTTACCGAATATAGCTCTTGTATAGTTTTCATAATTTTTTTTGTTGAGATATAATGAATAATCTACTATTTTCGACACCTCATTCTTAATGAATGTTATTAAACTTTGATTTATAGCCCTTTCCTCCTGATTCAATTTTTCATCCAAAGATTTATACCCTTTCAAACTCAAATATCTTACAATAGAAATATATCCATCTATGCTCTGGTTCTGACTGATCACTAATGTTGGCAGTCTACCAGTTTTAGCCAAGTTATTATTCGATGATGGAATGACTGTAAACTCACTTGTAGGAACAGTTTCAGTTAAGTACCAAATTGTCGCGATGGATTCTGGATCGATAATTGCGAACTCTAAATGGTTTCCCCAAACATGTAGTTCCATTCTCCTCGAAATGCTTGTCTCAATTCAGAAATTAATAGAAAGACTTCATTAGATTCATGAGGTAGTGATGCGTGATGCGTTTTAGAAGTTTCGAACCTAGCATATCTGAAGTTATCCAGATTCAACTTCCGACTAATTCACTCACGTGCTCAATATTCGCGAGATTAGATTTTGGAAGCACTTAGTCGTTTCAAGTTCGCAGCTTGGTGGAGGAAACAAAGAATGAACGCGCCCTACAAAAGAAGGTATTTATTTTAATGGATGCTTTTAACTAACAAGCATCCCATAATACTATTCTTGATTGACCTTTTTACTTACTATTCTTTTCAAAGACAAGGGTAGATCGATATCTTCGTCTTCCTCAAATTCTTGATCGCCGAATGAATTCATTCTTTTGAAATCTTCACTATTAATCCAAGAGCCGATTGAGTAAACTCTTTTTCTAAAGGCCTGTGATATATGGCTATCCAATGATTTTTGTGAGTCTTTTTCATTGTCATCAAATATCCCAACAGGGTTATAATGAGACAGAATACCTTCATCTTCATTGTGCTCATCTAAAACATCGTCAAGATTCGCGTTAGTTGAGGGTGTTGTGTCTGCAAGCAGCAGTTCATTGAACTTTTTCTGAGTCTTCTCAACGTAATCTTTGTACAATGGTCTACTCAAAAAACCGTACTTGAATTCATTAACACCAAAGAGTATCTTCCCTAGTTCAAGCAGTTCTTCGATGTATTCAATTATTTCCTCGACGCATGAGCTTGTCGCATTCCAACTCAAAAACTTCTCTTTTAAAAGAGCGTTTACTCTCGAATCTTTTCTACCATCAAAAATGAGCGTGATCTCCTGATCTGAGTCTTCTGAATTTTCGAAGTCATCAAAATTATGTGATGATATCTTATATCTTTCAGAGACTGTCTCCTTGATTTTCAAAATAAGTCTTTGATGCGCAATTCTAACACTTGGCAAATACTGTGGTAAAGGATCTTTTGTCAAAAGGGCTAGCTGAAATACCTTCAGAGAATTATTCATCGATGCTGACATTTGCCTTCTATAAGGGTATACCTCCTCGTTAAAGTCTTCAATAATAGCAGAGCCATATTCTTTTCTTAAAAAAATTATATTGTCCAATCTGTCAACGATTTCATGTAATATGAAAATGATCTCTTTGAACGCATCTGTGATGTCTTTAAAACTTCCTTTCAATCTTGGCTCTTTCTTGGCTTCTTTCCTAAATACTTCAGCTTTACTTAAAGAAGATTTAACAAGCTCAGAAAGCTCTGTGAATTTTTGGAACCTCTTTTCTGGCATCGTTAACGACTTCTCCCCATCCAACCCAGTGGCATATAATAGCGTAAGCTTGGCAATACTATTAGATGCAAAAGCCACCTCAGCAATTAAAGCATCCCTAGCTTTCATTGGAAAAAATATCAGTTGGCATAACAAAGCTACAGCACCCCCATAAATCATAGCAAGACATCTTTTACCAAAATTCTCTGAAATAGAACTACCAAGCTCTGACGGGATTACAGCTGATAACATAACAACATAAATCGAAATAATCATGATAATAGCAGCTTTAACGTATGGGGTACCTAAAAAAAAGTAAAATCCCGGAATTGCCCCAATCACAGAAACAAACACTTCTAAATATGGATTGGTCTGGTTGATAGCTGAAACATAAGATAAATAACCCCATGCAGCACCTGAAATCACACCCACGAAACGTAAGAAGAACACGAAAAATGTACCTCCTAGTTGCGGCTCAAGTACCAGGATACAAACGAAGCCGATCCACGTTCCTCTGATATCGACAAACCATTTACGTGATTCTGGAACGAACATCGGAAATGTGGCCAATGTCAGTCCCGCTGTTATCTGAAACCCAAACCTGAAATGATCCCCATGTGAATTGTAGAACTTCAACCATGAATTGAACAATGGATCTAGCGATTGTCTTCTCTGTAAATGTTTAAAAACTTCGTCTTCTAGTGGTTCGTTTTCTTTGAATCGTTTTTGAATCGATGGTTGTTCAATAAAGTTCAAATTGGAAGAGTTTATCAAAGGATCCTGAGAATGGAACCAGTCTTTAAGTTGACCCCATGATGTAAGAATTGAGAACCACAGCCGTTGTCCCAAAATACCATGCTTTTCCTGGGATTTTCTATATTCAAAAATAGTCTGAGATTGCCTCATCATTTGAGAAATTAATTGTGATGTTTGTTTCAAGTTCATTAAGAAAGATGATAATATGAATATTTCATCATTTGGAGACAAATAATCTTTGAACTCACTTGAATCTGTAATTTCACTCATTTCTTTCTTGAAGGCTCTATCGAACTTTGAAACCGCCTGCTTCAGTTTAACTAACTCCTGGTCAAAATCTATGTTGTCCAGATCAATATCATCGTTTACCAAGTTTTTTGATTTAGAAACTTCAGAAAGTTTAACATCATAAGAATAAGAGATCGCTAGTTTTATGATGTAGATACTTTGCGACAAGGTCCGGTGAAGTTTAAAAACGAGTGCTTCAGTTCTTGGTAAAAATTGGCGAAGTAATTTTGAGTTCTCATTTTTCAACAAGATTGTAAATTCCAATTGTGAGGAGTTGATCAATGCATTTATATAGTTCATTTGTGCTTTAGAAATCTGAATGATCGGTTTTAATTGTATTGGTGATAAAAAAGAAAATGAAATCTCATAAATACATTCCTGCAGAACTGCTTCAGTCGAGTTCAGTTTGGCACGAACTTCTGCTTTTTGTTTTATTAGCTGAGATAATGGAATAGAGTTTTCTAAATAATCAGTGGAGCTGCCACTGGGATTGATAAAAAACTGAATAGTTGAATCTAGGGTATAATGTAGGGCATTTAACGATTGTGTTATTGATTTACCCAAAAATGAGGATCCAAATTCTGGGAATATCAATAGGTTGCAAGCTATTGAAATTGCGATACCTAAAAAGAACGGGACAGTATAGTTCCTAAAAGTGGTTCCCGCATCAATATAGATTGGATCTGAGAATGCGAAGTGGACAACAAGAAATAATGGAAAGACAATGGCAAAAAATTTATGTGTTATCACTCTCATCCAACCATGGAAAAACAGCATTATAATTTGCATCACAACCAAAAAGGATAATGCTGTCTTATAGTTATGATAGTTCTGTATGAGCTGCTCTTGATCATCGAGAATACTTAGATCACCAAGAATCTTCTGTGCAATGAATTTTGAAAAGATCGCATATGCATTCCCCAATAGCAATCCAGTTGAACAAAAGAAGACAGCTTCAATCATAGTGCCAAATCTTCTTCCTGGGTGAATTATGACTGAGATTAGAGGCAACATAGCAGGCTCCCCACCTAAAACTTTCAATGTGTTTGGATTAAGACATAGAATGAGAGCTATCGTTGAGTTCACAGTTGATTTGAATATCCTTTGAGTTAGAAGCCGGGAGGGCTTCTTTTTATTTAGATATTGAATAATGGATTCAAATTCAGGTGACATAATAGCATTTTATGATAGATAGTACATAAAAAAGTTTCAATGAATGTAATAGGATCCTTCAGCTTATTAAATGTTTTTGGGATATCACAGCTTCAGGGTGTGATGACGATCTACGAATCACTTCATATATATAATTATACGGTATCAGCAGAGTACATAGTACATATTTTTTTACATGGTTTTATGCAAGCTGCATTCTTCGTTGCGCGCGCGGGTTTTAAAACACCTTCAAACGAGCGAGCATATATTAACTAATTGTTAGCCCTAAAGTGTAGCATGTGACTTTTAAACAAAAGAATCCGGTGGCATGGCACGATGCGTGCTCGCATGCTCTTGTGATTACAGTTCACTTGACTTGGTTACTGCTTATTATTACAATTATTTAGTTATATTTATATATAAGTAAAAGAGTGATAATAATCATTAGTTGATCTTCATACATTAAATTGAGGAAATAGGAAATAATAAAAGGTATTTATATAGTTAGCTATAGGTAATTAGTAACTACTAGCTAGCGAACTGAGATAACCGGAATATTACAGATCCCGGAACTCGTGGAACACTTGCGTTCATCACACTATTCCTATTTTGTGAGCCTTTTATAATATTGGAATATAGTTTCTTTAATTGAACCATGATCTACTTCATCATGGAAATCTGATAATTTTTTACTACTGAATTCAGTTGATGGGGAAGAATCTGATTCTATTGTGTCTAATTGTATTGTATTGGATTGGACATCTTCTAACAATCCATCACCTTTTTCTATATCTTTAGACATGATGGATTAAATAAACAAATCATTATTCGCGTTTTTAAAAAAAAAAAATATTGGTGCTACTCCGCTTAGCGTCCAGCCTAATTCAGTGTCTAAGAAGTTTTTGTATATCACCTGCCAAACAAGTAAAAAAAATACCTTTTTTTTAGGCGAAGTTTTTGGCGAAATAATTTGGATAATAGTTCACATACTAGAAAGTAGATACTACACATTGAACCTTGGAAGAAACTGGAATTTCGGTTGTTCACTTCCATTCCATCAACCAACAACAATCACTTCTCACTTTTTAGAACATACAAACTATCAAGAAATGTTACATTATTCACTCAGACCTAGAGCTAGACAATCAGCCATTAGATTTCTGTCTAGTATTGAAAGGTCACATGCCAAAGAATTAGAAGATTCTGTATTTTTGGGAAAAGGCGTTAGAGTCAAACCTTCGATTAAATCACAACCAAAAGAATCGAATGAAGATTTAAGAATACTCGATGAAAGTATTAGAAAGGCGGAATATTTAGCCAAGAATTTTACCACTGATTCTATCAAATTACAGACTAGATTACCTCCAAACTTTGCAACTAATCAACATTTAGCTATTAATAATTCAAATGAATTAAGTTCATTGTTATGGAATTTTGACGCTCCTATAAGACACGCGTTTGCGTATGGATCAGGTGTTTTTTCACAAGGGTATTCTGACCCAAATACCCAAATTGACTTGATTTTTGGTGTCACTTACCCAGCTCATTGGCATTCAATTAACATGAAAAGGAACAAGCACCATTATTCCACTTTGAAATATTTCGGATCGAGTTTTATAAGTCAATTCCAAGACATAGGTGCGGGTGTCTATTTCAACCCATTTGTGGAAATCGATGGGAAACTCATCAAGTATGGTGTTGTATCCATAGATAAACTTATTGAGGATTTAGCCTCATGGAAATCTTTTTATTTGGCCGGTAGGCTACAAAAACCAGTTAAAATTCTGAGAGATGATACGATGATTAAGTTTTGGAACCAACAAAACTTGAGAGCAGCAGCTACTCTAGCGTACTTGAATTTGCCTGAGGATAAACCATTTGATGAATTTCAGTTCTATAGAAATATCACGGAGTTGAGTTATAACGGTGATATTAGATATTTGCTAGGCGCTGAAAATCCTCAAAAAATAGATAATATTGTCTCCAAGAACTTCAATTACTTTCAACAGTATTATTCACCAATATTATCTGAAGTAATTCAAGATAAACATTTTGTTTTACCCCCGGGATTCACTAAAGAGAATGCCAACCAAAGGCTAAAAGACATCATTTTCAAATCCTCAAGTATTCAAACTGCGAAAGGTTTATTTTCTGCTGGTTTATCTAAATCTATCAAGTATGCTTATGCAAAAAGATTGAAAGCATCAAAAAAATGAACTTCCTTGTTGTGATTGATCTTTAAACGAAATTTATGATTACTATTTATTAAACTCTCCCGTATAAAAAACTAAATTCATTTTTTATTTTGCAGACTAGAAATGTAACCTCTTAAATTTAGAATTCTTTCGGTTTAGCTTGTCCAACATTTTTTTTTTGAACCTTGGGAACTTTTTGTTTTTATTTTTTTTCTCTAGTTGTGTTTTACTTTCTTTTTTCCTTTGCAATAAAATCAAATAACCGTTTCGTGTCCTTACCCCCCTGATTCTTATCACATAGGATTCAGTGGAAAAAATAATAATGAAAAGACCCATTAAAAGGATACTATCCTTTGATGCGTTCGGTACTTTATTTGTTCCCAGATATCCAGTTCATCAAATATACAAAGAACTGTCCCTTATCCATAAAATCCCACATAATGATTCTTTGATCCAACAAAAATTTCCTCAAGCTTTCAAACAATTGAACGCTGAGTATCCAAATTATGGTAAACATCAAGGAATAGGATTCAAACAATGGTGGTTCATGTTAATTCAAAATGTATATGGAAGGGAGGAGATGACTTCGAAATTCGAAGAGTTCTGTGAGGATGTATTCAGTACTTTTGAGGACGAAAGAGGATACGCAAGATATGAAGATGTTTATCAATTTTTGAGAACCATGAAAAACAAAGAAGAATCGTTGATTGTTTGCATGAGCAATGGAGATCCAAGAGTGAATAAAGTGTTGAGCAATTTAGGACTTGGTAAATTTTTTGACAAAACATATCTGTCCTACGACATTGAAATGGACAAATCGAGCATCAGATTTTATGATTATGTTGCAAAAGATATTAAAAGTCAAACTGAAGAAGAAGTTCCCCTGAAAGAATTTTGGCATTTCGGTGATGAGTTAAAAAACGACCTGATCAATTCGACAAAAGCTGGCTGGACCGGTGTTTTGATCAATAGACAAATGGGTGATGACGATATTAAAGCCCAATATTCGAGAGCCAAAGATATCAAGGACTTAGATGTTATTGCAGAAAGGTTGAAAACAAATTACGTAGTTAGTAATCACAATAAATTTTTCAAGCTTGGAGAGCGACAATATGTGACCAATAGGTTGGATCATGAGGGTTTTAAACTACTTGAACTCTGATGTGACAAATTCATATCATTATAAACAATTTAAAGATTGAACATAGAGTAAACTTAGAAAAACAAATTTGAATACAAACTAAATTGTTAAATATTTTTCAGTGATCTCGCTGGACAACTTTGTATTCCCGCTGCTATTATAAATTAGTACCAGGTTATAAGCAGTGTGCCTCTTCAAGTCTTCATCACCCAAATCTACTTCAAAAACCTTGTTATAAAAGCTGACCGCCAAGTTACACAGACCAAGCAAATGATAGACTTTCCCCATATTGTACAGGCATTCCTGTTTCTCCCAAAGACCCATTGTTGATCTCTGCTCAAAATATTGGTGGAAGTACTTCAGACCTTGTAGTAATTCCAAATGACGGTTGCTTGAAGATCTTTGCATTGATCTGTGAATATGAGCTAACGATGTCAAAAAATTTATTATTGGTTCGTTTTTAACAGTTTTATAAATTCTATTGAAATAAACTAAACTTGGAACGTAACTTCTATTGACGAACAATAAGCAGGCATAAACGTACATCAAATAAATGTTATCCTGCCCATTGGTTTGTGCTTCTTTATTAATTATATGTGCCATACCTGGTATTGGATGATTTACTTTTAGCGAGTCGTAAGCTTTGATTTGTCTCAAAAAATACTTTTGATGTTTAACAGCAATAAAAACCTCAGTAAAGAATTTGCCCGATGGTTGAGACAAAAAAAATAATTTCAAAACATCTTTGTTAAATTGATACGAGTTTAAGATAATCCTCAGTGATGATAAAATGTTTTCTTTATCGGTGGTTCTTATGGCTAATGATAATTTCACCAAATTCATTATAGCTTCACGTTCCCTGTTTTGATAAAAAACATTCATTGTCTTGGCATTATCAATGATACTATTAGCATCATCAATGTTTCCTTCGAATTTGGCAATAGTAAAAGCATATTCCATGAAAAGATCAAACCATAGACCATATTTCAAGCCTCTAAATTCCTCCTTTGAAGTCAATATTATTTTTTCTTCAGTTCTCAAACTAAAGCCTTGGTACAATTCTGAAATCCTTTGAATTTTAGAATCAAAATCCAAGTTTGTGCCCTTTGATCTTTGAATAATTCCTTTAAATTGACGAGTCCGATCTTTAAAAAAAAAATTCTTCACACTTGAAAATTGTTCAATCAATTCACTAGCAATTTGTATCCATGTACCGACAGCAACAGGGTCACCAGAATCCAAACCGGATTGTAATCTTTGTAGTCTTTTATACTTCTCCAAAACGTTTTGTTTTATCCTATCTTCTCTTTGTTGCTTTTCTGCCTCAGTGAGTCTCGATCTCTTCTTCGGGAGTTTGATAACGGTTTTGATTAATGCATCTTGCTCATCGACATGTACTGTACGATTTATATCTCTTCTGACTAACTCATCATCAATATTAGCATTCTCAGCTTCTTCGAGCTGCTTTTTCTTGAGGGTAGTACGTTCTAATAATGCTTGGGATTCTTCAACCTCCTCCAAATAATAGAGTACTTCTACTAAGGATAACTGCATGTCTAGATTTTCTGGGTCTTGTTCCAAAGCTAGGTTAAAATAGTGCTTAGCTTCATCATATTTTTCTAACTCAGTATAACATTTAGCCATGGAACTGTATAATTGAGATGATTGATACTGCTCGTATTTGCTCAATGGTATGTAGAATTTGATCGCATCTCCAAATAATTGTGCCTCTTCTAAGTTTATCGATGCCTCAAGAAACAAATCCCCAAAATTTACCACATCTTTATTCAAAAGAAAACTATAATGTATCAGTGCCTCGTTAAAGCTGCTCAAACCTAGTCTCAGAGATCCTAATTTGACTCTCAAATCTATGGGCAGCCAATGTGACCTTGTCTTGAGAACGTCTCGTAAAGACTCAAATCTATTGTTTTCGTATCGTCTTTCGTCAAATTCGGAATCATCACTTGAAGCTTCCCAGAAAGTTTCATCTTCTCTATTCTGAATCCATCTAGCTATATGCTTGATAGTCTTAATGGCGATGGCAAAGTTTTTTTGATTGATGAATAGTTCGGCTAGGATGTTCAAAAGCGAAAAATCAAAAGCTGGGAATCGTTCATCTCTCTCTAAGTTCTTTTTATTTTTTCTGTGCTCAAAATTTTTTTCAAAAACTTTCAAATACATAGCTATAGCATCATTTACTCTATTGGACTTTATATAGATTAAAGCTAACTCTTTCAAAATACGTGGTTCATCTGGTCTAATCTCTTGTAGCTCGAAGAGTCTGCTTGATGCTCTACCTAGATCTCCCAATTCTCTGTAAAGTATCGCCCTTTCCAATAAAACTTCAAATGGCTTATACTTCGCTTTGATTGCACGGCCATAACAATATGATGCTTGACCTTTGAATCCTAGTTCATTACTCAATCTTGCAACATCCACCCAAAATTCACCGTCCAATGGCTTCATATGAGCAGCCATAAACCAACGACCACAGCATGCCTTTTTATCATCTTTTCTATATGATATTTCACCCAACGATTTGTACGCCGGAAAATTCGTGGCGTCCTTTTTAACAACTTCTAAAAACGCTCTTTCAGCACCATCATAATCTTGGCGAACAAACATATCATTACCAATGGAGAGTAATTGAATGATTTCGGGATCTAACTCCTTAGCTGGTCTTATGTTTGTAAACCGATTTTTACTAGTTTTTCTTCTTTTGCTACTAAACTTGTTAGCTTCTCTGATTGCATTTGTAAAATCTTCTTCCATATCATCTTCGTATGATTCGTTTTCATCATCATCGGTGAACTCCGCAAGCAGATCAATTTCTTGCTCTTCCTGTTCTTGCTCTTCCTGTTCTTCTTCTTCTTCTTCTTCTTCTTCTTCTTGCTCTTCTTGTTCTTCTTGTTCTTCTTGCTCTCCTTCTTCTTGTTCTTCATCTGAAAAGATGATAGCGTCATTACAGTCTTCATCTGCGTCTCCCATTATAGCATCAACATCAATTTCATCGTAAAATGTTTCTTCAACACTTCCCTGAGTATGGGCAGAATCTCCCAATGAATTTTCAGTGGTCATTGACAATTGAATATGGGATATATGCCTAAACTAGATACTTGGTGTTCGGCTACCACTTGACATATATTTCAGAAAAAATACGTAGTGTTTTGATTTCCTTATTTTCTAGTGCTCAAAACCCGAAAGCTTCGCGATGAACCTGCTATATTTTAAATTATAAATATTGAACCGAAGGCAACATGGACGGGTGGCAGGTAGTATCAATTAGGGAGCAAGGCAGTTTGTAAAAGGGTAGAATGGTATGTAAAATATACACTGATAAAACTGTATCCAATTCACCATAACTAACAACATAGAAATAGTTCTCCAGTTTCAGCAACAACTTTGGTTTCCCTGAACAGTTAGGTGGCTTTGTGTCACTTCCACAAAAATTCGAAGATTATTTCAGATGCTATCCGATTACCATGATGCCAAAGAGTTTAAGAAAAGATGATGCGAATTATGGTGGTAAAATATTTTTACCCCCAAGCTCTCTTAACAGACTTACGATGCTAAACATCAGATATCCTATGCTATTTGAGCTTTTCAATGAAGACAAGAATGTTAAGACACATTCAGGTGTCTTGGAATTCGTTGCTGAAGAGGGAAGAGTTTATATTCCGCAATGGATGATGGATACATTACAATTACATCCAGGATCTATCATTAAGATATCCAACCAGGATAACATACCTCTAGGTAAATTTGTTAAAATTGAACCACAATCGACAGACTTTTTAGATATCTCAGATCCAAAAGCCGTACTTGAAAATGTGTTGAGAAAATTCTCCACTCTAACAATTAATGATATTATTGAGGTAAACTATAATGAAAAAGTTTTTGGTATAAAAGTTTTAGAAGTTAAGCCAGAATCACCTTATAAGGGTATTTGTGTCATTGAAACCGATTTAGAAACTGATTTTGCACCACCGGTTGGCTATGTTGAACCTGATTATAAAGCTAGAGCGAAGAAAAACCAAGAATTTGAGGAAGCTAAAAGGTTAAACCCTAGTAGAACACTGGGTACAATGGCTAAATCGATCAACTATGCAGAGCTCTCACAGGGCGCAAACCAAGAAACAAAATTCAAAGGTGAGGGGGGTAAATTATCAAATAGAATAAGCAAAGTGAAAAAGCAAGAAAAACTTGAGCCGGAAGAGATTAAAATCAACTTAGATAAAGATCCAGTTCCCTTGAGTCTGCCTGATGGTCAGTTGTTTTTTGGTTTTCCACTAGTTCCAGTTAAGCTGGAAGATGTTGAAGGATCTACAAACACTTCTCAAGTCCAGCAAAGCTTCCAGGGTCAAGGGCAATCTTTGAGGTCTAAGAAGCGAAAAGACCAAACCTATGCTCAAAGCCCTAAACAAAAAGTCCATAGTCCTGAAGTGATTGAAATTGATTAATTGTTTTCAGTATAATTCTAATTTTACGTAAATATGATCCATGTCTCACTCTCACCCGAACTGACACCTTTCAGGAAACTCGACAGTACTTATATTATGCTGCTTTTAGACGTGTATCTCCAAGAATAATATAAGATTAATCTGAAATTGAGAAATCAGGGTCAGTTTGTTTACCCTGTGCATATTCTCATTAGCCAACAAAAGAGCTTCGTATGATTCATGTTAAGATACTTTTTTTTTTTATACAAGAGAGCTTGAAGCATCAACCTTAGCGCTATTTTATGTCAAATGGTTAAAACGGTCGTGAAGTTAGCATTGCATATACAATGTAGGCAAGCGGTAGTTTAAACAGGTTCAACTTTGAGCTGAAATACCGCGAGAACTTAAAAGACAGCTCGATCTCAGGACTCAGGATATTTTTTTTTTTTTTTTTTTTTTTATACTGTAAACATAATATAATATTATATTTTTCTAAACTATATATTTAATTCCACATTTCGCTTCGAATCCCGAAAACAAATGAGGGGTCGAGTATTTCAAATTGAAGTAGTAGTTTCTTTTAAAGTTTGAATCGTTGTTTTTAATCTATGTACCGCATAATAACTCATGCATGTATAAAATACGGTGTACCCATACCAATGATCATAAAAAAAATGAATGTATTATGTATATAAGTCTACATGTGACATAAATCGATCAATGACCTGACTATTTCAAGAATTGGGTCGCCCGCATCATGATTCATATATGAAATGCTAGATATTTTTTTTTCAAATACATGAGTAGATAGATCTTACATAGTTTATCAGCTTTTAAGTTTTAACGTTTATCAATCAAAGGCTCACAAGATCCAACTTCTACAGATTTGTAATATCTTCAACTGATATTATTACATAAGTCGGATCATGGATGTTATGTATTATAATACAGCTAGTATATATGAATCATGATATACGTCTATTATACAAAAAAGATTTTTTTGTTGACTTGACAAATTTATCGTTGATAGTTTCAATATAAAGTTGATAGTTCCAATATAACGTTGAATTAAGCCTGCAACTACACTATCATCAATGAATATTGGTCCGCTTAGCTAAGAACGCTGTCCCGTAATAAATTAATTATAATATATCTATTATATGGACCATGGTTCATAATAATTGGCCATCGAACTAGTACGACTAAACACTTTGCTCAGCATACGCTAGTGCTTCATGACCATTATCCAATGTCAGGAGTCAGGATTTTATTATAACTTATAAGCCATAATTCAAAAAAATATTGATGTATTTTTAGTGCTAGACTGCTGGTCGACTGCTAGAATCTATCCAAAAGTGAGCATGTCATATATTGTTAATTTTTGTAAAATGAGAAGAGATCACGTCGTTTATTTGGACTGTGAAAATGATCAAGTTATATATTACAATATATATATATGATGAAAATTATCATGAATTTTAAGTTTGTGAATTAAAACAACTTACATATATTATATATAAATAGTAAATTATGATGAATGAGTATTTTTTTGCCTACTAGTCTGCAGCAAATTTATGGGGAGAGATGCCGCTCTTAGAAATAGGAGTGTGAGAAATGTTTTATATTGCAAAGTCTAGAATACTGACCCAGTAGCTGTCTCAAGTAAAGTCGTTAAGTCGTCTAAACTAGTTAATCAAGTTGTAAGTTGATTGCAATACATAACTTTCTGAATAATTTGCGCATTCTATCTTACATACAAAAATCTTTAATTATTCGCGATTTTATCCCAGGTGTGAAATCTCGGTCGAAGGTCAAATGATATTAGTTATCTGAAAGCTAAAGCCTGATATACTAAATTGTCTATACTAATCAACACTACTAGTACAAGATATATTAATTCATGCCTTAGGTATCATATACAGAGAAATATATTAACTGTTTATTTTCGTTTATCCGTCACAGCTAGAAAAAGTGAAATTACAACTATAATCTAAGGCAAATATGGCTCCAAGTATATCTCCTCAGGTAAGGCTTTTAATCCGTTTTACATTGTTACCATTTGATATTAACTCTTATTAAAGGCAAGACTTAAAGTTACATTGAAGATGGCAATCAGCAAACTGAGATTTACTCAAACTAAAAGAACTGCATTGGCAAAACAGCAAAGAAGACTAGTAAGTAAATCTTAAGAATACTCTGCTTGTTTTTTTTTTTGTATAACTACTAACGGACCAATTGATAGATGGCTGAATTGCTAAGCTTAGGTAAAGAAGAAAGTGCTCGTATAAGAGTTGAGAATATAATTCGTGAAGATATTTACATTGAACTTTTAGAAATTCTTGAGTTATATTGCGAGTTATTATCAGCTCGCATTCAATTACTAGATCAAAAAACATGTGATGAAAGTTTGGAAGAAGCTGTCAAAGTTTTGATTTACTCCGCTTCACATACGGATTTAAAAGAATTGATAATCATCAAAGAAATATTGGTACATAAATTTGGCAACGAATTCGCATTGAGTGCCATCAACAATTATGATGGGGTCATTCCTGATAAAATTATAAAAAGAGTGAAGTATGAGGCCCCTTCCAATGACTTGATTTCTCTTTATTTAGAAGAAATTGCTAAAGCTTACAATATAGCTTGGAGTAACGGAGGTTCTGGAGAAAGGAATCTGCAAGAATTGAGCCTATCAGATGAGGATGAAGAAGACGATGATGAAAGCGGAAAACCAATATTTGTGGAAGAAGAATCAGCAAAAGACTTGAATTCAACTCCAATCAAAAGTCCTCTGGGTAATCCGTTAGTTGCAAATAATAGATCACCAATAACTGTCAAGCCACCAAGTAAAACAACGGATAATTTACATCCGACTGTGAAGATTCCTGAGGATGTCAAAAAGAATGTGGCTAAGATCAAGAAAACTGAAAAGATTGAAAAAAAAGACGACTTTGATTCGTTGAAAAAGAGATTTGAAGCATTGAAGAGATAAATAAAAAGCGTCGATTGAAGAAAATGAATGATAAATTTCTGATATATTTGAGTGAGAATTTAAGGCTAATAATAATTGATGGAATTTTGAAAGTAGTCACAATAACCATGTGTCATTAAGTTTCAACTTAACGAGAAGGTTCGAGTATAATCCCACTCAAAATGATTATCTGTTTAGTAAAGCTATAACAAAGAGAGCGCTAGGGGAAATCGTCTAATTCTATACTGTAGAGAATTCAATTGTGTTATTGAAAGATCTCATTCCTGATAAACTCAAATGCACTAGCGTACTTACTCTTAAATATTGATCTATTCTTATAGCGAACAATCCGACTTTCTCTCAATTTGCTGAGTTGACTGATATATTTCTTTGCTTGACAATATCGAAAGAATCCTTAAATTCAGAGTTCCAATGATGATGAAATTTCTTCGAGACGCAATATGGCAAGACTAATTTTATTGTTGATGCACTAAAAACAGAACAAAAATCGTAATCAGGCAATGGCATGCTACAGTAAAAAAATTACTCAGGAGTCAGACGTCAGCAGTGGCACAGTACACTACTCCCAAATTATACTATCCTAAGTACTTACTATCACCATTTCACTGTTGAACTAAAAAACATCAAGAAATTATTGTCCACTAATGTTGAATGTCGAAATATTGTAAAGTTCTATGATTAGCAAAAAAGTGAAAATTAGAATATTCATGGAATACCGACCTTATCTTCTTTATATCACTAGGCTTCTAACATAAGGCTTCGGGCGTCAAAATTTGGGTGTAATTATCCAATTAATTAAGAGAGGTACATAACTTAATCTTCAAATTATGGGAAAGACCAGGGTCCAAAAATATAGTCAGTCAAGAACCTCAAACCCATTTGAATTTACAAAATTACTAAATCACAATGTTGGAAGATACATTTTCAACGTAATGGATCAAGAAGAGTTCAGAGGATTTTCCGCACACCCTTTACAGAGGATTACAACCTTGAGGGAAGTTTTGGATAATCCTAGTTTTTTGAATTTATCTTCAAATGATCCATCTAATGGACCTAAGGGTAATGCCGATGAGGAAGAGGATTGGCTTACAAGAGATTATGAGATAAAAGAGCAAGATCGTTGGCTTCCTTTAGCAAACGGTGAGTTGAATACAATTTATAAAAGCTCCGGTAAAAATTGAATGCTAACAGATAGAAATAGTTGGAAGAGTAATGAAAGCAGCATTGCCCCCACAAGCAAAACTTTCTAAAGACTCGAAGATGTGTATGCAAGAATGTGTTTCAGAATTTATATCTTTTATAACATCTGCTGCTGCTGATAAATGTTTTGATGAAAATAGAAAAACATTGAACGGTGAAGATCTTTTGTATGCTCTTTATACTCTGGGATTTGAAAATTATGCAGAAACTCTCAAAATTTATTTAGCCAAATACAGACAAGTAAGTAAAAGAATACATTATAAATTGTTTTTTATGAATTGAGAGCTAACTATATATTTTGGAACAGAACGAAAGCTTGAATGCTGAAGAAAGAAGAAGGAAGGATAGATTAAAGAGGCGACTAAGAAAAGAACGTAAAGAAGTAGAATTTAGAGAAACAAATGAGAGATTTGGTTATCAATTCCAACAAGATGAACGGCATAGCAGTGAAGAAAGCACCGGAGGTTTAACTGCGGTGAAAAGCGCTTTTCGAGGATATGAGAATGACATGAAAAGTGATAATGATGTAATCAACCCCAATGACATTAACCAATCTTAGGGAAGAATGATAGATGTGAATGAATCTCAAAATATTCTTTGGCTGGTTTTCGATTTTTCAGTTTCTGTTTCCAAGACGGTATTTAACGGTAGATATTTTTGTACTTTTTCCGGTTTTGTGTCAAGCGAAAATCATCAACACAATCAAAGATGTTAAAGTTATTTGGTCTTTTTTACAAGCAATGATACGTGACATATTAATCAGGTTGTGCTATTTCCTTCAGCAAAAATGGTTAAATTACTGGGCGTCTTTGTGCTAAGCTTCTTCACTATATCTGTGCTAGCAGTTGAATTTATCGCCCAATTTAAAAAAGAATATCAGCTAAACGAGTTTCTTCAAAAATACTACAAAGTTAATGATAGAAATATCACAGCTTTGGATATCTCACATTTGAATTTAGGATTAAGATCATTTGAAATAGACGAATTTAAAGGTGTTATTGGTGACTTTAGCATTGGGCTGATAAAAGAATTATATAACGATAAAAATATTATTTCACTTTCCTTAGATAGGAACTTGAGTCTTGCCGAAGTCCAGGAAAATTCTCCCAAACATCTCACAAGATTATCACAGCCACAAAGCTTGCGAAAGGGTCAAAGTCTAGACTATGTTTATGATCCTACGGGTGGTATTGGGGTGGATGTGTTTATTCTAGATACTGGGGTTCAAGCATCTAACCCGGAATTTTCTTCAAGGGTAACCAAATTGGCAGATTTTACAGGAGAAGATGAGCGCTTAATTGATCGAAATGATTATATCGGTCATGGTACATATATTGCGGGGTTAGTTGGCTCAGAAACTTATGGTGTTGCAAAAAAAGCTAATTTATTTGATGTCAGAATCACAAAGAAAAATGGTAAAGCCAAATTATCTGCTGTGATTAGGGCGCTAAACCTAATCTTGAGTAATTCAAAAATCACTAAGAGACCATCAGTAGTTGTTATTCCATTAATTATGAAAAAGAATGCAATTTTGAATGGAGCCGTTGAAGCTTTGATTAAAACTGGAATACCAGTTATTGTTCCCGCTGGTAATAATGGTGAGCAAGCTTGTAACTTTTCACCCGCTAGTGCTAAAGGTGCGTTAACCGTTGGTGCTATCGACGTGGATACCGATTTAATCTCATCCTTCAGTAACTGGGGTGCTTGCGTTGACATTTTTGCACCCGGTGTTAAAGTTGAAACTACCAGTAACAGTGCAAGAGGTGAAAAAACCATTAAATCTGGCACATCGCTATCGACGGGTATTACTGCTGGTTTAGTTGCCTACTATATGGGAATGGGAGATAATGGATGGCAAGCTGTTGATCGAGTTGTTAGCTATTCATTGGGGGATAAAATTCCCAAAGCAAATTTAGAATCCAAGCCCCTAACTGCTAACAGGATAGCGTTCAACCGCCAAGGTGAACCAAACTGGGGCGTTTCACCATAATTTGACTAAACCATATTGATAGCTTTCAATGAACTTCTTTAAAAATACGACAAAGGAGATGTGAGTCTTGGAAAATTGTTATTACAAATATAAATAGTAGGTAATTTGGTATTAATATACATAAATTTCTTCTCTTATCGAGACATTAGACTATAGTAGACTCATAATCAAAGTGAATATAGTGATACTGCTGATACATAATGTTGCGAACTGTCCTTTAGAATGTTTTGACATTGTGGCCGCTCCCGTGACAATAGACCTTTCAGTATAAGCAGTTTTTTTTTTTTTGTGAAGAATGAACCATTCATACAACGATGCACTAATAGCAGTCAGTTGAAGAGGAGCTAGGGTAATCATCTAATGTGATCTCAAGAAATAAAACATTATGATTTCTGATAGTTGAGATTGAAGACAGTATAACCTTATAATAAAAAGTACTTACTAGGTCCTCGAATGTCAAGGAACGTAGCGTTTAAAGATTTGATTCTCGTCCCACTCTAAAAGAGAAAAAGAACTGGTCAATGAGAGTGGAAGATAATTGAGTGGTGTGATCAGCCTATTATTTTCATCCTTCACTAAACTTCGGCCTGAATAAAGTAGTTCAGACCAAAGCTGCCACATTCAAGAAACTAATGACATAGAATAGGTTCAGATGAGCTGAAAATTAGTTGGTGAGAATAACTGGATAGGAATTTTTGTATATTTAATGCAGTAAACTAAGTTTGAAGACGTAACGATGTGCTGAAAATTAATAGACCCCAGAAAAGTTGGATAAAGCGACTAGAATTTATCACAAACTTGGATTGCTTCTTAACAGATAATGAGAATGAAGTTTGAGAAGGCCAGTTCTTGAAAATTTGGTAGCACTGTTATAAAAAGATTTAACACCAAGGTTTTTTCAGACTGAAAATTTTTCTAAAATCCTGGAATCGATTTAATAGTATATAGAATTGTGTGTGTATGACATGATCTCACTTTTGCGATGATGAAGCTCTATATTCAAAAACACTAGTTTGAGATGATGCTTTATATCAACACAGTTAAAATGGGACTATTCGAATGAAGGAAAAGATAAACATTGACGAACGAATTTTGATAGAATAAACCATCTAATTTTTCAAAGACTCGTTGGAAGAATCAAAGGTTTATAAACGGCGAGTCACTCTCTGGAGGATCTTGCAAAACTGAATGGCGAATAACAAATGATAGCATTATCAGAATTGGTAAAGTTTATGTGCATCTACAGCATAAGTAAATAATAACCAATTCGAACCAGACCCTGCAGAGCATTGTTTTTAAAAAGTTGGAAGTTGGCACCCGACGTATGTTCTTACTGATATTGTCCACTGATATTAGAATAAACGCGGTTTGCACCTTTGGAAAGAATACTGAATATTATTAAAATTTAACAAAGATCAGTGCTGCAAACAGTCAGTACAGAATTATATTATAGACGTAATTGCTTTGGAAAAAAATACACGACGCGTTTTTTTTTCTGATTTCAAGTTTGAACTACAATAACTCATCTAACCTGGTTCATCTACACTAGTTCACCTAACCATAATAAATTCAAACTTGATTAAAACTTATAGCTATGTCCATTGTTTCATTACTTGGGATAAACGTTCTGAATAATCCAGCACGTTTTACTGATCCGTATGAGTTCGAAATTACATTTGAATGCTTAGAACCATTGAAAGATGATTTAGAATGGAAATTAACATATGTCGGCTCTTCAAGATCATTAGAGCATGACCAAGAATTGGATTCAATTTTAGTTGGTCCTGTTCCAATTGGTGTTAATAAATTTCTTTTTACAGCTGATCCACCTAGTGCTGAATTGATTCCCTCAAATGAACTAGTTTCAGTAACTGTTATTCTCTTATCATGTTCGTATAATGATAGGGAATTTGTTAGAGTTGGATATTATGTAAATAACGAATATGATTCGGAAGACTTGAGAGAGAATCCACCAAACAAAGTCCAAGTTGAGCATGTTGTAAGAAACATACTGGCCGAAAAACCAAGAGTAACAAGATTCAATATTGTATGGGACAATGAACCTGTAGAGGAATTCCCTCCTGAACAACCAGAAGCTGATTTGATCGAGGATGACGAAGAAGAATATGGTGAAGAAGAAGAAGAGCAAGAAGGTGGAGAGGAAGAGGAAGAGGAAGAAGAAGAGGAAGAAAGAGAAGAATTAAGAGAAGAAGAAGGAGGAAGGGAAGATGATGAAGCTGAAGAGGAAGAAGAAGAAAATAACACTGAGGATGATGGTAACGCGGCAGATGAGGAACTGGGTGTAAATACTGATGATGACAATGATGATAAAATTATCAAGAAGCAAAAGCTATTGCACGAAGAAGAACAATCTGAAGTAGAGATTAGACCTATATCGTTGAAAGATAATAAAACTGAAGGAGAACTGGATAACACTGAATATTCGGGCACAAATGGACGTAATCGGACCACCGAGGATTCTAAAGAAAAAGTATAATAGGAGTTTTCAAGTGCTTCGTTTAATCATCAAATGATACAAAACCTAGACTTTCATGACCCACTTCGATGCCATTTGGTGTTATGAATATAATAAAGATAAATAATGAATGTATATTAGATGTTTCTTTTCACACCGGGGCATGATTTATATCCTCATAGATGCTATTTATGATTTGGAAAACTTCTGTAACTTGTTCCTTTAGTTCATAATTATCTTTAATCACGTTGATAAATCTATCGGGGTGCCACCGTATTCTTTCAAGTTTGACAACCTTTAATAGAGGCTGTGCAGATGATTCAAAGAAACGTAAAATTTCTTCTTTAGTGATCAAGTTATTAGTAGGATATATCAGGTTACCAGTTTTTATGCTGTCTTTCCATTTTTTGAAATATTCATCGTAATTTTTCATTAAGCATTCATCATCTCTCCCATCCCTGTATTTCGCTTCTATCTCATCATTCAATGATTTATAACTAGGTAGCGCCATATACGACCAATCATAGGATCTAATCAAGTAATTAGCTGATGATCTTGGTTTATAAAACAAAGGTTTATTAGCTGACGCAGCAATGAACTTATAACCATTAATAGCAGGTCCCCATTCTATATATCGATCCGATGGAAAATCATGTGTATGTTGAGTATAAGGTATCTTTGGCTCTGAGTGATGAGTTGTGCTTATTATCTCATCATGCTCGATAACTCTGGAACCATTTGGTTCTGATTGTTTTTGAGGGGTTGATTTCTTGACGTTGGTATTTTTGAACCTAAGTCTATTATCTTTTTTAGTTGGCTTCTCTATTTTACCATTGGCCATCTACTTATAAGTAAGATACTGTTGCAATGTTTAGTCTTTGTAAGAGTGGTATTCGCCTGGAATATTATATCCCTATCCCTATATCATCCAATACATAAGTACTGAAGGCAATGAGTTTAATCTTGAAAAGAAATAACTCTCTTCTTTTCTCCTAAAGTTGATTATTTCCTGATTAGGAGTTACTACCTGTTATTATTTTTTTTTTCACACAACTATACAAATCCCTCTCGCGCTACGTACTTGCTGCTAACCTAGTACATCTTATGCAAAAAACAAATATTTACAAATAATATCATCATTATAAAAAATGTGGTACGAACAGATTTCAACCAACACAGCTAGTGCAGCGGTGCAACAGAATAAAATCAATAAATTTATTCAATTTACTTTTAAAGAGAATCAAAATATTAATTTTCATACCAATCATAAACTTTCAGTATAGAATATTGATATTCATGTCCCTATGTATAATCAAATATGGTTATTGTTAACTGCAATCATATATTGGGCTTTAGCTGATGAGGTATCTTCACCACAATTATCACAATCGGTGGAAGTTGATCTACTGCAATCTATGGGAGATAGTCATGTCATCGTTACAATTGAAACTCCTTCAAATGACCCGAAAACATTGATATCAATACCCTCAATTGGTACCCTAACTGCTGAATTGATTAGTTCGAGTGATGGTGAGCTTGTTGTGCCCAAGGAATCGATTCATCCACAATCAGGGTTCACTGAAATTTCTAGAACGATCGAAATGAGTGGATCTCTTCCAGATTCTCCAACTGAAGGTGGTGGTTCGATTTCAAAATATTCGTCAACTTCTGCCTCACAGGTTTCTTCAAAATCTACCTCGTTCAATTGTATAGATGAATCACCACAAATCTCTTCCTCAGTCCTAGATAATGGCAAGACACATCCTGAAAAGACACATCCTAACAAGATTAAACATACTAAAGAAGATAATCAAACACCGTCACCTGTACCTATAGAAGGCACAGTGAGAAATAAATCAGTAGATTTATTGGATTCCTCAGCAGAAGCAGCTGGTGAGCTAAATGAAACTCACTTTCTGTCGTTTGAAGAATGGAAAAAGGTCAAAGGTGCTACGAACGATTCTC
The DNA here is from genome assembly GCA_030581415.1 of Waltiozyma mucosa. Lineage (NCBI taxonomy): Eukaryota > Fungi > Ascomycota > Saccharomycetes > Phaffomycetales > Wickerhamomycetaceae > Waltiozyma > Waltiozyma mucosa. The sequence continues at coordinate 67,223 of JAKTTK010000149.1, forward strand.
CATACGATCATCAACAACTTTTGGCGAACAGACCACATGAGGCTGTGATTGATAACTCTATTGGTGAAGAAATGGAGATTGACTTTTCCAATTTCTTCTCATCTTCATCTGAAGAGCCGGAGGGGAGAATCTATAAGGATAAATTTAATTATGCATCCTTTGACTGTGCTGCTACTATCGTGAAAACTAACTCTGAAGCTAAAGGTGCCACATCCATCTTGTTCGAAAACAAAGATTCATATTTATTGAATCCATGCTCGGCCAGAAATAAATTTGTAATAATTGAATTGTGTCAGGATATTTTAGTTGATAGTTTCGTCATTGCAAATTTTGAATTCTTTTCTTCAACATTCAAAAAGCTACAAATATCTGTGAGTGAATCATTTCCAGGGTCCGACTGGAAAGTGCTGGGTCAATTCCATAGTAAAGATATTAGAGACTACCAGACCTTCAACATTACTAACCCTATGATCTGGGCAAAGTTCCTTAGATTGGAAATTTTAGAACATTACGGTAATGAATACTATTGTCCATTATCTCTATTAAGAGTCCATGGAAGAACTATGATGCAAGAGTATAAGCAAGAAGAACTTAAGGCTAAACAAATTCAAAAGCAAGAACAAGAGAATGTTGTCAAAAATCAGCAGGATCAGGACATTAAACAAGCAATTGATAATTCGATTCTGGAAGAGCAATATAATCAACAAAAAGAACAAAATTGTGATAATGATTTTGAAAATCCAATAACAAAGGATATTTGTATAGAAAATTTGAATTCGTCTACAGACATATCTGCTGCATTGAAAGAATTTAAATTTGATGAATGTTCTGTCACATTACCTCAGCTGAAATTTGAACAGGTGCTTCAAGATTATAACAAGAACCAAAAATGCGACCCGGTCTCTATTTTGAGATCTTCAACATTACCATCATCAACCCCACAATCTGCAGGTACTCAAGAATCTATTTACAAAAATATAATGAAAAGACTAGCTACACTGGAATCGAATGCTACATTATCCATTTTATATATAGAGGAGCAGAGTAAACTATTATCAAATGCTTTTCAATCGCTAGAAAAAAAGCATTCAGTTAAACTAGAAAATTTATTACTAGGCTTTAACTCCACAGTGACTTCAGAGATTGAAAGTTTTAAAGAAATATTGATATACTTCAAAAGGCAGACTAGGGATTTATTTCAGCAGCAGCAGCTCGAGCATCAACATATGCTTTCCTCATCTCTGTTGAGATTGGAAAATCTAGAAAGCGATTTAAAGCTGCAAAAAATTTTTGGTTTTATTAATGGGTTTTTGTTATTTTGTATTTTATTGTACATTGTTATTACTAGAGACATCTCATTAGATGTTATAGAGGAATCTAAAGTGTTCCGTGTCTTATCAAGAGAACAGGGTGTTTTGGGGTCGACATTAAACAATAGTTCAAATGAATCATTGGCCAAGTTAAGTACTTCTACAGCAAATATAAGTACAGTCGCAAATGACTCTATAGAAGCTGATAATAAGTCAAGTATTTCAAATAATAATTACTATGAAAATATTATTGAAACACCATTAACTCCAAGAGATACGGATGATGATTATGATGAAATTGAATATGATGAATAGTTTAATATATGTAATTTTAAATAAGTATACTTTTATTTTCACTAACATAGTACACTGTGGTCACATCTGCATTGTTACACTGAGAAACGTACTGTTTAATCTTACGAAAAATAAACATTTATTAGCAGGGTAATTAGTCATTAAAACGTTAAAACAATCAAAACAGATGTATATCTATACGGTAATAGCACACATCGGATGATAGGAAATATATATATTGCATCAAAACAAGGTCATTAGAATTTGAGGGGCCAGTCATTGAGTGGAGAGTTGTTACTGGTCACGAAAAAGCAAAGAACGAAAAACTTCAGCTTATTTGCATATTCAGTTTATTCTGTGATCTTTGAGCCAATGGGGAGCAGTCTGGTGAACTATTCTCAATTGTATCTTGGTTATATCTAGAAGTCTTAAAATCCGGATAATTGGAGGGTTCATTAATTTGTAATTTTGGCTTTTTAAAGATAGCTGGGCCAGTAGTATTACCTTCCTGTGGACAAGTTTTGGAACTGTTGATCATCGGCGATGATGGTGGTAAAGAAATGTTGCTGAAGTTATTATCTGAGAAAATTGAGGAATAAGTCGATGAAGTAGCTGAAACTGGAGTCATAGGTATTACTGATTGCAATGGTTGTTGTGGTTGCGAGTCTGGCACTAAACCCAATAGTACATGGCAGGATCTCAATTGATTGACATCTAATCTTAACTCTGAATGATTATCAAAAGCTTCTATTTGTTGAGGCAAATGTTTCAATAAATGGTCAAACTTCGATAAGAAATTCTCTAATAAAGAAATTACCTGTGAATATTTGTCCATCAAGACTTTTGATAGATCTTGTAAATTATTTATTGTGATAATGAACATTATCAAAATTTTAGAAATGCAATCAATGGATTCATCCTCATTCCATCCAGACAAGAATGGTATTATTATATCTGGAAGTTCATTTTCATCATTGGTTGAAAAATCTTCTTGAAGATTATCAAAATTTTCTTGTTGTTGTTTATAGAATTTAGAGATTGAGACCTCGAACGAATCTAATGCTGATCTGGAATTAAGAGAATGTGAAGCTAATAGATGTGCAGCAATTGATATCAGTGAGTTTGGAAATTGCAAGAAATTTCTTTCATAAAGCGAGATTTCTGTTAAAAATCTTGCAATTTCTTCAATTCTTAGATGTAATTCATCTTGGTTCAAATATTTATTATCAATCTTTTGTGGAGTGGATTCTAGTATGAAACTTTTAGTATTTTTTAAACATATCTGCAAACAATCTTCTAATGATGTAAACTGTAAGTTCCAATCCAAAGTTGATAGGACGTGCCTCTCCATTTGGACAAACATATCTTGATCATAAACATTTCGGCACATCATTGTTAATTCTTTCAATGTTGGAACTCTTGATTTTTTATCTTCATATTTGGACGCTATCCATAAGGCTACCACCCCTACTAATTGGTAATGTTTCTTGAAAACTACCCTTTTCGAGCAATAATTATCCATAATGAAAACCGAAAGAAATAATGTTTGTGGCTGTAATCGCAAAGAGTTATGAACATCAAGTAAAAAATCTAACAAATATGGTCTCATGAACCACTGTATTTCTGGTTGTAAATCAATCATTGAACAATTTATGGAAGAATTCACGTTTTCCAAATAGGAAAAATCATTATATATATCCTGTTCATATTCTGTTAAATATTTTTCATTGGCGGCTCTTTCCAATAATTCCAATGTTGGGTGATATAGTCTAGGTTTGATGTGCTTTGGAGGCCCTAGATTGGTAAGCTTTGGTGACCAAGTTGAGATAGTTTCATTAGATGACATGACGCTCTATATTATATGTATTATGTATATGGTGAAGGATAAGGATATGGAGAAGAGCGTTTATTTTCTATGCCTCTGGTCTAGTGATTGTGAATATTATAAAATGCTTCTGTGACAAAATAAATGAAAAGTTAAACTCAATTTCTTTAATATATTCAAGATTAGGATCTTTAAAAGTATTTATTTGATTTTTCCTTGTAAAGGTACTCCCTTACTCTCTTTAGAATTTGGTTTGTTTTGGAAATGTATAAGGGTATCGCGTCAAATTATTTTTGAAAACACCAAAATAATATATGGAAATTAAGATAAATACTATAACTTCCAGACACACCATGTACGTTCCAAAATCAAATCTAAACCACTGGTGGACCGTGGTACTGGCACAGTAATCTGTGAGGCTCGAGCCCATATAAATTAAAAGTCAGAAGATGCACAAAAGTTAATAGCCCTACGCAATGGATTTTGCTGTTTGGGGATATTTAAGAAGCGTTATGGAAATTTTATCATGCAGTAGATGCAAGTTCCATAATTTTTAGCTATATTTTTGGTGTTTTGTATGAGGTTTGTGTTAGATTTTTTTTTGCGCGTCTAGCGTGTCTTTATATATCTTTAATATTTTATATAATGTTATGCGCGTTTTGGGTTAATATTGACTTTTTTATGGTGCAGTGAGTACTAGTGAGCACTCGTGAGCACTGGTCTTGTGAAGTTTGTAATTACAGCTGTTGCCGCAACGTCCCATAAAATTTTTACAGCAGGGCAAAATAGTATATTTTAATTATAATATTTAATCGTACACTATAAATTTTACTGAAGAGTTTTTTGTAAGGGCTAGGCAGAAACCAAAAAAAATTGGAGAGAAAATTCAGCAATATTTAGTAGCTACCCAGCTAGAGCGGTGAAGTCTAATACTTTGGGTCTAAAGCTTCTGGCTTTACACTGTCACCTATGAACCAGCTGTAAGTAGTACTTCCAGCGGGACGGAGAATTATTAAATAATAAATATTAGTGCTTGATCGTATATAACATAACCTAATTAAGATTTCCTTTCCTGTTTAAACTTTGGTGTCTGTCTCTTTTAGGAAAAAGTTAGAGGTGAAAGCAGCGCTACGCGCGTATCTACAATCTATCCAGTGTTCTACAATAGGGCTTTTGGAATATACAAAGAAAACTATATATTGATTATACATGCTGACAAGTATTGTGTATTCACGGTGTTTGTAACAATGTCTATACTATATCGAATATTTCATTTGATGTTAAATTCAGACTCATAGCAGTAATTGGAAAATATAAAGATTCCTTCAAAAAAACATTTTAATTGAAGATCTCATGTCCCAGCTGCCTCCTATGAATATTATGTTATAAATTAACGAATGATATTGACGGTGGTGGCCGGTGGCTGTTTAGTCTTAGAACTTAGAAGTTTATGAAAGATCCTGACTTTTGGGTTGACAATTAATATTTCAATGCTTCCAGATCAAAAAAAAAAAAAAATGAAACATAGTTGTATTCAACTTGTATTATTTATCATAACCCACAATCAATAACAAATGCCCTGGTTCATGCTGTTTTGAATAACTTATATCCATGGATTGGTGCAGATTTACCAACCTAGACCCCTGGGTTCCTGGAAGGCATATAACTTTTCTGAAACCCACTGAGAGCTAACATCTATATGATGCAATCTGATCATAGTTATTGAGAATTTCGTACTATGGATTTACGTGGAATAAAATTAATTGGCCAGAGGATTGAAAGTTAGTACTTTTCTATAAAATTATACTAAGTTCTACTCTTTTTTGTACCAAAATCAGTATAAATGATTGTAATTACAGAACTATCAAAAATACGGGGAGTTTAAAAAATAATTTTAAGTGTATTGATATTCAATCTATAAATTTACACCACGTTACATTAATTTAATTCAATGTAATTGACCACTCAATTTATCAATGATATTTCTAATTAGTTTTAAGTTATTAGTAAGGTGAAAGTTATTGCAATACAATTAAATCAAAAAAAAAAAGCTGGAAATGGAGTGAATTTATAATTATAAGGCAAACCACAAGCACCTTAGCACTCAAAACAGCTTATCTTTCACAGAGAAATTTATCATCAATTCATTATTATAATATTATTCATAAGTCGTCTACATCATTTGAACTAGAGCGCGTACCACTTAATCAGGAAATGAATCTTTTGATTTAACATCGTTCATCAGGATATAAAAAATAGTTGATTACGTTTTATCATTTAGACAATAGACCATAGTCATAGCTTTAAAATCACGTAGCGCATAGCGTAGAAACGTGTATCTACCCTCTGCACATATTTAACAAAGTACTAGCTATCTAACTATTCTCAAATTAGTGTATGAAGTTGATGTTTGGTGTAGAATTCCTCAAACATGAGAGAAGAGCAAAACGGTGAAAGTTTCTTACTCTTTTCTTTCATTTTCAACTTCCCGTATTCCGTATTCCGATATTATACGCTTTAATTTTTAATATTCTAACACAAATTTATATATGTGGCTTCGCGGTGTAATTTTCAAACTGTATTTTATTTTAACAAACAAATGGTTCGAACTTTGAACTTCGCGGCCAAACCGCAAGATTCAAATATATTTTCAAAAAGGTTCTGCAGCCAGCTAACAGTTATATTGCAGCTAGTCAGTAGTTAATATCTAGGGACTTGTGACTCGTGAGTAATTGCTACTTTAGATAAGTTACCTTATATGGGAGGTTATAAGATGCATATTCTATAAAAAGATTGTGCTAAATTAAGTAGCCTGAACAAAATGGTGCGCAACGTGCATCTTGAAACTTGTATAATGGGTATCGCGGTACAGAATCCCAGTTATACGAAATGTCAGATTATATATAATATGGAATATTTACTTGGATGCTTATACCACAATCCAGATGACATATTCTTAGAAGAGAAGATAGATCCCTTCAACTTTTGGGGCTGGTTTAATCTATCTCATGAGTAATTGAGACACATTACTTTCACTTTCTATATGACTGATAAAGATTTCTTAAAGTCTTCAAAACAGAATGATTTGGAAGCATCCCAACCAGATAAAAAACCAATAAAGAGGCTATTGACACCACTGCTGCCTAAAAAGGTTCCAACAATTCCAGAAGAATTTGCTAGAAAGCCTCTACCAATTTTTTCAGTCAATTTTTTCTCACAAATATTTTATTCATGGCTGTTAGTCATGCTCAGTGTAGGCTATAAACGAACATTAACCCAGAATGATTTGTGGAATTTACACGGTGAGTTATCTATAGATGAAGCATACAAAAGGTTTTGCCTTAATCTTGAAAGAAGAGTCAATGGCAGGGATAAATTTCCAAGATTTGCTGTTCCCCTTTCGATCTTTGATAGTTTCAAATTGAAATTCATTCTTGCTGTTATTTTCAAGATCTTGTCAACCATTGCGCAGTGTTTCACGCCATTTCTCATAAAATATCTTGTTAAATCTATTGAAGATAGAATAAACGACCCTAAAATATCCTTGAGCAAGGGCTCCGGTTTTGCTGTTGGTATAACTCTCTTAATTTCTGCTCAGTCTATTCTACTTAATCAATCCCTTCTTTTGTCAAACTATATAGGTGCCCAAGCAAGAACTATTTTAACCAAATCTCTGCTTGAAAAATCATTGACTGCTAATGCTGGAACAAGAAATAAATTTCCAAATGGTTCCATTATATCCTTTCTAGGCTCAGATTTATCAAGGATTGATAATGGAATTGGTCAATTACCTTTTGCCTTTGCGGTTCCCTTCCCTATAATAATTGGTATTGCACTGCTAATTATTAATGTCAAAGTTTCTGCAGTTGTTGGGATTGCTACGATTTTTGTCTTTTTGGGCTTGCTTGCTCTTCCATTGTCATTTTATACAGGTTTCAGAAACAAATCAAACATTTATACCGACAAACGAGTGTCGTTAACTAGAGAAGTGGTCCAATCAATTAAGTTTATCAAGTTCTATGCATGGGAAGATGCATATAAAAAAATGATCATTAATCTTAGGAATAAGGAAAGTTCTTTGGTTCTCAAAATGCAGTTTCTGGTGGCCATTTTTTTTACTGTCATTGTTTCGTTATATAGTTTCACTCCGATGGCTGTATTTTTGACTCTATACGGAATTAAGGGCTTGGATTCCAGTTCTCCAATTATATTTTCTTCGCTAGCATTAATTAACATGATGACTGATAATATAATTGAGCTTCCCTTGGTTTTATCCAAGGCCATTGATGGATTTATTTCTTTTAAAAGAATCTCAAAGTATTTAGAATCACCTGATGAAGAGAATATCGAAGAACATTTCAGTAATGAAATAATAAAGGATGAAAATATTGCTATCAAAATATCTGATGCTGAATTTCGATATGAATCATTTCCAGAAGTCGTCGACAAATCAAACAGTGATGAGAAACTAAATGATTCAATTAAAAGCGTCAAGGAATCATCAGTTCTGAAAAATGTAAATATCGAAATTAAAAAAGGAGAATTTATTATGATTACCGGTGCTACTGGTTCTGGTAAATCTTCACTTTTGGCATCCATGTTTGGTTTGATTTCAAAAAAATCAGGAACAGTGGCTATCAATGGTTCATCACTTTTCTGTAATATTCCCTGGATTCAAAATACCACAATTAGAGAAAATATTATATTTGGCAGCGATTATGAACCTAACAGATATAGAAAAGTTATTGATGCCTGTGCCTTATCGAATGATTTCAAAAGTTTTCCGGCAGGTGACCTGACAGAAATTGGCGAAAGAGGTGTGACATTGTCTGGGGGCCAGAAATCTAGAATAAATATTGCTAGAGCTATTTATGCTGATAAGGAAATCTTGGTTTTCGATGATATTTTGAATGCTGTCGATGCTAAAGTAGGTGAAAGCATCATGTCTAAATTATTTTTAGATCTTATCAAACACAAAACTAGAATTTTGACTACTCATCAATTATCAGTTTTAAATTATGCTGATAGGATTATCTTTTTGAATGGTGATGGCACCATAACTGTTGGAACGAAAGATGAGTTGATCCGTGAAAATAGCAAGTTTAAATCATTAATCAATCAATTCGTCAATGAATCGGATGAGCGCTTAAAAAACTCCAGGAGCGCTAGTAAGGATGGTGATACGGAAGCAGAAAAAAGATCTGAAGGCAGATTAGTTCAAGATGAAGAACGTGCAGTCAATGCTATTCCTATTTCTATCTACCACAAATATTTACAATCTGGCCAAGGCCTATTGGGTCCTTTTGCTATTCCATCATTGATAATTTTAATTGTACTGAGTACATTTACTGGCTTATTTACAAATGTCTGGTTGACTTATTGGATTGATTTAGCCTTTTCCAAGCTGAAAAACAATCAATATATTGCTATCTACATTACCCTCAATATTGTTTCAGTGATAATTTACTGTTTGCAGTTTGCTCTTACTGGGTACATCATTGTAAAATCATCAAAAAAATTGACAATTCTGTCAATCATAAGAATGTTACATATCCCAATGAAGTTCTATGATACAACTCCAATAGGAAGGATTTTAAATAGATTCTCTAAGGATGTGAATTCCTTAGATAACGAGATAGGTGAATCATTGCAGTTCTTCTTATATCAAATTGGTTTGGCAATAGGTGTTCTTATTGTAGCCATTGTTTGTGTTCCTTACTTTGCCATTGCCTTACCAATGATTTTACTTATCGCACTTATCATCATCAGTTTTTACCAAGCGTCAGCGAGAGAAGTCAAAAGATTGGAAGCTATCAACAGGTCGTTTATCTTGAATAATTTCAACGAGGTTCTTACTGGGCTTTCAACTATTAAATTGTATAAAGCACAAAAGAGATTCATAGCTAGGAATGACTTTTATGTTGATAAGCTAAATGAAGTTTATTTTGTTGTGATTGCAAATCAAAGATGGATAAGCGTTAATCTAACTTTATCTGCTTGCTTGTTGTCCTTTATTCTTTTGATGCTCATTGTCTCAAGACAATTCAATATTTCTGCTGCAACAGCTGGTCTTCTAACAACATACATGCTTAATTTTACAGATTTACTCACCAATTCCTTAACAGTTTATAGTGAATTGGAGAATCAAATGAATTCAGTAGAGAGAATCATGCATTATGCCTATAATCTTGATCAAGAGCCTCCATATAGGATTATGGGCACACAACCAGAAAAATCATGGCCATTGAAAGGGGATATCCAGTTTAAGAATGCCTCATTCAGATATAGAGATGGTCTACCATTGATTTTGAAAACTTTTTCTTGTTGTATCAAAGGGGGTGAACGAATTGGTATATGTGGCAGGACTGGTGCAGGGAAATCATCGCTTTTAAATACCTTGTATCGATTAGGAGAGCTATCGAGCGGCAAAATATTGATCGATAATGTTGATATTTCCACTATTGGCTTATTCGACCTAAGGTCGAAGTTGTCAATTATTCCACAAGATCCAGTTTTATTTCAAGGTACATTGAAACAAAACTTAGATCCATTTGGCGAAAGAACCGATGATGAATTATGGGATGCTCTAAGAAAAGCAAATTTACTTCAAGAAAGGAATTTGAAATACTTGAAATCACAAGTTAAAGAGAACTATGATAAGTTTCATTTAGAAAGTAAAGTTGAGGAAGGAGGATCAAACTTTTCTTTGGGAGAATGTCAATTGATAGCATTAGCTCGAGCCTTGGTTCGCAAAACCAAAATTCTTATTATGGACGAAGCAACCTCTTCTGTTGATTATGAGACTGATAATATAATTCAAAATACTATAAGTACTGAGTTTGAAGATTGTACTGTATTATGTATTGCCCATAGACTGAAAACTATTATTAATTTCGATAAGATTTTAGTTTTAGATAGAGGTAATCTAGTGCAATTCGGAATACCAAAGAAATTGTTCGAAGATGAGCTTGGTTTGTTTAGGGAAATGTGCGACTTATCAAATATTGGACTTGAGAGCTTTTAAAATCTTTCAACATATCACTTTTATGCATTGTAATTGATCTAACAAATATCAATTGTTTTATGTCCATAATATAGATGATATACACTAAATTAATAATTGAAGATTCTAAATTATAGTAAAATGGCACTAATAAACTCTTTATCTTAATAGTCTAATAACTATTGATTAATTGTTCTAGAGCTAAAGTTCTGGTTTTGCAAAATCGATAAATTAACTTTCGAAGTGAAATCTTAAAATTCTATCTTAAAGAAATATAGTTAATGTTTTAAAAAGTTCATTGTGTAGTGAAAATGTTGAAAAAGCATTTTTCTTCTAAGGAATCTTTTGATCGGAAAATAGAATAATTAATCCCACGCAGGTAGATAAGACTGCGGAGAAAAATTAAATTTCAAGTTCATTTCAAGCTCAAAGTAATCTATTAAATTATATGATCATGAAAACAGTTTGGAAAGAAAAAACAAATTAACAAAATTAAATGAGAAGTCCTTCTGTATTTTCACTGTTTTGGCTTTTCGGATTGTTGAATAATATTCTTTATGTTGTAATACTGTCAGCAGCAGTAGACCTAGTTGGTGCTACTATTCCAAAATCCACAGTGCTTCTAGCAGATATTCTACCGTCGCTGATTATCAAGGTATCATCTCCATTTTTTATACATAAACTGTCCTACAACAAAAGAATTTATTTAATTATTTCATTGAGCTTCTCTGGTGTGTTTTTTGTTACTTTTCCTTTCCTTTTTTGGAGGATTTTGGGTATAATTTTAGCATCGTCTAGTTCAGGTCTTGGTGAGGTTACTTTTCTTCAACTGACTCACTTCTATGGCAAAAATAGTCTTCAAGGATGGAGTAGTGGTACTGGAGGTGCTGGAATTTTTGGAAGTTTTGCATACCTTTTTTTTACAACAATTCTCAGATTTGAAGTCAAAACGGCTTTGCTTCTATTCTCATTTTTGCCTTTCGGGTTTCTGTTTTACTTCACTTTGCCAGGTGTTCTGGGATCTCAATCAGCTCAGAATCACTCTGGTGAAAATTATGAAGAGACATATGAAATTGATTTAGCAAAATTTTCACATTTTCAAAAAACCTTAAAAAGAATCAAAGCCTTAGTTTTTCCCTACATGGTACCTTTAACATCAGTCTACTTTTTCGAATATTTGATCAACCAAGCTGTATCACCAACTTTACTTTTTGATATTGAAACATCACCATTTTCGAAATTTCGTGATATCTACGTTACATACGGTACTTTTTATCAACTAGGAGTGTTTGTATCTAGATCATCATCAAGCTTCGTTAGAGTTCATAACCTATACATTCCATCTATATTACAAGCACTGAATTTAGTGATTTTGTTAATTCAATCAATATACTCTTTTATTCCAAATGTTTACATTGTGATTGCTATAATATTCTATGAAGGGCTATTAGGTGGTGCATCATATGTCAACACTTTTATGAATGTCACAGAATCTTTGGAAGGTGAAGAGCGGGAGTTCGCATTGGGCGCAGTAACAGTGAGTGATTCATTTGGTATCTTGATTGCAGCGCTGATAGGGCTATGGTTAGAGCCTCAATTATGTGCCTTTCAAGTTGATCATGGAAAAGATTGGTGTAGGTTGGAATGAAATCATCTTTTCGCTCTCTTCACAGCAATACCTAGACTGTTAGGTTTTCGCTTGACTACAACTTTCTGTAAAGTTTGCAGAGGTCTGGAGAAATTCAATGGTTGATCATAGTCTGAATCTGATTCTGATTCTTCCGTTGAATTTGAATCTTGTGTTGAATTTGAATTTTGTGATGGATTTGTTGATTCATTAATCGGTAGGTGGGTTTTGGATGCTACTTTTGGTCCACTTTCTGTATATTCTTCTAAGTGCGTCTCATTTATGGGAGTCTTAGACTCTTTTCTATCAAAATTCTTGATAGTTGACCCACTGAAAGCCTCAGCAGCTTCTTTTTCATCTTCCTCCTCTTGTAGTCTTTGTCTTTCTAGATAAAGTATCCTTTGGCGGTCTTTGATCGCTTCACGCAGATCATGATTATTAAGAGTTTCATTTATCCTAGTTGACTTCTGATGAAGAATATCAATTTCATCATTCATATCTTGCTGACGTTTTATATCGTTCAACTTCTTTTCGAGTTCTTCCAAAGATGTTCTTTTCTTATCTTTCGCCAATTCTTTTTCCCTGGCTTGCGTTTCTTCTTCTTCTAGTCTAGCCATAGTTTCCTCTAAACTTTCCTCTTTAAGCAATTGATTTTTTTTCTCTTTGTCATATGCTCTTTTTGCCCCATTTTCAACCACAAAGTCAGCACTTTTGGGATCTGTTCTAAATATTATTTCAGTGGCACATTTTGGACATCTTATATGTAATCTGACAATCTTCATCCCAAGGTATGTCTCTGAAGTTGTTTCCTTTCGAGCATTGAATTTTCTTGATTTCGATATCCATTCATTACAACTTAGACAAATCATCGAAAATGGTGTCATCAATCTGATAGTTGGCATTGAGGCAAAACCTTTCTTCACCTTTTTATTCTTCTTCGACACCTTTGAAGGGTCAAAATCTGGTGGGTAGTATTTATTAATCGCCTTACGTTCAGACATTTTGGATAATATTCTAGAGCTCGACTAGTTAAAAAAAGACCCAAGACACCTTGTAAAACCCAAGCGTGTAATAGATCTGTTTAGTTCGAATGGATTAAACAAATGAGTTCATTGAAGTTAACCATTAAATATAATAATTTGTTGTAAGGGCGAAATTTTCGCACTCCACGTAATACATTTTTCGCAAAATCAAATGTCTACCAGATCGACTAGGGATTAAAGAAGATTCAACGCCCTACATAGTGAATATGAATTATAATTAATGAATTAAATAGATCTTGAGACTTCCAACTTATTGTAAACATTGAATCTGTTTTGAATATTATCAATATATAGCTTTTAATTCTCATATTAAATTTATTATTATTAAATTTCTGGCGGATAATTTCTGAAAGACAATATATTTATCTATATAAAAATAGAAATAGACATAGAAAATTAAAGGTCGCGTTTCTTCTTAAGAACGGATTCAAAAATTAAAAAAAAAACAACCATGAACAACATTAAAAAATCAGCCATTGAAAATGGTTTCTTTGATTTAAATAAAGGGTGTTCATCTATAATATTTTTTATACTGTGTGCCAGGAAAAAACTTGAGGGCCAAAAAAATGAGATTTCCTACACATTATACTTGGATACTTTCTTTCTTGATATTCCAGAGGGTTAATGCTATCTGGTTGTACCTAGATAACTTATCAAGTATACAAGAAGTGACAGGTCTTATAGCAGATGGTTTGATGGACTACTATACAGGTGATCAATATGGTAATGCTGTTGGTATGTTTGCTAATCCATACTACTGGTGGGAAGCAGGTGGTGCATGGGGTTCCATGATTGATTATTGGTTCTATATGCAGAATGATACTTACCTTAATGTAACAATGGATGCACTATTAGCTCAAGTTGGTGATGACTGGAATTTCATTCCATTAAATCAATCAACTACTGAAGGTAATGATGATCAAGGATTTTGGGGTATTGCAGTAATGGCCGCAGCGGAAAGAAATTTCCCGAATCCACCAGCTGGTCAACCACAATGGCTATACTTAGCTCAAGCAGTCTTCAATACAATGGCTTCTAGATGGGATGACGCTAATTGTGATGGGGGGTTGAGATGGCAAATTTTTGAATGGAATTCAGGTTATAATTATAAAAACTCTGTGTCAAACGGTTGTTTGTTCCATATTGGTGCTAGGTTAGCTAGATACACTGGTAACACCTCATATGTTGAATGGTGTGAGAAAATTTATGATTGGATGGCGGGTACTGGTCTAGTTTATGAAAGCTCTTATTGGTATTTTGTCTATGATGGTGCATCAATTACTGACAACTGTACGGCAATCACTAAATTGCAATGGACATACAACCAAGGGCTATTGTTAGCAGGGTCTGCATATCTATACAACTTCACAGGGGAAGAAATATGGCATACCAGAGTCAAATACTTCTTGAATAGTTCATCGGTTTTCTTCAATCATTCAATCATGTATGAAGCTGCGTGTCAACCATCACAAAACTGTAACAATGATCAAAGAACATTCAAAGCTTATTTCTCAAGATTTTTGGGTTTGACCGCACAACTAGTTCCAGATGTGTACGATGAAATATATTCTCTGATATATGCTTCCGCTGGCGCTGCTTCAAACTCGTGTTCGGGTGGTTACGATGGCCACACCTGTGGTTTAGACTGGTCCCACTCCGGATGGGATCAATGGTATGGTCTAGGTGAACAAATGTCAGCATTGGAGGCTATGCAAAATGTTAGAATTCGTGACAGACCTGCCCCATATACTAATAGTACAGGTGGTACTTCACAAGGTGATGGTGCTGCTGGTACTTATGTTTCCCCAAGTAACTTGAGTCCTTTAGTCATCGATGGTGGTGATAGAGCCGGGGCTGCTATTATTACATGTATCATTGGATTTACGATCATAGGTTCAGCTACTTGGATACTTATATGAACCCTGTAAAGCATTGTAATTTTAGATATATTTTTTTACTTTCTTTTTGACCTTGTATATTACTCTTTTCAATTTTGATCTATATTTATTTCTAACTTTAAGAAAGTAGAGAAATTAGTGACAGCATATATTCAAAGCTGAACTGATTTTGGCCTCACGTTTCCAATAAAAATCAATCAACTGAATCAAAAAATTAGCGTCATCTTGGGAATAAGGGTCCAAACCAAGCTCAAGAACTTCAATTGGCTCAATAGTGATGACATTGTTAGCAAGACTCTCGCCTTCATTCCTTATGCTCGCATCATGATTTATTATGATGTTAGCAGTTGATTGAAACAATTTCTTTGTCATACTTTGGAAGTACCCAACAATAAACAATGCCTTTTCCACCTCATCACGATCATCAATCCCGATTTCATCGAGACCTTCAGTTTCCTCGCCCTTAATTAATTTGTCACCAGCAGAAGCCCACCAATAAAAATTAGTCCAGATGAGCTGTCTCCACGATACAGGATCAGAAACTTGTCGCCACCATTGTTGTACATTATCATCATCATGGTCATTCCCATCAGTAGACACTTTATCATTATTATACAATCCAAGCTCTTTGGTTAAAAATTGGGTCCTTTTCAAATCTCTTTGAGTTGATCTAAGTGGGGCAGTTTCTTTGGCTCCAACCTTAGAAGCATCTGATGTCAACAATCGAGGAGGAGTATTATTGGTTGCAGAATCAGATTTGAAACTAATAGAATAGTCGTAAATTGAATCTTTGTAAAGTAATATTTCATCTGTAGAAAACGTAATATACCCTAAATTTTTGTTCTTAATCAATTTGAACCACTCCAGGTCATTAACACCGACTGTATAGAAGGGTTGAATGTATCTCAATTTAGCAATTTCCTCGCAACCGCTTTCAGTTAGGATTGAGATTGAATCCTGTGGCAATGTAGATATAATTGATAAACAATAAACGAATGAGTCATTCAGATCGACATTTGAAGAATCCAACAGTAGTATTCTTTTCCTTAATAAAGCCTCTCTCCATACCCTAAATGTCAATGGACCCAGTCTTTCCAACAATTTGGGAAGCTTCAATAGGTAGTGATGATTCCCATTTTTCTGGGGATTTGCTACAATCCTTCTAGTATCATTATCCATAAGAGGAAAAACGTCTGTTCTTTTGAAACGTGGCGAGTTTATAATGGGCGCTTCAAGCAAATCATTCCTCTTATAATCATCAAAAAATAATTCAAACTCAGTGAAGCTGTTCATGTCCCAATCCATCAACAGATCTTTTAATTTATCAACATACTGCAGAGTTGATGTAAAATGAAGTGGCTTCCAAATGCTAAAGTCATCGTTTGTCTTTTGAGATAATGTTTGCATGCTTGTAAGTCTCAGTGGATCGACCAATATACCCAACGAAAACATCTTAACTGAAGACCTATCTTTATTATTTGATTCCTTTAAATTTTGATGATAGACAGAGATACCATAGTAGAGATCGTATGAGGTTTCTGTGGTACCCTCTGCGTTTGTTTTTGGTTGAACAAATGATACAACGTCCTGCTCCACTTCATGTAAACCAGATGGGAGGGACTTATATTCTAAGCCGCTGATATTAACTGATTCATCAATGGTTTTGTGCCATTTCAATTCGTACCCAGATTTAACGTTGAACTGAGTGAGAAAAATTGCACTTATGGGGAATATGAGACTTCCAGAAACTGGTGATTGTAATGTGCTATGTTGTGTACTATTTTCTTGTCTTAAATGGTAAGGCGAGGGTTGTTGGGTTATTATCTTTTGGGCCAAGGGAGAATCTCGGCTGGTATGCAGATTGTCCAGAGAGCTCATAATAAACCTTTCAGAATATTAATCTCAGAGGTCAAAAAAAGAATTTTTGAGCGTATTGCAGTTGTTATCATCAACAGTCTATGGATGTATTGTTAACGATACATCAGCTACGTTGTTTTGACAGATTGAATATTCTGCTTTATCTGGTCCAAATTTGCCCTCTTGTTCATGACAGAGCTGCAAGAAACAAAGATTTGAAGCTCGCGCGGTTCATGTTTTTGGTATACGTGGAAAATAAAGGTATTCGATAATCGTAAACCAACAATACTAACCGAACAAAAAGATGAAAGATTCTTGGATCAGCAGAATACTATCATGAGACTTCCCCACTCAGTCCTATTAGCAATTGCATTCTTCACAGTTGCATATGGTGCAATCCTGGGTATTGATCTCGGTCAAGATTTCACAAAGGCTGCTGTTGTTGCACCAGGGGTACCATTCGAAATAGTGATGAGTGCCGATTCAAAACGTAAAGATGTTTCCGGTTTAGCAATCAAGAAATTAGGAAAAGATGAAATTGAAAGAATATATGGCTCTGCTACTAATTCATTGTTTACCAGGTTTCCAAAGAACTGCTTACTTAATTTTAAAGCGCTACTGGGAAAATCAACAGAAGACCCGGTTGTCACACATTACTTAACTAGTCATCCAAGCGTTGATCTTGTTCCATCTAAAAGAGATACTATTGAATTCAAGATTGATGATAACACATATCCCGTGGAAGAAGTACTGGCTATGAACTTACAGAATATTGCAGATAGAGCTTCTCTGATATTGAAGGAAAAAGCACCAGGGGGTTATTCACAAATCAATGATATTGCGGTAACTGTTCCTGGCTTTTTCACTGAATCTCAAAGAAATGCAATTCAAGATGCAGCAACCTTATCTGGATTTAAAACAATTGCCTTGGTTGATGATGGTGTTGCCATTGCCACAAATTTTGCTACAAACCGTGACTTTACAGTTGGTAAGAAAGAGTCACACATCATTTATGATATGGGTGCGGGTTCAACAAAGGCCACTCTAGTGTCTTTTTTGAAACTGAATGAAACCCAACCTCTTCAGATAGTGGTGGAAGGTTACTCCTATGACGAAGCACTTGGCGGTACTTTTTTTACCAACTCAGTGGCAGAACTGATCAAAAACAAATTCTTGGAATCATATTCAAAAATTCGTTCCGATATTTTGAACTCTAACTCTAGAGCCATCGCCAAAATCTATCAATCCGCTGAAAAGGCAAAACTTGTTCTAAGTGCAAATAATGAAGCCCATATTTCTATAGAATCTATAATCGATGACATAGACTTTAAATCAAAGATTACTCGTGAAGAGTTTGAGGAAATTATTTCCGACTCTGCACCAAGAATTTCTGCTCCAATCATTCATGCGTTGCAAGATGCCGATCTCAACCTAGAAGATATAAGCTCAGTCATTTATGCCGGTGGTTCTACTCGTGTTCCATTTGTTCAACAACATTTACTATCTTTATTAGGTGAAGAATTGATTTCCAAAACAATCAATGCTGACGAGGCTGCTGTTTTAGGTACAACATTACGTGGTGTACAGATTTCCAAGATGTTTAAAGCTAAAGAGTTCAATGTGACGAATAATTCAATTTACAATTATAGAACTATATTTGATGACGATACCGAGCACCTCGTTTTTCCAAGAGGGTCGTCATACGGTATTCAACAAGAAATTGATATAACTGATAACTTTGTTCCTGGAAAAGCCATTGGTTTTGACTTAGCGGAAGACAACAGACGCTTCCTCCAACACATTATTCCGCAAGATTATAAACACTCATTTAATGAATCAAATTGCGTTTCAGATGTCAAGATTTTTGCCAACTTTGATTTATCGGAATCGCGTCTCTTTAAACTTGAGGCAATAGAAGCTAGATGTGAACTTCAATCAGCGGAAAAAGAGAAGGGATTTTTAGATAAATTGAAAGGGGACACAAAAACAGAGATTGCCCCAAGATATGCTAGATCAAAGGTTCCGTTCAAAACTGATTATTTTCCAAAGCGTCCTTTAGGTAATGTTGCTATTCAAGATTTAAAATATCATATACAACAATTGAATGCAAAAGATTTACAAAGAAAGCAACTTTCTGAAAAATTAAATGAGTTAGAAGCTACATTATACTCGGCTAGAAATTATATAGAGGATGATGAAGTTAACACACATGGGCCTTCTTCTGTCATCGAAAGTTTACAAAAATCTATAACTGAAAATCTAGAGTGGTTAGATTATGAAAGTGAAAATGCTAAAGTCAAAGAAATCAAGCAAAAAATAGAGTCAATAAAAACATATAGAAAGCAGATTGAGAAGTACATTAAACAATCATCAATTCCATTGGATGAAGAAGAGTTTAAAAACATTCATGAATCACTATCTCAATCATTGGAATCAAGTGAAACAACATTGAACAGCTTGGCTCAAGAATCCTTAGACATTTCAGAGAAATTTTCTCAAATCGGGTTGGATTATGCAAAAGAATTGACCAAATTGACCAAAGTTGCTCAGAGCTTGCCAAAAAAGGAGTTTGAAGAAGCCAATGAAAAAGTATCTTCTATTTTCAAAGAAATTGAGAAATTATTATCGAATTCCAAAAATATTAAATCTAAATCAAGAGAAGAATTATTTGAACTAAGGGAAAAGGCTCTTACAAATCTAGAGGTTTTAACTAAAATTGAAAAACAATTCAAACTGACTCATTCTCAAAGATTGAAGGAATTAAATGGTGCCATTGTAAGATTTTATAAAGCTCAAAAGAGAGCAGAACAAAAGGCAAAAGAAGAAGAAGCTAAAAAGAAAGCTGCAAAAATTGATACTGATGCAATAGAACAAGAGGGATTTCATGATAATGATGATGATATTTTTGAAGATGCTTTTGAAGATGCTTCAGAAGGAGATGGAATTGAAGATGAATCGAAATTTTCGAAAAACAAAGATCATGATGAATTATAGTTATATTATCTCAATTGTATAAGAATAATTTTTAAATGTTTTTCAACAAAAAATAATAAACATAAAAAGAGTAAAATATTAGATGAATAGTTTTTTTTTGAATAATTGTAGAGCCTATACTTTAAATGAATGTCTCGTTGGGTTGAATTTGAATTATTGTATAAATCTAAAAACTTTTTTTTTTGATTTATTTTAATATTCAACCAATGTATGTTAAGTCATGAAAAAAACAAGAGAATATATTAGACTGCTACTTTAATCAGGAATCACAAATCTTGAGTTTTTCATTATATAATATCAAAAAATTTTGAAATTTATTTTCGCCCAGGTAAAAAATGGTTAAATCATTATAAACTTAAGATATTATCCATAATTGTTATATTCAACTCCAATATCATATTGATTATTGAAATTCAGAAATTTTTTCTCATTTTAGTATTTACAGTTGGGGAACAAAAAATATAACAATAAATAAATAATCTAGATTTAAAAGGGTAATTAAAAGATTACCATTCTATATTTTATAATTTTAATTTGTTTTTTGTTTAGCATAAATTATTGTTGTTCTTTTTCTTCTTGTTGTTGTTTTTAGTGTAATTAAAAACAAAAACAAAAATCTTCACCATAAATCTTCTAAATTCTTATCCCAATTTTGACTCTTTCTAACATTCCAATAACTCTTATTACCTTTCTTGAAATGATATTCTAAATCTCCAATTTTTTCAAACCATTGAGGTTTATGAATTATTCCATCTTGATTCAATTTATTTCTACGATCTCTTTGTCGTTGTTCTATTTCCAATTTCAAAGTTTCTGCCAATGAAACATCACCTTTTTCATAAGCTTGAACATCAGGTCTTAATCTTGAATCAGTTTTAGGGATAAATCCATCTTCAATCGATGTTATTTCATTTAAATTTGATGAAAATTCATTAAATCCCCATTTTTTATCCTCTTTCGGTAATAATGGATTAACTTTCCATAATTGTTTTTCAAATTGAGAATTATTTGAAGATTTTAAAAAAATTGATGAAGTCCATTTACCTTGTGCAAAATATTCGGTTTTATTTTCCATTTCATTGACAATTGAATTTGATAATTTAATTAAAACATCTTCTGATTTTGATGAATTGAAAACTCCATTTGAATTTTTTTTAAATTCTATATTAGATTTTAATCCAATTGATGAAGTTATATTTATAGAATCAATTGGTTCACAATATTTATCACCAACTATAATATTTTTCAATATAGTTGTTGGTTGAGTCCATTTAAAAATTTCCCCAGTTTTTTTAAATTTTAAAATAGTTTGACCTTTATTATTTAATTCAATAGATTTCCCCCAAAATTTTTGTTCTGGTAATAAATTAATTTCACATTCCCAATCTTGAGAATCTATATGAAATGCAAAAATTTGATAAGGTTTATGTTGAACTTTTTCCCCAATAAATCTAATTTTTTGTAAATTATCTACAAATTCAAAAGTTTCACCTAATATTGGATTGAAAGGTTTTCTTAAATTTCTAGTTTTTGATCTTAAATTACTTAAATTTGATATAGCAAATATTGAAATTTTAATCAATTTAATTTCTAAATTAGTTTCATCTATTGCTGAATTTAATAAATTTGAATATTCAAAAAATTCTGCAATTTTTTGTAAAATTGTTAAAGGTTCATTAGATGTAACAGGCATTGAAATTGTTGATAAATCCTTTCCAACATTTTTCCTAATAAATTGGAAAAGACTTTGAGGAATTGTTGTTGATTCATATATATCATTTCTTCTTTTAATTGTTTCAATTATTGGTAATGGATATAAATCAATTTCATCGGAAATTATAAAATTTGATTCAACCGTTGAATTAAAATCATCCGATGATAATTCATCAATTGAAATTTGGGAATTTGTAGTTTGTATTCCAGTTAAAATATGAACATTATCTTCTGCATCATAATATGTATTTAAAGAAGTTGAAGATGATTTGGATGAAAGAATTGATGAATTTGAAGATATTTTATCCCTAATAAAAGATTTAATTTCCGATAAATCATTTTCAATTTGAATCAAATCATTAAATTTTAAATTTTGTAATTTTGTATAAATTTCAATCAATTCATTAGATTTATCCTCTTCTTCTTCTTCTTCTTCTTTAATTGAAAATGGGGAATTAGAATCTAAAGATATATTTGATAAAGATTCTAATTGTTGATGAGAATTAAGTTTTATAAAATCAAATGCATTGATCCAATTTTCCCAATCCAATTTATTTAAAGTTTTCAATACCCAAATTTCCATACCCGAATCAACTACAATTGTATAATCATCTTTAAATGCCGATACAGATGATATATTAATTTGCATTTCTCCTCTAACTTTTAAAGAATTTTCATTTAAATAATATGATAAAGTATTATATTTAAAATTTAAAATGAAAAATCTTTTGGTAAAACCTTGTAATCTTTTCCTTTTTTTTTTCAATAGATAACCTTGTAAATATTTAGAATTGTTAAAATTGGTGGAAGATAATGAATTAGTTGATTGATTTCTTTGTAAAGGTTTAAAAGATTCTCTAAAGAATTTGTTGAATAAAATTTGTTTAGAATTTGATTTAGAAAATGAATTATCAAATATCAATGCAAATATTCCACCTTGTTTAATTTTTAAATCATTAGTAAATAATTGATTACCTTGAATAATTCCATAATCTTTAACTTTAATCAAATTACTTTGTTTTAATCTTTCTTCCAATGAAATTTTGAATATAGAATTAGATCTTTTACGTTGTAATAATTGATCTTGATTAGTTCCAGTTATTAAGTTAGAATTTGAATTAGAATTATTTGATTTATAAATCCCAAAATTGATTGATTTTTTCAATGGTTTTAATTGGAAAGTTAATGTAGTATCATTAGGAATTTGAATCCATTTAATAACAAAAGATTTTGAATGAATTTCTATAGTTTCCATTATACTATTGTTTTAATAAATATAAACAAAAACCCCAAAATGATATCTATGTATTTGACTTCAATTATTTTATAATATAATTTTTTTAATTGACAATATATAATTGGGTTTTTTTTAATTATATTTTAGTTTAAACCGATGATCAAATTTCATTATAATACAAAAATAAAAATAAAAACCCAAATGATTGCCCAAAAGAGAAAAACCATTGCAAAATTATAAAATAAAAATTATAATTTTTTGATACGCGAGCGCGACGTGTATAAATTTTATAGAATTATAAAATTAGCTGTGCTAAAAGACAGTAATAGTAAAATTAGTACTCAAACAATTTGGATATTAAGTACTAAGTAATAGTACTTTCAGTATCCCCTGTTAACTTTATTTATAAATTCACTAATATAATAATGATAATAATCTTCATAAACATCTATATACATAGATAAAATATTTGATAAGATCAATCTTATAATTATAAGTTATAACTCTTATCAATTTAATTTATTTAGAATACAATCTAAAATATCATCATTAACTTTTAATAAGCGTTGAATGAGTGTGTAACTATTTTTAAAGAGAACTATATGATAAATAATAATATATATATTAGATGAGATATAATAATAATGTAGAAATTAAATTATCAGAATTTTATGTAGATTGCAAAAGAAATTATATTTTGTTTTATATAAATTTAGAGTTAATTTTATAAGCTTGTTTTGTAGTATACTCAATGCAGAGAAGCAGAGTAAAAAAAAAAAAAAAATTAAAACATCAACACTATAATAATAATAGAAACAAATAAAAATAAAATATCAATTTATATATATAT
Source organism: Waltiozyma mucosa (assembly GCA_030581415.1). Taxonomy (NCBI): domain Eukaryota; kingdom Fungi; phylum Ascomycota; class Saccharomycetes; order Phaffomycetales; family Wickerhamomycetaceae; genus Waltiozyma; species Waltiozyma mucosa. Next base: position 90,874 of record JAKTTK010000149.1, read on the forward strand.
TATAATTGAATGTAAAGAATTTATATAAATGACATTATACCAAAGAATTAACTAATTCAACTTTCAAATAAACCATAAATTGATTAATTTAAATTAATTTGAATTAATATCAATAAATTTATATATAAGAATTAATATAAAGATATAAATATCAATAAATTTATATAAATATCAATAAATTTATATATAAATTAATATATATATTAACATTTCATCATGGATTCAACAAATTTTGTTTCTGTTTCTATAAGTTCAACCAAAGAATTTAGTTGGGTATTTGTGATTTATTGGTTTTTATTATTCATGTTAACTATTGGAATGATTTTTTATTTTAATAGATTGGTTGGATTTTTATTAACTCAATTATTAAAATATACTCTATGGAGGAAAAAAAAATTACGAATTTATATCCAATCGATTAAATTTTCTTTACTTGCAGGAAGATGTACATTTAAAAATTTAACAATTATTGATAAAGATTATACAATTTCAATACTTCATGGAACTTTAACTTGGAGATATTGGATTCCAACAATTAAAAGAACTTCAAAAGAAGTTAACGAAGAAAATTTTAAAAATTCATCAATTAATCAATCTATAAATTCTAAATTACCTTCAAGATATTTATTAGAATTGAATGGTTTAGAATATTTTATTTATAATAGAACTTTATCATTTGAAAATATTTTAAATGAATTTTATGCAAATAAGGGGAAATTAACTAAATTATCAAAATCAAATTTTGATATATTTAAAGATCCAAATGATATTTTATCATTTTCTAATAATTCAAATGAATCGCTTGAATCAAATAAAACATCGGTTGAAATTTCTCCATGGATTCAAATATTACCTTTAAATGTTAAAATTAATAAAGGTTCAATTATTGCAGGTAATTCAAATACAGAAGTTATATTGATTGGATCATTTACAAATGGATTATTTGAACATGATATTTCAAGTTCGGATAATCCATTGGATAGAGGTCAATTATCAATAGATTCAACTTTAGAAAGATTTGAACTTTCTATGAAACCAAATATTCTTTATCAAAAAAGTAAACAGAATACCAATGAGAATAATAATAACAGTAATGAAGAAATTTCCAAAATTGATTCGCAACGTCGATATTATTTGATACGAAAAGTTTTAAATCTTTATAAATTTATCAAAAATATTAATAATGGTAACAATTCTAATAATAATCAAAATATCAATTTGGATAAATCATTACTTGATAATGCAGAATCTCAATGGAATGGTTTGATTCAATATTTACATTCAGATTCAATTTCAATTCCAGAAACAAATGAATCAAAACAATATGCTAAATATTCCACTATAATAACCGCCGAATCGATTAAAGTTAACTATTATTATGATATACCAGGAATTGTTCCTTTAAATCCATTACCAACCAATCCTTTGGATGGAATTGATATCAATAATAGTGGATCTGCACCAAAATTTGGATTAGATATTCAAACTTTACAAACAACTATTCATTATGGTCCTTGGGCAGAACGTCAACGTCATTCACTACATCAAATGATTTTCCCCTTTGCAACTTTAAATTCAATTCCTCATCCAAAATTATTATCGGGGGATTATAGAATTTATACATATTTTAAAATTAATTTAGAAGTTTTGGATGATTTAATTATAAGAATTCCAATACGAGAATTTAGTAAACATGAAGAATATTTGAATTTAAATTCAATGAATCCATTTGGTTGGATAGAAATTAAAGTTGCTAAAGATTCAAATATTTCATTGAATACAGGAATGGTTGCTTCAAATTCAGGATTTTCTAATATATTGGATGCAAAATTGAACAATATGAAAATTAAAACAAGTATTAATCATGATATATTATTGCAAACTACTCAACATAATATCACTTGTGATTTAGGTTATCCATTGGAATGGAATGGGGAAGTAGTTTGGTCAATTTTAAATGAATCTAAAAATTTAGAACTTTATTTATTGAGAGAACATATAACTTTAATTTCAGATATGTTTACAGATTTTGGATCAGGTGAACCTATTTCATATGAATTTTTTAGACCTTTTATATATTCATTCGATTGGAAAGTTCAAAATTATTCGTTTTATTTCAACCTTAATGATGCAAATATAATTAACAATCCTTTAGATTTTAACGATAATATTTATTTATCTATTCAAGGTGAATCTATCGATATTAATGTCCATTTACCAATGGATACCATAATAAGAAGATCTACTACAGTCGATTATAACATTTTCACCCCAGGGTTTTCATTAGTTTTAGATACCCCACCATGGCATACTTTGAACAATTTTCTAAAGCGAAAAGAAGTTGGAAAATCTGGGGATTTTAACATTAGTGGTTCTTATACTTATTTCCCAGAAGTTGGTTTAGATTTTGTCGATACAATTATTATTGCATGTAAAGGGAAACATGTTGTTTTACAATGTTATGGATTTGTGGTAAAATATATAATGGCAATAAAAGAAAATTATTTTGGTGAATATCAAAAATTTAAAACATTGGAAGAATATACCAAAAGTTTGAATAATGATATAGAAACAAATGATCAAAATTATGGAAATGAATCAAGTGATGAAATACCGAAACCTATTGCTCCATTACCAAAGAAATCGGAGAATGAAATTGATGTTCATTTTTCCTTTTGTGTTGAAGATAGTGCTATTATATTACCTGGTAACATTTACGATTGTAGTTCAAATACTACTTTGTCGTTCAATAGTTTAGATATTGACATTAGATTTACCAATTATTATATGGATATGCAAACTAATGTAACACCTATCAAGGGGTATTTTGATGGGAATTCAGATTTGGACAATGTTTTAAAGTATCCACTAAATTATACTGATCAAACTAAGCAAGATATTCTTATTGATGGTTTAAATATTCATGGTCATAGAATGTTTGGATTACCACCCCTTGAACCTACATATTTTTGTAAATGGGATATAAATTTAGGTGAATTTATTTTTGATAGTACGCCAACTGCAATACAATGTTTTTTCACATCATTTGTTAAAATAGCATTTGGTTATAAAAATTTGGAAAATCATTTACTTATCGATGAACCTGAAATTTTCGATACCACTAGCTTGTGTGTTATCATGCCAAAGATTAAGATTATATTGAATGATCCTACCATTGATCATACCATCAATTTCGAATTGGATAATTTCTCATTAAAATTTATTGATATGACAAATTCAAGATTTTCAGAAAAGATTTCTATAATTTTAGAATATTTGAGCATTTCAGTGGAATCTAAAACTAATGAAAAGGTATTGTTATCGTTACAAACTGCTTTCAAACTAACTAATTTTGTTCAGAAACAGAACTATGATGGCCTTAAAAAGAAACAAGACGACCATATTTTATTGCATGATGGTCCTTTTCACAGAATACCATTTTTCCTAGATGAAAACTTAAGGGATCAATATAACACTGAATTTAGAGATATCATACCTAGCTATTCAATCCCCGATGGGAACCCTCCATTGAATAATGATACTGTGGATTTAATCTTTGATGACTACGAGCTCAACTCAGACTATAGAAATATAAACACATCCGAATCATTATCAAGCTCTGAAACTGATGTTCCTACTGACAGCTTTTTCCAAGATTTTGGTCCAGACTTTTTATCAATGCCAAGGTCACCAATATCACCTAATAATAAACCAAACAAACCTAAACACTATTACCAAACTGTTATTGGATCAAATGTCCATCCTTTGTCTGATTATCTTGATGAGGAATTCAAGCCTTTGAAGGATGCCGATCCGAATTATGAGACCGGAAACTTTATTATAAATGTTGGTCAAGTGAATTTGACACTTACTTTACAATCTTTGTCGGTACTCTTGAGTTATTTGGAAAAATTTTCTGAAAAGTCACTGGTTGCTGCTCTGGATGACTTACAGGTTGCAGTTCTCAAAAAGCTAACAATCAGTCTAATATCAAAATCCATTGCATCTAACTTCAGGTTTGCTTCACCGCGCATGTTTTGCTATATTAATGAGACTCCATGGAGGAAAGGCGATAGTATTGATCTTAACAATACTGATTTTATCTCTTTGTCTTTGGAGGCACCTTCAATTGCTGGATCGTTTCAAAAAAGCTCAGAGGGAATCATCAACGACACACTAGCTTTGCATGTTTTATCTGTTGTTTTTAGTGTCAATGAGCGATATACTACTACAAATGCATTAAAGCTTACGCTAAATGATTTGGAATATTGGTCTGAAAAGAGTGAAATACACAACTCATCAGTGTCGGTAAGGTTGTTAGATGTTTCTGCCGATGCGGATTCTGCTGAATGGTTTATTTCCTATACTCAGAAAATTGCAATTGTTGTTGATAATCTAGTCACAAGCTTTATCAAAATACTTGAAACCTCTAAGAGAGCACGAGTTGAATTACTTTACCAAATCGCAAAAGGGGGGTTGCCACATAGTGTGAATTATGATCCAGGAGTAATCACCAGGCCAGCTTATATCATTAGACTTTCACGCCAACACATTCGAGCAAACGACAGCTGGAAAATTATTATAAAATTGCGCCATATATTGGATAATCTTCCAGATAGCTGGATACAAGAAAAGGAGGAGAAATACCTGAACAACAAGTTCATTGCACCAAAATCTGCGATGAAAGACGTTTTAGGTGTATTTATCAGATGGAGAAGCTGGGAGTTTGCGGACATTGCGAACAGTTTCATTTTTCGCTATGTATTTTCTTCTGCCTCTAAGAATAATAAGGTGATGCTTGGATCATCTTTTGAGGCGTCATTGGATGAAACCTCCTTTAGAGTTATTCACAAGGGTTCGGATGAAAATAATGATTATGTCTGCATTAATTTTGTGGAGTTTTCGACCAAAAAAGTTCCCAGCCCCTTCAAACAGTCAGATCCCGACAATACTCTTGAATTATTCGAGTCAAATATTATAAAAATATCATCTCTACATAGCAAATTGAGTCCAGAGCTTTTAAAATTCCAGAATATTCAATCTCTTGAGTTACCCAATTACACGTTGAGTGGTTCAACCTCAAATCATACTTTAAAAGGTTCTTCTATCACTCATATTTTAGCTGATGTTAACAAAATTCATGTCACAGTGGAGGTAGGTGACACATCGATAATTTCATCGAGCTCGGATATCATTTCCTCTGTCATTTTCCACAAAGACTCCAATGGCAGTTTTTCATCAACGTCAACCTTAAAGTCCAGATATTGTGAACTCGAAATAATCTCAAGCAAGCTTTCAATAGCTTCATGCTTGGTTGGTGGTTCAAATATTGATGCTTCAATAGTGAGCATTCCAGGAAGAGAGAAGAAGATCGTTAATATTACTAATAAAACGTTATCCTTAACAATTGATCAGAGCTTTCAAAATTGTATCAAATCGTTTGAATATTTGAAGGAAAAACTACTCCAACTGAGACCAGTTGTCTCAAAATCTCAACATCAGTCTAACTTAGAAATAAAATCCAATACACGTTGGTCTTGGGACCAAGCTTTCTCGAATTTGGAGTGCAAATTGAAAAATAAATCGTTTAAGCTCCAGTTTTCATCTATCAGCCCACTGCTTTTCACAATGGCAGTCTATGATTTTCATATAGATTGCTTTGGGCTAAACGGTCTTATTTTTACAAAGCTGTTCATGAAAGGAGCCAATATAGGTCTGAAACTCAATATATATAGTGGTCATTTGTTAAAAATAAATCATGATACGCTTATAATCGATTCAAAACTGGCCGTCATCGAAAAGAGACAAGAAATCAAGATTAGATCACTGTCCTCTGAGATTTTATTACCAGATTCATTAGATCAACTAATCTTTGTGCAAAACTCTGTTGATGAATTCAAAACATCTATAGAAATGCTTTCAACTAGCTTCAAGGACCTATTCAGAAAATCAGATATCATGGAAGAACAAGCTAATCCTGTAGAATTGGGCTACCGCTTCAAATGGAATTTGCCGGTAATTGATTTCGGTAGCGATCAATTCTCTATAGGTATGACATTCGGGAAAGATACTCATTACATAAAACTTCATGATATTTCTCTGAAATTTTATGATTTGTCAATTTCAACACCATCCAGGCCCTATGGTGAATTTTCTATTAAACATTTCAGATATATCATTGATAGTCCAGATATTAAAGATGAAAAGTCATTAATATTAGATGCTGGGCTTTTGGTGAAAATTGTCAATAATGAACAAAATAGGCAGACTTTACAAATTGAATCAAGTCATTTTAGAATCATGTTATCTCCATCTACGATATTGAAGATCCTTCAACTAGCCAACGATATGAATCATATTTCATCAACTTTAAAACCAGTGATCATCTGTCCGTCAACATCAACATCATCTGCATCCAAGCGGTCTTTTGCAGACATATTTAAATTTTCGTCAATTCATATGCTTTCTTATAATGTATGCCTTGGATATGTTTTTGACGAAATTTCTCTTGAATTTCATGGCTTCATGGCTGGTTGTGACAAGCTTTTTGCTATTACTGAGGACTCTTATGGGAAGCTTTCAGTCATCAGCGCATTTTTATCTACAGCACAAGGCTCTTCATCGGATACCTTCTACAGTACCTTTGATCAAAAATATTGCTACAATCGGGCGTTTTTACCTAGTATGCAACTATTATATGCTATTACTAAGGTGGATACAAATCGAAACTTTCAAATAAATGTAACTGGTGAAGAGCTTGACGTGAAAATCGTTGCATCGTCAAATGAGTTTGCTGAAAAAATCTTTCAATCAATATCCACGATAGAATCAGGAAGGAAATCGATAAGGACCTATTCAAATCCCACGGCTCTAGCTCCCCATTTGGCTTCGGATCAATATATGTTACCATCAGACGTTACTTCAATCTCGTGCTCGATGAACTATGCAGGTGGTGTTATAAAAATGTTTCGCTGGGAAGACTTGCAAGTATCTGAAGAATCTGCACCCTCTGTTGAATTGAGAACCCCAGCTGTTCAAATTCGTGGTAAATACTCTAAAACTTCCAAGGAAAGGAACCATAATGTTAGCATTGAAGTGTTTACACACTCTTCGTCTAACAAATTATATCACAGCTGCGTTCCAATCCTTATAGATATGTGGGATGGAATCAAAGATAACTTCAAGTCAGACACTTCAGTGGAATCACAAATAAAGGATTCTCAAACTTTTTCGAACATTGATTTGACTGAACTGTTGTCTTTGATTCATGTTGCATTCTCCCTTCATATAGACAAACAAGAGCTTATTTTAAGTTGTGAGCCCTCAGCTAAAGTTCAAGCCGTTGTGAGTATAGATGCCATTGATATTTTATTGGAAACAAATGATGGGAAGTTATACTATCCAATATTCGGTACAGTCCTGTTAGGAAATGTTGGTGCTTCATTACAACATACATATTCAAGAGAAATTAGCGGCTCTGTTGATATTGATAGAATGCTATTGATGGCTTCTCTAGACAATCCAGAACTAGTTAGAATTTCTGCGTCTGCTCGAGTTGACACAGTGAACTCCTATATCAACTTGAAGCAGCTTCAAGATCTTGACTTGTTTAAGGATTTGTGGTTTCCTCGTTCATATATCCCTGGAAGTGCCAACCAAAGCATTAAATCGATTGCAACTGTGGTAGAAAGCACCCGGAATGATAATTTTGTTTTGAATTTTTCGAAGGCTTCAAGAACTAGTTTGAATCCCTGGAATTTAAATTTTTCAATTTTAGACGTCAGTTTGAAAGTTGATATGGGGCAATCTCTGGGTGAATTGTCGTTGAACCTTGATAGATTTTGGTTGACGTCCAGAAAACAAATCAATAAAGAGCAAACGATGATGGCAGGATTTGACGCTTTAACTTTAACCTCGGAAGGAAGACTTGGTGGCTTTGTCAAGATCGACGATATTCGTGTGCATTCTGTAATCAGTGATGTAGTCGATGAAAACACTTTGCAGATTCCTCATGTTCTTTTATCTATCGGTTTCAGATCTATTAACTGGAGAGTATCATTTGATTACACAGTCTTCATGATTGGTAGCATCTCGGATGTTTCACTAACTGTTTTCAACCAGATTGATAATAATCAGCGACTGCAAGACAAGCTTTGTTCAATCGCTAACTGTGACTCTATCGAGCTTTACATCACCTCCTTAGCTGCATCAAATATACTAGATATTTACAATACAGCAAGACGTATGCACCAAGACAGCAAGACGTCATATCGTGAAGATTTGAAGACATCGATCAATCAAAAACAAAGTGTGAAATTTTTAGATAGCTTCATTGAAGTTGTGAAATTAAGAACCGAACTAGATGTTAATTTTGGTAAAATGTTACTGCACGTCTACCCGAGCTCTCTTTTGGATGAAGAAGTTTTAGTGATTGACATTAAAGGCGCAACCATTCACTTTGCTCAAAGATCGGTTTCTCGTAAAGTCGAAAGTGATTTAAAATTGAAATTGTACCACATAACTGTTGCATTATCCACTTTAAGAAAACAACTCCCAGAAGAATCACTGCGGTCACTGACTGTTCCAGAATTCAGATCGTATGCTGCTCAAGCTAGAGGTGGTGGTATATTCATATTTCCCTCACTAGAATGCCACATGAAAACAATTTGCACGCCAAATTCAAATATAGTGGAATATGAATATCAGAGTAATTTTGGTGGGAAAGTTGACATCCGTTGGAATATTGGCTCTATCAATTTTATTAGAGAGATGTGGGCATTGCATGCAAGAGCTTTATCAGCTCGTTTACCAAAAGTCGTAGACACAGATAAAGAAATACCCTTATTTGGTGACGAGAACATTGAAGAGAAACTCAAGGAAGTCGAAATTGATGAAAAGTTTTCATATGTTGCACTAACTGAACCTATTATACAGGCCCCACAGTTAAGAGATTTAGGTAACGCCACCCCTCCTTTAGAGTGGTTTGGCTTGCACCGTAACAAGTTCCCAGCTTTGACACATCAATATACTATTATTGGTTTGCAAAGATTGGCTCATGAGATTGAGCTGCAGTATGGCCAAGTTTTAGGTAGGGGCTAAACAATAAAAAATGAATGAAAGTAATGTATGCTTCCATGTTATTTATTGCATGATTATGATCGAATTTTGCGCTATATGTTACCGTGATTAGTAAAATACTCGTAGCGGAATCCTTAAATGTACACAAAAAAACAAACTGGAAGTTATAAACTAAGAACTAATATACATAAAGCAAGCGATTTCATTTATTCTGTTCAACAGATTTAGAAATATCAATTCCTTGGACCCTTTGAACATGGTTCGAGTTAGCAGGCCATTTTCTAACACTTCTAATTTCATCAGATGCAAACCCAGGAACTCTAATGTTCCAATTCTTTTCTAAATGTAATTGAATATCTTTGGCTTGTAGATTTTCTGATTTACGATGTTTAGCCAAACGACAGGCAAAACTTGTAATATTGGTTACAAACTCATCAGCCAAATCTAATAATAGCTCCTCGACGTCCCCGTCAATAATAGTTTCGCCGTCTCCTTCATCTGCTCCCACAGTTTTCACTAACTCTGATAGTTTACGCTTGCTCAAAACTCTATCACCTTGCATTTCATATGGCGGTAACTTCAACATAGCAGGTGTCGTCAACGAAGGAGCAGCAACGCTTTTACCACCTGTTAAAGTAGGTCTATTTTGAGTGGCTTGAACAGGGGTGGGTGGCTTAACATTAATAGATGCCGACAGAGTGGATGGAGGAACTGCAGATTTGAAGACATTAGTATTTGAAGCACTGATTGGTCCATTATTTATATTATTAGTCGGACGGGCTGCAGCATTAACATTCGTAACAGCGGCATTTGGTGATGCAGATTTTATACTTCTACCAATGCCACCTTGGTTCAAGGCGTTCTCTTGTGGTAGCGGATTTGAATTTTGAGATTGGATAACTTTTCTCTGCGAAGCAGGGATAGAAACAGATTGTTGTGACTGTTGGGGTTGTGCTTGTAAATGAGGCTGTGAATGAGGCTGTGATTGTGGTTGCTGTTGTAGATTTTGTTGTGGTTGCTGTTGTGGTTGTTGTTGTAATTGTGTTTGATGCTGCAATTGTGAATTCTGCTGTTGGATTGGAACTTGGTGTTGTTGGATGTTATTTGGATCTTGGGAGCTTGATTGAAAATTTGGTTTCAGATTAGACTGAGAAAGGGCAACATTGACATTATTATTTGATTGTTGCGGTTGTTGATTAAGAGCTATATTCTGCTGTGAATATTGGTAATTGTTTGATTGTTGAGATCGTGGTATCTGTTGCTGTGGCTGCTGATTGTTTTGAAATTTGGGGGTCATTGGCTGTGAATGAGACGTGTCAGGTGTGTTTGGTGCATTATTGACGAGAGATTGATTTTGCATAAGTTGTGGTGATCCCGAGTGCGAATTACCAGACTGTGATATTTGTTGTTGTTGTTGTTGTGCAGCTTGTTGTTTCAGCTGTTGTTCCAGTTGAGCTTTAAGCTTTTGATAAGAAGTATATCTGCTTCTCACAGCTGCTTCTTGCTCGCTCAGCTTAGCTAATTGTTCAGCCGACAAATTACCTGATTTCTTAGATTCTTCGATTTTCTCCAGTCGTTTAACAAATTCTGGCAAGACATTCTGCAGCTGTTGATACTGCTGAAGAGGTGTTGCTTTTGGTTGTTGTTGTTGGGATTGGGGAGTTTGCATTTGCTGCTGGCCTTGTTGTGCGAAATTTTGTCTACTGTTTGGAACAACAGTAGATGGACTCGGAGAGGCAGTTTGGTTTCTTTGGAAATTAGTATTTGGCTGTTGTTGCTGAACTTGTTGAATAGGCCTTTGTGATACATTTTGATTGAACCCATCATTTTTAGGTTGATTTGCTTGGTTATATTGTTGATATTGTTGTTGATTCTGTTGAGGAGCTTGTCTATTTGTTTGCACCTGTTGCGAGCCAGTCTGTTGCTGCTGAATCTGTGGATTCTGCTGAGACTGCTGCTGCTGTCTACTCATCTGTTGCGAATATTGATTCAAAAGCATTTTGATACGTTGATATTTCAATAGATTTTCTTTACCTGCAGGTGTTTCTACACCAAGTTTCTGAGCGTCAGCCTGGCATTGATTCATTTGTGCAATTAAAGCTTGAAGCTGAGCTGGTTGAAGACGTGACAAGTCTATAGTTTGCTGATTATTGGGACGCCCACCCTGCTGAACAGGTTTATTTTGCGTATTTTGGTTAGGCTGTTGACTCATTGTTGTTTATAGCAAAAAAATTGATTCTAATGATGTGTATATTGTATTACACTCGCTCCTTTGTAAATTACTGTGAAAACCTGTGAAAACGACAAATAAATTTAATTTTCGTTTAAATTGAAAAATAAACTATTCTATTCAACTGTGCGAAAGCAAATTGAATTCTTGATTGTATGATATTTACCACTTTGTCAGTAGTTCTGGTCTGTTTACAGTTTACTTTTTTTTTCCCTCAAATCGAAATTTTTGAATATTGATGATTGTTCTCGGAATTCGCGACCTTATAACTATTGTTAAAGTAAACTACACACACAGAATTGATCCTTTTCTTTATATTTGAAGGCATGCAATTAACTAAACAACCATTAAAACATCTTATAGAATTAGTTTCAGTGTTATAATACTGTTTTCTTCATTAAAGAGTATTCCTTTTTAATTCAAAAATAAGATCAGTTATATATATATATACTTAAAAGAACAACAATAATTTGGATCATCTAAAATCAAGTGAAATCAACTAAGATGTCGAGAAACACCAAGATTCAAAAACAATATTTAAGGGATAGATTTATTGACTTCACCTCTACAACAGCTTCAATTGCGGATCAATTCTTAAAAAATTCAAACTATGATCTTGAATTGGCAATCAACAACTACTACTTGTCTAGTCAAGTATCCAATAATGTCAACGACAATAAAGCTTTAAATAAAATCTTTAATAAATATAAAGAACCAAATCAAGATGTAATAGGAATTGATGGCACCTTACAGTATATTGAAGATTTAGGTTATGAACCCGAAGATAAAGTTATATTGGCTCTAGCTGAATTTTTAAGAGCACCTTCTATCGGTGTGTTTGATAAAAATAGCTTTATTTTGAATTGGCAATCAGTACAGTATGTTCTGCGTTCCCCAGTATAATAGTTTGAGCTTGATACTAACGACCAATTTTAGTGCCGACTCAATTAAAGACATGAAAGTCTACTTGAAAGAACTAAACAAAAGAATTAATTCTGACATTGATTATTTGAAGAAAGTATATCAGTTCACATTCAAATTTCTTTTAGAAGAAGGACAAAAACAGCTTCGTATGTACAAGATTTGCTTCAGCTGATTTTTTTAGGTCTGTACTAACATTTGATATCGCAGCTTTGCTAACAGCTATTGAGTATTGGAAACTTTTACTGAGTGACCTCTATGGAAGCAAAATTGACTACTGGGTTTCATTTCTACAGAAAGAAAACAAAGCTACGATTAGCAAGGACTCTTGGAACATGTTTTATGTTTTCCTGCAGGAATTCGAAAATGATCCTAAGTTAGAAACTTATGATGACACTGCTGCTTGGCCAAGTTTAATTGATGAATTCGTCGAAGATTACAAACAAAATTTATCCCAATCTCTATAGGCTCAAAATATATTTATTATTCATCTCTACTTCATAAATCTAAACAATGTAAACATGGTCTAGCTTGTTTCTTTTGTGAATATTTAACCTATGCTCTCTCTGTTGAGTAGTTGATCGTTCTTTAATTTTGTATCTGGTGCAGCGTGCGCCTAACATCCCGCCGCATCGAAATGTAAACAAATTAAATTATCACAACTAACTTAATTACTGCAACTCCGTCAAGTATTAATTTACAAATAAACTTAAAGACTTTGGGTACCAATCTCAAATTTTTTTAACTTTAAAATACAGTTCGATAAGATCTTAATCGGCAATGGTCACATCTGAACAGTTTACGACTGTATTTGGACTACCAGATATTTCACCAGATAGCGATACTGAAATTGTTTCTGGATGGTTAATGAATCATGAACATAATGAGCCATCACAGAGAGTACGAGCCTCTCTTAAGTTGTTGTCAGGAACGTCTATTATAAACTCCTTGATTTCTCAATATATTTCACAGCTAAGAATAGATGCTTTAGATATTGAAGTACATGATTTAAAGAGACTAAGTATGATAAAGGATTATTTTATGTTCCCTATTAATTACATTCAAGTTACCCAATCACAATTTACTCAACTTGAGCGCGCCGTGAATTCCATAATTAGGTCAAAAATTATAAAATTAGAAAGTGTCACCAAAGATCAAGCTAAACTTGTGTCTTCTATAGGATTGGATACCAACGAAATCCAGGCATTCAATTATGAGCAATTTATTAAATCGAGAATTTCAACTTTTGCTAAAAAATGGGAGAAATCTTTCATAATTGAATTGAATGACGATAATGTTGCAATTAATGAATATTTACAATTAAGAATAAGTGAGATCTTTGATATAGTTAACAATTACCCAATGTCACTTCCCGCCATTCAAGATTTGAAAAAACTTATCAAACCCATACAGAGAGCCGCCCTAGTTACTTCATTTGTCACCAAGTGTCAAACTCATGTATTGCATGCTGGTACTAATACTGATGACATTATTGCATTTTATACATCAACCATAAAAGTCTTTCTCATAATTGATCCAAGGGGTGTTCTATTAGACAATAGCTCGAGACCAATTAGAAGATATTTGAAAGAAAGAAACGATACTATTTCAATCATAGTGCACTCGATATTAGGGGGTGATGATCATAAATTACTTTCCCATTTATCGGATGAATTGAGAAAGGAAAATTCAAGAGTAATCACAAAATTATCTTTAGACTGGTTTCCAGATCCTATTGATGCTTTGCCAGATTTTAAGGAACAAGACATTATTGAGTCGCTAATGTCAATTTTTGAGAACAAAGAAAGTCTCATAGATGTACTGATTGAATCATTTGCAAAAAGATTGTTGAAGTTAAAGTCCAAAGAAGAGATTCATGAAATTGTTTCCAAGCTCGAACAGTTAAGATCTAGATTTGAAGATAACGAATTGAATAATATAGAAGTTATGATAAACGACATCAAAACCTCAGAACTCACAGACCAAAAGATACATGCTACGAATCCTTTGATGGACAACAATTTACAATTCTCTTTACTTTCATATCTCTATTGGCCAGAAATGGATCAATTATCTTTTAAACTACCTGATTCTATTCAATCTCAAATAGATTCATATTCTGAAGAATTCGCAAAGTTGAAAAAAGGGAGGTATATGAAATGGATAAATTCCGGGTTTGTTTCTTTGGATCTAACCATTTCTGGTGAAACCAAAACATTTCAAGTCTCGCCAGCTAAGGCTTTTGTGCTTAATATGTTCAACGAAAAAAATGAGATCGAAGTTGGTGACGCAATTAGTGAATTAGGAATTGGTGAACGATTAGCTTTTGAATCTTTAGAGTTTTGGGTAAAAGAAAATGTCTTGCTGAAAAGGGAAGATATTTATTCACCTAATGAATAGTAAATGGTAATAACTAAATAGATTATGACCTCTCATTATTCTCCCTTCTACATTTAGTTATAAATTCAATAAGTGAAGCCTAAAGGAACATGCCGGAGGAAGATTTTTTCGAAGATGCACAGTATTTAAGAAGCGCCGATTGTTCGTATAATGGCGTCATAATTCAAGGGCAAGGAAAATGAGGCCAATATATAGGGTATATTCATGAATCTCTCTAATGTACTCAACATTGAAGATCTGCTTCGTATAATAGGCAGTTATATTGAGGTTATGGAGGCTGGCAGAGACTTGCTTTGCAGTTAATTGATAGTATTTTATCTTCTTCACGCTTAGAAAAAAAAGAAATCAACTGTTCATTATTCAATCATTAAAACTATTCATTTGCAAAGACTATTTCTATCAAATTTCTTGCAGCATAAAAATCCCCATTTACCATCTTGATAATAACTACCCCACACACTTGTGTGGTTCCCCAAAAATACATCTTCATTGAATTGTGATCTCACAACTTTATTACTCTCATTATCTTCGGTTTCATCACCATCAATTTCTGCGTTCGTATTATATCTATTCAGCAAATTATTTTTCAGAACTCTTCTCTTTTCTTGCTGCTCCTTCGATTGTTCTTCCATCTTCATTCCAGCCAAAGTTGGATTACTTGAGATATTGATGTCACCCTTTACACCTCTGGCTTTGTCATCCCATGCAAATCTTTTAGACTCCTCATAACGCTTAGCGTCCCCAGTAAGATGTCTAACAAATAAATTTCTATCGTTAAAATAACCAACCGAATCATCTCTATCTGTTCTTGATTTGGGATCATATGTAATTGAATCATGTTTTGAAATGTCTTTAAGATATATCGCCTTATCTTCCAGTAGTCTTACAGTCTTTGATGATTTCTGGAAAAAAGTATGCGGGTTAGCTTGATATAATTCCCATAATCCCAACTCCTTCAATTCGATGATTTCACTTTCATCTAGCCGTTTCACTTCTAATTCCGTACGATGAGTTTCTTCCCATTTTTGCAGAGTTGCATTATAAGTTTTTGAATCATAACCATACCAACGGTCTCGCTTCCCATCATAATCTACATTCTCATTCCTTTTACCCTTCGTGGGGACTGATTCTTCTGTTAGCTTCTTCTGTATACCATTTTTCTTGAAATGCTTTGCTCCAACATCAGAAAATTCGTCTCTCTTTACAATTCTTGATCTAAACTTGGGTATCTCTTGATAACTAGTTTCGGTTACAAAATCATCTCTAATACCTAGTCCAATCCTGGGCTGGTTGTTGGCTGTTAGGTCTGAATCTATATTACGATGATGTGCTAAGTAGTCACTCGGATCAACTCCATCTGGTGTATCTTTATACCACGGTGCATCTTTGATGTACTTAGGTATATGTCTATTCTCCTTGGGCATATCGAATAGCTCTTATGTCTTAAACTTATTAATTTTCAAATACAAAGATTCACACTTCTCAGTGACTTTAGCTTTCTTGAAAGATGAGCTCCTTAATCCTTCGTCAGAAAATATTGAAAACGTGATTACCGGTTTCATCATGTGCAAATTGATCCTGGCCAACTGATTCCGGGTTATATTATATATATGTATTTTATTTTAATTAATCGCGGGATGCCAAAAATCAAAACAAAAACAAAAACAAAGACATAAACAAAAATAAAGTGTGATAACTTGTTTTAATCACTTCTTTTTCTATACAATTTCCTAGGAAAGAGACAGGTTCTTTGATAAACAACCAGAAAAAAAACTTTTGATACCTAGGCTATGAGCTCTCCTATTGCTAAAAGGAGACACGTGAGAGCCGTTATCTCAGATGATGAGGATGTCAGCGATGCTGTATCAATAAATAAAGAAAACGTTCAATCTCCATCCCATCCCCTATCCCCAAAATCTGATAGTATTAAACAGCGTCGTTCTTCTTTGATTCCAATAGATCAAAACTCGGGCTTGATTCTCACTAACACCAAGCTTGAACCATCTATAACGCAACTGTCACAAGCACCTTCATCTCAACTTCCACCCCCATCATCCCAGCCATCTCTTTTGCAATCTCCTGTGAGGCAAAAGCCATCTTTCAATGGTCCTGATATTATAACGCTTTCACCAATCAAAAACTCGAGAACTTTGACCCAAAATCACTACTCACAGGATAAATTGAAAGGACCTGTCACAAGATTAGTCATTAACAAATTGGTACTGAATAATTTCAAATCATATGCAGGAACTCAGGTTATAGGTCCCTTTCATACATCTTTCTCAGCGGTAGTTGGACCAAATGGTAGTGGTAAGTCCAATGTTATTGACTCAATGCTATTTGTTTTTGGTTTCAGAGCAAACAAAATGCGTCAAGGGAAACTATCCGAGTTAATTCATAATTCTGAAGCTGCTCCAAATTTACAATCTTGTTCAGTAGATATTCATTTTTTACATGTTACTGATCATCTAGATGATACTACCAGTGTTGTTGAAGGCAGTGAATTAGTGATTTCGAGGAGGGCATTTCGAAATAACTCATCCAAATATTACATCAATGATAAAGAGAGTAATTACACCGAAGTTACTAGATTACTTAAAGAAAAGGGGATTGATTTAGATCATAAAAGGTTTTTAATTCTACAAGGTGAGGTTGAATCCATTGCCCAAATGAAACCTAAAGCGGAAAAGGAAAATGATGACGGATTATTGGAATATTTGGAAGATATAATTGGTACATCAAATTTCAAATCAACCATTGAAGATTCTTATAAGAAAATTGAGGAACTCAATGAAGTATGCCAAGAAAAGGAAAATAGATTTGGTTTAGTGGAAAAGGAAACGAATACTCTAGAGCCTGAGAAGGAAAAAGCTTTGCAATTTATTCTTCAAGAAAAACGATTGGTGGAAAATCAGTCTCTTTTGTATCAGTATCAGGCTTTGAAATCAAAGGAGAATATCGAAGTTAACAATAACGTCTTGAAAGAATTAAAAGAAAAGTTGAAAGCTGAAAATGCTGAGTCCATCGAATTTCAAAATGAAGTGAAGGTCTTAGAAAAGGCATACAATGAATTACTCACATCAGTTGAAGATCTTGATGCTAATATTTCTAAACTACAAACCAGTCAAAAAAAGGGAGAGCGTGAGAAGGTCGCCTTTGAAGAGAGAAAGAAGTCACTTGAATCTAAAAAGAAAAAATCCGAAAAGCTGTTAAAAACTGCAATCACTGCTTTACATGAAGCGGAGTCCAAGCAAAAAATATTCGAAGAGGAAGATCACTCATTCGAAAAAGAGCTACAAGAATTAAAGCAATCATTAAAAGAAGAAAAGGCCACGTTGGATGAACTGCGTTCTGAACTTTCAGAAAAGACAAGAGGGTTCAACGAACAGCTAGAAGTTTATGAAAAACAATTACAGCCATGGAAAGACCGTTTGGAACAAAAGAAATCGGAAATCGCGATTGCCGATTCTGAAATTCAAATGTTGAAAGATCAGAGATCAGGATTATATTCAGATATCGAAAACCTAAAGCACAAAATAGACTCTATTACACAAGATGCAGAGGTTAACAAGAAGACAATATCAACATTGAAAAGAGAGCAAGTGCATGTCGATGAACAAATCTCAATGGGTGAACAAGAAGTTACCCAAGCATCACAAAAGCTTGATGAGATGAACAGTTTGTTATCTACTCATCGCCAGAAAACTTTAGAGGCTCGTGGAAATCTATCTCAAGTTCAGAACAAAAGTAAAGTTTTAGCAGCATTAATGAGACTACAAGAAACGGGTCGTATCACTGGGTTCCACGGAAGATTGGGAGATTTAGGGTTTATTGACGATAAATATGATGTTGCTGTCTCAACAGCATGTTCGCAGTTAGATGATATGGTTGTCGATACTGTTGAAACTGGTCAACAATGCATAGAATATTTGAGAAAAAACGATTTAGGTTTCGCAAGATTCATTTTGCTAACTAAATTGAGAAAATTCAATCTGAACCCGATTAATACACCAAACAATGTTCCAAGGTTATTTGATTTAATCACCCCCAGGGATCCTATTTTTGGTCCAGCGTTTTATAGTGCACTTCAAGATACGCTAGTAGCAGCAAATATGAAGGAGGCTAATCAAGTTGCTTATGGCTCTAAAAGGTTTCGTGTTGTTACACTTGATGGGAAATTAATCGACAAGTCAGGAACATTGAGTGGTGGTGGTAATGTTGTTAATAAAGGTGGTATGAAATCGTCAGCTCACGGAACAACTTCACCAAATGAGGTCATCAAGTTAGAAAGAGAATTATCTGAGAAAGAGTCCAACTATGAAGTTGCGCAAAATACGTTTTACGAAATGGAAAGTGCTTTGAATGAACTCAAAGATAGAAAACCACAGATCGAAGTCGAATTATCTAAATTGAATTTTGAAAATGACTCATTAAATAATGAAATCAATAACTCCAGAGTCCAATTGAAAGATTTAGAAAAAGCTCATGCTATAAAAAAAAATGACTCTAAAGAGTTAGACGTAGCAACTGCAAAATTGTCAAGATTGAATGAGGAGTTTGCTCAGTTGAACTCGGAATCACAAGAATTCCAAAATAAAATAGCAGAACTTCAAGAAAAAGTCATGCAAGTAGGTGGTGTCAAACTAAGGTTGCAGAAATCAACTGTGGATGGTATCAATGAAAAAATAGAGATTAGCAATCAAAAGATTAATAACAATAGCGTTGCGGCTAAGAAGTTGTTTAATGAATTGAAGAGATACAACAAATCGAAAACAATAAATGCAGAAGAGATTAATCAATATGCTCAAGAGTTGCAACAAGTCGAATCAGCCCTAGAAGACAAAGTGAAATCATTTGAGACTTTTCAAACCCAGTTAAATGAATTATCAATTGCTAGAGAAGAACAAATTACTAAATCTGAAGACTTGAAAATATTATTAGATGAAAAGCAAGATAGTATAAACGAACTAAGGTCAACTGCTATTGAGATTGAAAACAAAATTGAAAGGCACCATAGTCTTGTTAAACAAGAAACCAATCATTTGAATGCATATTTTGAAGCAATTAAATCATTAGAAGTTAGAGATGTTTCAGAGCTGATTGATTTCATCAATGACGAGGAGGAAAAAGCTAAATATTTAAAACCAACATTTACCGAGTTATCGCCAGATGAACTCAAAGCATTAGATATTACATTGATTGAAGAAACTGTTGATGAATTAGATAAGTATGTGTCCTCGTGTAAAATTAATCTTGACGTTTTGGAGGAATACAGTAGAAGAAAACTTGAATTTGATACCAGAAAGAATGACTTGAATGATGCAGTCCAACAAAGAGATGATATAAAGAAAGTTGCAGAAGAACTCAAAAAAAAAAGATTGGACCAGTTTATGGAAGGTTTCAATATAATATCAGCCACTTTGAAGGAAATGTATCAAATGATTACAATGGGTGGGAATGCAGAATTAGAATTAGTGGATAGTTTGGATCCATTTTCAGAAGGTATATTATTCAGTGTTATGCCTCCAAAAAAAAGCTGGAAAAATATTTCAAATTTATCAGGTGGTGAAAAGACATTAAGTTCTTTGGCATTAGTTTTTGCGTTACATCGCTATAAACCTACACCACTTTATGTCATGGACGAAATTGATGCTGCTTTAGATTTCAGAAATGTTTCGATCATAGCTAATTATATTAAAGAACGAACTAAAAATGCTCAGTTTGTTGTCATTTCATTGAGAAATAATATGTTCGAATTGGCTCAACAATTAGTAGGTATCTATAAGGTTAACAATATGACTCGATCAATTACGTTACAAAACACGGATATGTTAACTCGTGATTAGGTGGAAGATGGAATAAGGAAATGTTTAGTTGATGTTTAAAACAATGGTCCCTATTATTTTTCAGGTTAGCTCGAAAGCATTTGTTATCAAAACTGAGTAGTTTGCAAGCGCGTTATCCATACCTGCCGATTGTAAACTGGGTGAATAATACTGCTCGGATTCGAAAATGACCTCAAAGTAAACTGAACTTAAGAATCAAAAAAAGAATTTTGATTCCAACTTACATGATTTATCGCTATTCTTGGCACTCATTGTAAAAATACTATTCGTAATCTAAAAGAGAAAAATCCTCCAATATCTACGAGTACGACAAACATGAAAACCTGCATGAATTAAATGATCAATATTAATGAAAAGAATGAGAGCTATTTTGTAGTGCTTTTTATAATATACAGTTAAATTTTTGCAAATGAAAGTTTCACTATCACATCATTAAACGATTAAGTAACGGATTGGGATATGAATTAATTTGATAGCGTATCCAACAACACCCATCATGATGAAACCGACACCAACCGCTCTGATGATTTTGATGTATTCTATAAAAAAAATGATAGTTAGTATGGATACCTTTCCATAGTTGTGTGGCTACAGAAGTCAACTTACCTTTTTTATCTGGTTTGGTACATTTTTGAACAAAAGCAGCACCATCTTTTAAAAATTCAACTGGTTGTTCAGTCAATTTACTAAAACCGTCAGCAGCCATTATTATTATAGAGGTATAAATTGATTTTCGAGTGGGATGAATTCAAAATTCTCTATCTTGTTCTTACAATGGCTAAATTTCTTCTGGTAAACCTTTCGGTTTTTCATAGATATTGTAAACTTCGACGTGTTCTGAAATTATAAATTACAACCGCGATATGTTACCCGGACCTTAAAAAAGAGAATTAGAAATTCATCAAAATGTTGTAAGCATCAGAGTCTACAATGTCATAGCCATTCTTATTTGATTTTGATTCATATACTATAATTATATCTTACCTTTATCACAGGAAGCTTTAATCAAACCCTTTCCATTCATCTTCACTCTCTGCTTCTTCTTCTTCTATTTCTTCGCCTTTTTCTTTGTCTTCGTTTTCTTCATTTGCACTCTTCTTAACGCCCCATGCGACTAATCTTGGGTCGTGCAATAAATCTTCTTTAATTTTATCTCTTAGCGTTCTATTCAAAGCAGATTGGGAAAGCTTCTCAAAAGGACCAATCAAATCCTTCAATGGAGTCTCGTCAATAATCTCTTGCCTTTGCTTAGCTAAATCTTCTTGATCCCCATCTTCCTCGTCTTCTTCTAATTCTGAAAACATTAATCTTTCCAGTTCATCAGCATAAATATCAATCAAATGGAATGGGATACCATTTGGTATTCTTTGATCACCACTTAATGGAATTTCTGCTAGAACTTGCAAGAATTTTTTAACTAATTTATCGTCCCAATTTTCTTGATTTAGCTTCTTCAATTGATTGAAAATAGCCCTCCTAACTAGTAGCAAAAATTTATCTAATCTATGATGATCTATACCTGACCATTCTTTGCTTATGACAGACCAAAAACCCTTGCAGAAATTAGAATAATTTTGTAATGGAATAATTAAAAATAATTCACCTAAATCATTAGCTAAACGTTGTTGAGGGCGTGGTCTATCAGAGAACCACATTGAATAAAACAATCCCTTCCATAACTTTTGTGTTTCTAAATAAGATAAAGCCCTTGGTCTTGTGAGAAACTTTTTTAATGACTCTAAAGCTGCCGTTCTAGTAGGACGATCTATATGATTCTAGGTGTTAGTATAGATCACTAACTTAACAAGGGTGGACCTGAGGACCCATAAAGCATAACTTACCGTTTGCAGCTAGTTTTTTAACGAAACTGGAAGTCTGAATGCTGCTCATATTGTATTCCACGAGCTTAACTTAGCTTAAATAAAGTAAATACAATCTAAGGTGAAACTTTATCTATATATATCTAACAAAGGATACAAAAAAAAAATTGCGATGAGAACAAAACCGGTAGAAGCACGTCTTGAAGAAGCATCAGTGAAGCCCTGTACTAAATGCATGTGACTTTTGTTCTCGGTTTTTGAAAAGAAACTGAAAACTAACTACAAATTGCCTGGTATATCATGTATTGATCTTTGTTTAGCATATGGGAGAAAAGGTTAAGAAAGCAATATCATCATCATGTCTACTTTAATAATAGACAATGGCTCCTATGAAATAAAAGTAGGATATGCTGGTGGTGATATTTCAGATATTAAAATACTTCAAAACTCTTTAATAAAAACAAAGGACAAAAGACTCTTGATATCAAACCAGTTAAATACAATAAATGACATCTCGGGAATACAGTTCAAAAGACCCATAGAAAAGGGTCAATTAGTAAGCTGGGAAATGGAAAAATGGATCTGGGATTATGCGTTTGAATCTACTGATGTAGGCTTAAATGTTGAGACTTTCAATGATAAAAATTTAATTTTAAGTGAAGCTCCATTCACAATGAAACACCTATCACAAAATACGGATCAGGTTATCTTTGAAGAATTTGGGTTTCAGTCCTTATACAAGTCACCTATTTCAGGCTTTGTCCCTTTTAACTTCAAACATAATGAGACGTTATATCAGCCTCAACTAGAAAATGATATATCGCAGGTAAAGAATTATTCTGATTATCAATTAGTTATAGACTCAGGGTTCAATTGCACATGGATTGTACCTATGATAAAAGGAAGAATAATATGGAGAAGTGTAAAGAAACTAGAAATTGGGGGAAGATTTTTATCAGGGGTGTTGAGAGAACAAATTTCCTTTAGACATTATAATGTCACTGACGAAACAGTGTTGATCAACAACATTAAGGAAGCTTCTTGCTTTGTCACGCTAGATTACAATGAATCTTTGAAAAAAATCAAATCATTGAAGACAAATAAGAATGCTCATTCTGAGGTGATTGAATATGTTTTGCCAGATTTTAATACCACCACACAAGGTTATATCTTGACCCCAGAATTGAAACAAAAATATAGGCCACAAGAACAGCAAATACTGAAAATATATGATGAAAGATTTAGTGTACCTGAGACAATTTTTCATCCAGAGATTTTGGACATTGTTACAAAACCAGGTATAGTGGAAAGTGTCATTGATTGCATCAGCTCCCTTCCCGAGGTAGTCCAGCCGTTGATCGTGTCAAATATTATAGTAATTGGTGGTAATTTTAATATGAAAAATTTCGAAACTAGACTATTGAATGAGCTGAAAATTGCATTGCCTGTTGAATGGGACATTAGAATAGGTAAACCTGAGAGACCAAGTACGTACGGGTGGGAATCTGCAAATGCATTTGCTGAAAACAAAGAGATGTACGATAAAGTAAAAGTCACAAGAAAGGACTATGAGGAACATGGAAGTCAATGGACAAATAAAAGGTTTAGTTATCAGATCTAAAAACTATAAGTGTATATATCAAGTTTAATTGAAGTGTTATGGTTGCCCTGAAGATAAAGTCACCAATTCCTGGCTATATTATTTTTAGATTTTTTTTGGAAAACTTTGTGTGCTACGGTCTACCTACTGCCTCAGTAACTGTCTAATAAATCTGTGGAATTACAGAAACAATATTTACTAACTTGGCATAATATATATCATAGATATTAGGTTAACTATCATACTCAGTGATATTATCCTTGGAGAAATAACACGAAATTGTAATATTTTGTAAACTGTCTGTACTCTGTAATATGTACTAATCTTTAAATGGTCGAGAATTTTTTTTGTTATCGTTAAGTATACCACTTTCGGACACTATAAGATGGCTCAATAATGACATCTTCGAAATCAATATGTTCAGTGTCATATTAGCTGGGAGAAAAAGATAGTTCAAAATTCAAATTAACTTGTGAACAATGAAATAGAACCATAACTGATAACAATATATTCACATTCATTAAGAAGACAAAGATGACATTCGACATTAATTTACATTTTAATTCCACATTATTCAAACCAACGGACTTTTACTCAACAAACCCCCCAGGTTTCGAACCACATCCTAACCCTATAGCGTTCGATGGTGGGAGACCTAATAATGGGTTTTATCCAATCGAATCAATTCAAGTCAATTTAAAGTCCAAGCCTTTTGATCACACAATTTCCAACGATCCAGTGTTGATTACCGAAGTCTCTGAGGATAAAGATCATGAACTAGATATCAAGACAGCTCTACAATATGGTGATGCCAAAGGATCTAGGCCACTCTTGAATTTAGTGGACAACATAACCCAACAATTACATCACCCAAAACATACACTTGGTTTAGACTATCTTTTAACATCAGGCTCAGGAGATTCATTGACTAAAATTCTTCAAGCATTTTTATCCCCAGGTGACACTATATTAGTTGAAAGTTATACTTACACTCCAATATTTGCTCCAATTACAACCTTGGGAGGTGTCCTGATTCCATACAAAGTGAATTTCACTGACGGAGATAGTATCGTGGACATTAATTATTTAGGTAATCTCTTGGAAAATTGGGAAAGTGGTGAATATAAGCATTTAAGGAAACCAAAGTTAATCTATACAGTTCCTACTCAAAATCCATCAGGATTAACCCAATCTTTAAGAATCAGAAAAAGTATTTATGATTTAGCTGAGACCCATGACTTAGTCATATTAGAAGATGACCCTGATAGTTATATCAAATTGCATAACCTTGAATCATTTGATAATTATTTAGCGCAAATTAAAAATGAATCATACTTGAACCTTGATACCGCTGGACGTGTCATACATTTTGAAACTTTCTCTAAATTAATAAGTCCTGGTATAAGATTAGGTTATATCATTGCAATCCCTCAAATTATTGAAAGAATTACCAAAGTTTCTAAAATTTTTACCAAAGCTACTTCCGGTTACTCACAACTAATAATTTTCAACATTATTAAGCATTGGGCCGAACAAATCAACTCTAAAGATAACATATCATTAGGGTATTTCAACTGGTCATATAAGGTCAGTTTAGAATATCAATCAAGAAAAAATCTCGTTTTCAGCTTGCTTTCAAGCTCTAAATCCTTGGCTAAAGGCTATATCAGTTTAGTCGAACCTGATGGTGGTATGTTTTTCATTCTCCCTGTCAATTTCCCTTTCACATCAAACAATGAAGGTAATGAAGACTATACTGCAGAATGGGAAAAACTTAGATTGATTAGTGTGAAGAACGGTGTCAAATTCATTCTTGGATCATTGATGTCATTTAACGAGAAAGATTCTCAAAGAGCAAAATTTGCAAGAATCACTTTAGCTAATGAAGATGATTTAAATAAAATCGAGGTAGGTGTCAATAGACTAGATCAAAGTATTGTGGAATATTTTGAAGTTGAGTCTCAAAAATAGAACTTTGTCGATGTATAGCTAAATACATTTCAGGATCTCTCCTTTTTTAGTGCTACGAAACAGTTAACTTTTAGAAAAAATTGGCAAGAAAAAGCGATTCGTACAATAATTATTCGTTATAAATTCCCCTTTTCAAGCTTGATCAAATTAAACTTCAAAGATGCGAACCATTCCTAAAATAACAAATCCAGTAACTCCCACGAAAGTAATCCAAATAAAGCTCGTTTGCCAAACGTTCTTATTTAAATCATTGGTATTTAGTAAAAACACCAGTGATAGCGTAGCAAAAAACAGACTGACCAGCATCGAAGTAATTAAAACCACGACCACTGTTGTACTCACAACAATATCTTGTTGTGAATATAATGAAAATGTTATTCCTAAAGAGACGGATGTTAAAAATAATGATAAAAGTGATGAAGTCAATGCTAAAAACAGTTTAAACTTGTCACTTTGATACTTTTTCTCACGATGATTTGAATATAAAGATTCCAAATCTGAATCATGAGAGGTTCCATAATCTTGTGTGTTACTATTCAATAGGGCCTGAGTATTATCTTCATCAATTGAATCAAATATCAAGGGTAAATAATGACTCAAAGACGTTGAGATTTTCGAAGATATTTTGAAAAAGCTATCAATAGTATTCGCATTGAATAACTGGAACTCACCTTCATCGCCATTTGAATTAATTGGGATTAAAAATCCATTTGAATCCTCATTTTCAGACCCATTATCAAATTCATTCCAGTATTTAAATTGATTTGATGATTCACCAGAAATTGAACTTTGCTGTTGTGTATTTTCCAAATCAGTGTTATATGATAGTTTGGATTTGAAGCGACGAGTTTTAGGTGGTAATTTTCTAATATCAACAGCCTCATTATCGAATAAATTAGCCCACGCTGGTTGAAATGGTAATTTTCCGAATTTGAAAAGGGAATAAGTTAACAAATTGAATGAATTGTCAACTTTATAAATTAGATGAGAACTTAATAGTTCGTTCAAAGTTGTGAATTGTGAATTCAATGATGTATTAGAAAAAGCTTGTTGAGAATTATAATGAACAGTTAAATGAGCATATGGGAATTTTTCACTGTTTAATTTATTGACTGAAGTCCATTCAGGATTTGATAAATCTGATTCACTAATTTCAATATTTGAAGTTAGTGATATATATGAATTGAATTTGGTATTGAAATTATCGGAAAATGTTGAAGAATGTGAATTAATATCAAAAACATTTTTTGTTGAGAATCTAGCTTTTGTTAATTTAGTTTTCAAAATAGGTTTAATATGTTTTGAAAATAACCATTCAATAGAAATTTTTTCCAACGAATCCAATTGAGATATCACACTTTCATTTTTTTTGTAAAATTGTTCAAAAGTTTCGTTATTCAAACAACCATTCAATAAATTTGATGTCGTAAAATCGGAATTGGAAACGGAAACATTTGAACATTTTCTCAATCCACCAATGGCACTAATTAAAAACGATGATTTTGATTGATTCTGATCGGAAAGATTTGTGATTAATACACCTGGATCTGTATTATTTTTGATTGATTGGAATTGTTTTGGATCATCCAATAATATTTCACAAGTACTTGATGAACTTGTCAATGGATCACTTTTATTTAGATATATAGAATTCGATCTATAACAATCTTTATTGGATAAAATTATTTGATTGTTTGAATCTATTTCTTCACCTGTCCCATCTTCTTCAATATCTTGATGATCAACTTTTTTCTTTGGAGGTGAATTATATTCCTTGATAGCTTCTCGCAGTGATTTACATGACTTTTCTCTAATTAATTGTAAATTTTTTGCTTGACTGGATGTTGAATCGTCTATAAAATAAAAATTCGCTAATAGATATAATTTTAACTCTGCCAAGTTATCGTAATGTACTAAATAATTTTCACTGTAATTTCCATCTTTAATAAATTGGAAATCAAATGAATCATTTTTAGATAGATTTGCTATTGGATTAGTATATGAAGAACGTCTTTTTCTTGAGTTTGGAACTCGTTGTTGATTTGGACTGATTGATAAATTATCTGGTACTTGAAGTGATTTTTTTTCTCTTATTAAATCATAAATCAAAGCAATTTCTAAATAAAACCCATTAAGATCTAAATGAATAAAAGAATTATGATTTTGAACCATATATTTATTGATCTTAGTATTCAGTTGACCATTATCTTTAGAATACTTTGTATATTTCTTCAACAACTTTCGAAGTGCAGTCTTTTGAATCACTAAAAATCTGGATATTTTCTGTAAATCTTGTGATAATTTTGATAACTGTTCTTCAGTTGATTCTATTAATGTTGGGTCTTGTTCTATTTTTTCTACAGATTCCTCAACATGTATAGTTCTTCTCTTAACTTCACCCATTTTACTTTTTAAAAACAAGTTAACCATATTGATCTGTTCAATAAAAGATTCAAATAAATCATTCTTGATGTTTTGGTTCTCATTCTGTTCAGTGGCTATTCTAATCTTTAACTTCAATTCATTGTAATCAATGTTATAACTTCTCCATTCAGGAACACTTTTCGATCTTAGTTGTGAACCAAATTTCATCTGGGATTTTAAATGAGTATTCAATAAACTCTAATTTATCACTGAAATTTAATGATTAAGTTGTGTAAAATGGTTAACAAGTTTTCCACCGTTGTAATAATACATATAATAGTATATAATTTAAATAGATATATTTATATATTTATATGTAGGATATATAAAATATCAATTTTCGAAGCCCTGTGATATCCATGATTAATGATATTTTTTGTATATATTTATAAATAATTTATTTGCATAAACTGCACATTTCGCACACATGTGCATAATCAAAAGACTCAAAAAATAATTTGTAGCTTTAGACGATCAACCTGCAGATGAAAGAGACAAAAAAAAAGCTGCTGCTGCTGCTGCTGCTGAATCGGCCAGAACCGAGTCTTAGAGAGACAATCTCACTTGGGCCACTTTCGGAGGCAGTGGCCAATTGCCCATTGCCCATTCCACAGTGTGCTCAGTGTGCTCAGTGCACACTCACAACATCACGATCATAATTTCAATCAAGTACTTTCTTGTAAAACTTTAACTATATTATAAAAAAGGCTTTGAAAAGTTTTAGAAAATCTCTTATAGGTTATAAAGTTTTGATGACTAGTATTAAAGTTGAGATAATTCCAACAAAGTAAAGATAGCTGTAACGAAGACCGCGGGATATTTTTTTTATTAGTTCAAATCAAAAGGCCATACATGAGCTAGTAAACTATAAATCATCATATAGTAATGAATATTATAATTAAATATTGTACAACTCGACTTCAATTGAAGGCTGAAGCTGTAGTTTGATGCGGTGTTTTTTGCAGTTGCATTATTATAACTCTATTTTTTTTTTATATTTGTAGGAGCTGATGCGCTCGCTGCTCAGGAGTCAGTGCTAAGTGTTCAGACTATTCGACTTAACAGTTAAAACATTCAACAATATAATATTTTAATCATGACTAAAGACTCATTAATTAATATATTTCAGCCTTCGTGTATCGAAGTCATATTTTAAATAGTTGCCAGGTCACCAGTTGCATAAAGGACATCAAATTTCAAAGTTTAAACAATCAGTAAGGTGTACCTGCTTTCAAACTCTTATTAAATCTCAATCTCAATCTTCAGTTCTGTACCAAATTTCTACTAATATATATAACGGTACCTGTTTGATTTTTGGGACGCATTTCACATTTATTATTGATCTCACGACACAATGCACATTTGCTGGTGCAACAGGAGTCGTAGATCTTGAGTACTAATCGAAACAGATATAAAAAAAAAACAATATTATAATATTATAAGCATCAAAATACTTAAAATTTAATGATCCAATACTTTTGATGACCTAATTCCTCTAACTCACTAAATAAAACCCAAATTTATAAGTTCGTTTAATTAACCGCTGAAGGCAGCCACGGAGGCCCACGTGTGCTGAAATTAGTTAAAGTATAATCATTTATTGGGCGCGCGCGCTGGTAATTTCTAACTGGACTGGACGTAGTACGGGAGCCGCCGTGGACACTTGGCACTTGGCACTAGACTGGCCACTGGCCACTGGCTATTAGAGCCCGAACCGGGCCAAAATTAATATGTTAATTAATAAACATATTATTGATCCCATGTGTCTTAAAACTTTAAATAAATCAAAACCATCCAAGGCATTGTCCATAAATGATCATGGTCTCACTTTTTTAAATCGATTGATTTATCGGATATTCTAGCTTATACTATTGGATCATATAATTAAGAAAGTATTGAAAGTAAACTTTATTTTGGAAGTCAAAGGTCGCTAGCTAGTTGCTATCACAGCATTTGAAAGTAATAATCAATACATCTATAGATATAATAAAGCAATTTGATATATTTTGAAATTTTTACAGAGAAGATTTGTAAACTATGATTATCATTAGGCTTTGAAAATAGAAAAATTTCTTTTCGAACACGCTGCACATTAACAATAATCAGTACTTACTAGTAACTACTTAATTCTTTCTCTAATTGCAGACGGCTACTACATCAATAATCCTTTTGTGAATTGAGGGTGTCATAGACTCGACTGAGTAATTCCTTCTCCATTTCCATTAAAATTATAAGATGAAAAAAAAAGACGACTGCATTTTCTCACTGCAATAGACTATTACAATATATCAATCGGTATTTTTTGATCTTCAAATTTTATCATTAAGGATGATGCCAGCTATGTCCTTTAAAGTTTGATCCATGTGAAAAGTTTATAGAATTTTGTTCTGAAAATTATAAAATATCATAATATAGACTTCTATCAAGTTTAAACTGATTTAAATATTAAGAGACGCTCCACAACTTTGTGGATTGCAAATGAAAACAAAAAAAACTCAAAAGGCTTCATTTACATTTACGAATCATAGTGGTCGTGTGACATGAGTGAATTTGATAGTACGTCTATCGAACACTTGTTAGCTGCAAGGTGCACACTGTACATTGCACACTGCATTAGTCTTTAAGTAGATCCTCCAATATGGCGAACGGTAGATTACTTCATTGGCTAAGTATAATAATATTGTAGATAAATAACCATCCTAATACCCTAGCTATTAGCGCTATTAAAGACTGTGGCGTGGCATTTTTTCTCCAATGTATTCTAGTTCTTATTCTGGCATCCAATTTCCACTGTCCACTGGCCCATT
Organism: Waltiozyma mucosa; assembly: GCA_030581415.1. Taxonomy (NCBI): domain Eukaryota; kingdom Fungi; phylum Ascomycota; class Saccharomycetes; order Phaffomycetales; family Wickerhamomycetaceae; genus Waltiozyma; species Waltiozyma mucosa. The sequence continues at coordinate 121,971 of JAKTTK010000149.1, forward strand.
TCATGGGTATTCTTCACCACATACATGTTGCAATTATGTGTCAAAGTTTCCTGAACATAGTTAAATTTCTTCTGAACATAGTTAAAATAACTCCAAGATATCTGTTGAAATTCAAATGAAAGACAAATGAAACTACTCTACGACACGTTTAATTCTAATTGGAAAGAGACTACGAAATACATCTCATTACTGCAACTTTATGACATATACACTCTTGTAACAATGTATCGTAATCAACCTTTAAAAAACTCTTTAAACTTTTGTATCTGCATGGTACTAGTTGATATCAGATTCTGTTAAAACCTTTGAAACACCAATACCACCAGCATACTCCTCAGGACTTAAATACACGTAATCGACTTCCAATCCCTTGGCAACTTTAGCACCTAATTCTTTATCAATTAAACCCCAGTATTGAGGAATTTGTTTTCTAATAATTTCATTTGATACATTCGATGAAGCTCCTAAAATGTTTTTGACAAAATGCTCCCTATCAACTTTGCTAAAAACTTTGTGGTATAAATCTCTAGGTTGCTCCAAATCCAATTCTGACAAGCCCTGTAGTTGGTAGTAAAACTGTTTGTTCCAAATTATTTGTTCATGCTGAGATATTCTTTGGTTCTTTTGAGCCTCGAAAGACTTAACTTCTTCGTTCTTGCTCACTACACCATAATGGGCCTTACCGGGTTGACCATACTTGTTACTCGATTTGTAACGCTCTCCCAACGGAATATAATTAGGAGCATTACCTTGCGAGATGATAGCACCCTGGCCTGCTCTTTGAAAATTACCTGCCAAAAATGGACAACCACTTGGTTTTTTGACAAAATTAGCACCACTATTGATTGGCAATTGTTCGTAGTTGGCTCCTAATCTATAACGTTGAGTATCTGGGTAAGACCAAATTCTTGATTGCAAAACAGGATCATTGGATGGCTCAATTCCTGGGATAAATGTTCTGGATGGTGAAAATGCAATCTGCTCAATTTCTTCAAAGTAGTTAGTAACGTTTTTGTCTAAAACGATCTTACCGAATTTACGCAAAGGAAATTCTTTATGAGGCCAGATTTTGGTTAAATCGTTGATTGAATATTTAAAGTCTTCAGCTTGCTTAGGTGTCATAGTTTGCAGGTAGGTTGTATAAGATGGGTAATCTCCATCTTCAATACGCTTAAATAACAATCTCTGATGCTCGTCTGGTGATGATCCATTTAATTCACCCGCTTCCTCGATCGTATTGGTTTGAAAGCCTCCATCAGGAATAATATGAATTTGCACATAAGTAACTTCATCACTATCGTTGACAAATTTGTAGGTATGACCTGAATATCCACTCATATTTCCCCAATCCTTAGGTGTACCACGATCACCCATTAAGTAAGTGACCTGATGAATTGATTCTGGATTTTGAACAAAATAGTCCCAAACACTGGAAGCATCAGTTAATTGATCCAAGTTGGTTTGTGGGTCTCTTTTTTGAGAATGGATGAAGTGCTCAAATTTATTTGGCTCTCTAATGAAAAAGACTGGAGTATTATTGAAAACCCAATCGTGGGACCCCCACTCTGTATGAAATTTTATCGAAAATCCTCTTGGATCCCTTTGAGTATCAGCAGAACCTAATTCACCATGAACAGTAGAAAATCTAGCGGTTAATGGTGTTTTGTAACCAACCTTTTGATAAGGTAAAGCGTAAGTCAAATCGCTTAATGAATCGGTAAGTTCAAAATATCCATGTGCACCACCACCTTTTGCATGAACAACTCTCTCTGGAATACGCTCCCTATGGAAATGAGCAAGATTCTCAGTCAAATGGTTATCTTGTAATAATAATGGGCCATCAGGACCAGCTAACTGCGCACCATATGGATGGTTTGGATAGTACCAACCGCTAGCGTTTGAATATAATCGTTCTTCTGTTGTGTTTAATGAAGCCATATTTTGGTAAGCTTTTTGAAAACTAATTTGGAAATCATTTAGGCTATGGCTAGTGAAAGTTTGAGAGGGGGGAAGGAACCTTTATATATCAAATTTGCAATATCTAATCAAAAAGTATATCATAGAACGTTTGTTTATAGACGCGTTAGTTAGTGATTGATTTACTCAGTATCCGACTACACGTCAAAAAAATCGAGAAAGCAACCTTAAATTATAAACCAATGGGGGAGCAACAATTGGTAATTCCAACCCTAGCCATTGAATTAAAGCAAAACTACATAAATAAATTACTAATTCTAACCGTTTTGCAGCAGCAATCGTTATTTCTAAGCCAGTAGGCACTGGGCAGTTGCTCTCAGACTTCAGCCATACTAATATCTAATTAAATTGTGTAGCGGGGGAATATTTTGAATGGAAATATTGATACATAATACCACTTATGACAGGAGTGTATTATAAGAAATACGGTAATAAAGTGGCGTATATATAATATAAAAGGTCATACTAGCCAAAATATTTACCGATATTTATTGGTAAATTATAACGCAATCAATAACAACTTCTCATAGTTTATTTTGCTAAGACTAATATACAACATCATACTGTATACATGTACACAGTACAATGTCAACATCTGATCCAGCAGCTTGATTTCTCTTTTAACTATTTGAACAATCTGAAAAAATAAACATCTATCAAAATTTTTGTATAACGCATAGCGTTCAAATATTTTATGATCAAATAATCAGTATGAGTTAAAGATCATGAGCACAGCTGAGTCTGGACTCCTGACTATGCTTTAACTGTCATTCTGTCCTTAATTAGCGATCCCAAATAAGATGGCTAAGTTAATGCAATAGGAGGTATACTGTATACTTACACTTTTCAGCTACAATATAAAAACCATTTTTGAGTACTGGTATGTCAATGATTTTTCGTTACACTTTCTTTGTGATTTTAACCACGTCCACTCGTATTATATTTATATTCTTACGTTGTATGAAATTCGACCTCCGCTTGGTCTGGAGACTGGCCGCATAATATGATTTTTTAATCAGCAGCGCCGGGAAGAAACCCACGTCAAGTTATATTATTAATGTTATATTTAGCAATTATTAACGTCCTTAGTTTTTGCCGCCAATCGCTTGGGGCTCGCAACTTCTAATCTCCTTTTCTTCTTTAAATACACCTATATACAAATCTTTCTGCCACTTTTTCTAATCATTTGTTCCTCTGAAATCATCTGCGTTTGGAAATTTGAGGTTCGCTGAAGAGAATCCAGTCACCTTCTTCACTGATACCAATAAAAATTGTTACAATTTGCAATAACTCCTAACAGAAAGTATGCGTTTGATAAGTTAATTGTAATCTCTAATCACTTTATTTACAAGCGCAATCCATTCCTGTCGAAGATTCACTAATAAAAGCGGGTAAGTAGTATTAATTATGTGTATGGTGGTTAGCCATCAATTGTTGGATCTGCCTATGTGCCATGATCCCATGAATAATATCAAGCTTCAACTCCGGATCAGTGTAAAAAATTGAACTATGCGTCGTCTTCAGCTTAAAGGGTACCGATGTGATTACAGTACACTTTAGTTTATATTTACTGATTATTATTTAGTTATATTTTTATATAATTAAAAGAGTAATAATAATCATTAGTTGATCTCTTTATACACTAAATCGAGGATAGAGAAAGTAAAGGTATTTATATAATACTAAGAGTTAGCTGTAGGTACATTAGTAACTACTAACTAACCAACTGAGATAACCGGAATATTACAGATCCCGGAATTCGTGGAATACATGAGTTCATCACAACATGCGTTCAGATCTCACCGAACCAAATAATTAATTCTTTATAACCATCTTGACGGAATATTAAATCATTTGCGGCGGCACAATTTATTTTCATCATGTAAATATTAATGAAGCTTAAGTATGCATATAGCTAATAATAAATTTATACAGTTATATAATACATACATAATGATTAAATTCCTGAGCGCCAAAGTTAGCTATATAATATATTAATATCACTGTTATGTTGTTGCAGTAGTGCAAGGTTGTAAATTGTAATTAGGTAATATAGTACGAATTATAATACTATAATTCGGTAATCTATTAAAACTATACAATAAGTAATCAAGTTTCTAACAGGACTTTAGATCTTTTTATATCATAAACAGATTGGAAATAATTAGAATAATATTCTCACTATGAATAAGATAATATATAATCTAATTAATAATACTAGAAAATAAAAGAGAATAAAACAGAACAGAAACTGAGATAATTGATAGGAACATGATGTCATCACATGGCATCAGTGGGATATCTATGACAATCATTATAATTATATTCATGACGGCATTCAGCAAGCGCTGTAGAGCCAGGGCCTTATAATTTAACTAATTCATCAATCTTATAATTAATATAGGAAATTCGGATCATAAGACTCCCTTATAGAGACTAATATAATTTATGTGTAATATTATTTCATATTTCCAATTTGCAGTTAATATTAATTAGTCGACGTAGAGAAATTTAATTGTATAATACATTATATTAATTATGATTAAACTGCCCTAATTGATAGCAGCTGACACATGATGTATATTATATAAAAATTACATAAGCCTTTTATTACGTAATATTGGAGTGCAAATTTTTTTGAAATTAAACACAAAAATTATTCTATAATTTAACTAAAAGTTTTTGGACCTTGTAAATTATATTTATAAGTAATTAATATAATTTTCACGCGGTACGTCGCGCTAGTAGCTGTATGTTCGCGGCGCGTCGGCGCGTCGGCGCGCGATACCGCGACCGCGTCTATATATAATATTAACTATTATATATATATATATTATAATAAGAACACGTCGGCGCGTACGTCCTCTGCAGCGAGGTACTGATAAATATACAATATTAAAAAATAATTATTATTTAATTACAATATAGCTGCAGAACCATTGTAATTGAAAGTAATATATATATATTAAAGTAACTAATAGTTATATATAATGTTAGTGTGAGTTTAAACTTGACAAAAAAATTCGTATTTGCCTTCAACATCTAGCAAAAAAATAGGCAGATCATTCGCATATTGCAGTATTGGCAATTTGACGAGTATGTAGCAATCGATAAAAAAATGGCTTGATGTAGGTTGATTTAATTCTTGACAGGAACTCCATTCAAAAACTTTTAGTAAATAACAAATTACACATTGCAAAAGATTACGTCCATAATAAATTCAAACCAGATCATAGTCTAATCATAAGATGTACTATACAGGCGTTATGATTGAGAAAATTGAATATCTGTATCAATTGTATTACAAAAAAAAATGACGTTCATGATCATAGAGAGCTGTGGGTAATAAATATCAAGAGTCATAACACTATTGCACAGCCAGGAACGGTGTCAGTCTTCAAGAGCTTGAGACTTTCTCTTGTGGATTGAGTGGGTGACGGTATTGCTAGCGTATTCCATATTTCTTTTTACAAGTCTAGTTTTTCAGTGAAGGTTTTGAATATTAGGCAAATTTTAAATGCTAAGCTCCACCCAGCTAGCTTGTAAAGTTTTAACCATCTAACTTCTGACGACGTAGACTCTCGAGTCGTGGACATTGTTCCCAAAGCTAGGAACAGCAGAGAGATTTGTATACATATTATATAATCATCATGCTTGCAGTACAAAAAAAAAAGAATATTAATTGAATGGCATCCCATTTTTAAAAAACTGTAAAGAGTAAGTTAATAGCTGTAAATGTATAATTTGATAAAGAATGAAGTAATAGTACAGGAACTGAGTCTTATATACTGAAACTAATATGGAAGATGATAGTCGAGGTTATAGGTAGTATATATATATATAAAATGGCCAAAGAGATGTTTTGGTAACTTGACTCAGACTTGATTCTTGAATTTTTTCCTGCTGCCCTTAACAAGTTCGGGGCTAAGTGTCTCATGATTTTCGCACAATAACCTTTCCGGTTGTGAAAATTTTGATATGAACTAATCGCGAAGCTGTAATGCAACCATTACCTACTCTATGAAATTACTCCATAAAACTCATGTTCAAGATAGTTTACCTTTGCCATTCTTCAACAGAGGTACTAAAGCATCCAGTTTCACAAAAGAGTATCTACAATCACATAAAATCGTACAGATTCACGAATAGGTTGTTTTCAAGTTCCCATACGATTTTAGCTCATTATTTTGTGACATCGCTACCTGTAAGTTGATACACTGAAAGCTTTGAATCTGATAGATATTGGAAATAATACCGTTAGGGTTATAATAAAATTGCATTGCATTATCCTCTATTAAAAGCGAAAAAAAATTGTTAAAAAAAGTAATTATTCATAATAGATTTAACCTCGTATAACTAGAATTGAATTTGCAGCCTATTGTATTTAAACCATTGAAAATCTCTTACCGTCTTTGCATCATTGTTTTAAATTATAATTATCAAAAACCAATTGGTTCACAATGGCATTTCAAGAAACCGTAAAAGAGATCATCAAAAGAGAAGTCGAAGAATTTTTTAAGCGTGATGAAGACGATGATGGTACTATCCTCTGTGATGATTCAAACGACATTGGTAATTCCAACAACATGAGGGTTTTGGCGCTTTTCATTATCTTGATTTCATCTGTTATTGGCTCTTATTTCCCGATTTTATCATCAAGATTCTCATTCGTTAGATTGCCAGATTGGTGTTGGTTCATTGCTAAATTTTTCGGATCAGGGGTCATCATCGCTACAGGTTTTGTGCATTTGTTACAACCAGCCAATGAGGCTTTAAGTGACCCATGTTTAACTGGTACCCTAGCTGACTATCCATGGGCATTCGGTATCTGTTTAATGTCACTATTTCTTTTATTTTTTTCCGAAATTATTGCACATTACTTCGTTGCTAAAGCTTCTGGTTCATGGGAACAACCACACTCCCATTTGGGTAACTTAGGTGAAGATTATTCAATCGATTCAAAAAAAGATATCGAGAAACAAACCAACGTTCCTGGGACAGATCATTATGGCCACGATGAATCTCATATCGATGCTGATGAGCAAACTGCCAAAGAGCGTGAAAACTATTTAGGTCAAGTTTTAGCGGTCTTCGTCTTAGAGTTTGGTGTTATCTTTCACTCCATTTTCGTCGGTTTAACCTTAGCTGTTACTGGAGAAGATGAATTCAATACTTTGTTTATTGTGTTAGTTTTCCATCAAATGTTTGAAGGGTTAGGTTTAGGTACTCGTATCGCTGAAGTGAAATGGTCACATGAAAACCGTTGGACTCCATGGTTATTGGCTTTCGGTTATGCTATTAGTACCCCAATTGCTATCGCTATTGGTATCGGTGTGAGATACTCTTTCGTCCCTGGTGGTCGTTCAGAATTGATTGCTAATGGTGTCTTTGATTCCATCTCGTCTGGTATTTTGATTTATACTGGTCTTGTTGAATTAATGGCTCACGAATTTTTGTATTCTAATCAATTTAAAAAGGAAGGTGGATTCCAAAAAATGCTTCTAGCTTTCTTCATCATGTGCTCAGGTACTGGTTTAATGGCCTTATTAGGTAAATGGGCTTAGGTCTACCACATTCCAAAATATCAACTGGCAAACAGTTTGTTTATAGATATTATATCACAAAGTTACTAAAATATTAATTTAATTTGTTTCCTCACGTATGCATGTTAACCGCACTTTAATTTAATCATATTTTCTGTCCAGATTTTTTAAAATCATGCTAAATTAAAGGAACGTCCAAGAGCGCACTAATTTCTTCCACAGGTTGTGATATGTCTCACTTTGTACTTCAAAATTGGCTATCCTTAAAACAATAATACTAATTAAAAAAAAGATCCAGAGTCTATTTTGAAAGTCAGGACAAAACTCTTAATGATGTATTTGGATTGTGGGATAACATCCTTTATGTTCGATGAGATGATCTCATCAGAGATGTTTTTCTTCATTATGTAATCGAGAGCTTGGGAGGCGCGCTGGCGGCTCGCGCGCGCTGTCATGATCATGATAATACGTTTATTCCGTTACAACTTAATTGAGTAACCTGTTAGTTGTTACAATGGATGGCCAACGGGTTGATATATTTTTCTAACTCATTGAAATTTTAGTAGTAGATATTTCCTTTCCTCTCAGAAAACTGATTTTATCAGTTTGCAAGTTTTCCTAGCTTCGAAATCCTTAATGTCATTTTTTGTAATGAGATTTCCTGCCTTGTTTAGTGGAGTATGTTTTGTATCTCGATTCTCGACTCTTGGATGCTCAGAACTTCAAATTTCTTTCTTACAGTAATGTTTTATTGAGCTAATTTTCTCAATCGCTATTTTCATTTTTACAAAAATATTCTGCAGAGCAGAAACATGCCAACTATTTTAACTGATTATTCACCTTTATTTTTATTTGCTAAATCGAAAATTTTATTTTATTAGCTCAGATCACACACAGAAGAATTTATAGACAAACAATCATCAGATGACAGAAAATACATAGGTAAATTCAAATGCCTTGTTTTTTTATGGTGTTTCTCCAATAGCTTAATTCATGTCTGGTAGGCCACAGCCATCGTTTATCGTCTGAATAGCCTATAACTTGTAAATGCTGGATATTCCTGTCTCTAATATTTTCCCCAATATCTAAACCGCCTAAAAGCATGCCCAACGTTTTTTTACTTGGCTTGTATTTCAATTCTTCCCAGATCTTAAATATAGTGAAAAGTTCACTTTGATAGTTGTAACGGCCCAATAACAAGATGAAAATGTTCCACAGTGAATCTGATGGCAACAGCTTTCCTGAATGATCATCAACAGTTTGCTTGATGTTTTTCAAAAATTCATGAATAGCAACTTGGTGAGCTTGGTGGTTCGACCACCGTAAATCTGGATCTTTTAGTGCAGCTATCATCAATGCTGTAAGACATCTCCCATTTGGTATGTTATCGCAATATTTTTCTAGCAGCAAAATATAAAGATCAAACAATGACTGTGGTTGAATATATGATTCGCCAATTAGAACTTTGCTTATCAACGTTCTTGTTGGATTTTTTACTTGGCTAAAAATATACCTGGCAGCATCTATTGTGCTTGCGAAACCATACATTGCTTGGTCCTCCTTGATTCGATATAGCTTGGTAAGAAGATGCTCTAAACCTCTGTTATCTATATTTTTAACTCCAAACTGAAGTATGCTTTCAATTGAAATATATTGATATAACTTTGACTGAGATGACTTAAAAGAAAGATCTTCCGAAAAAGCTGATAGCATTGATAGAGAATTATTAGGATTCAGTAATTTAAGCTCCTCAGATCTTTCGAAGAACTTGTCCCATACTTTGTTGTCAAAGCTCTCTTCTTCTTTGTCTTGAACCTCGTCAAATAATTGCATCAAGGCATCAGGGGAGGAAGATAATTGCAGTCTGAAAAGTTTTTCGAAGTAGTATTCTCTGGAAGTTTTTTTTGAATGACTGACGCCCATTTCAAAAAACCTTAGAGCTCTTTCTTTTGAAATTGGCAATAAACTTAGCGCTAAAGAAAGAAACCCCAATGGCTTGATTTTTACAGAATTGGATATCATATGAGTAAAAATCAATCTTTCAGCTTCTATAATTATGTCATAGTAATCAACTTTGCCTTTGTGGGTGGAACAGGGTTCTGATATGAAAGATAGTAAATCATTATAATCTGAAGATTTTAGTTTTCTCTCTTTTTTGATGATAAGATCGATAAGGTTTGGTAATTCTTGATGTTTGAAAATTTTGGTAAAGAAAACCAGGTTTTTTAATTGATATATAGATGTTTTATAATTCATCATTTGTTCGGCATAAATGTCAATCATTAAATCTACTTCATATGCAGAAACTGGTACTCTTTGTAAAATATCGCCAGAGATGAACGATGGAAAGTGATAGGTGCCTTGCAGCGCAAAACACGATTCTTGTACTGATGATGAAATAACACATTTGATCCAAGCTAAAACATCTTTGAAGTCGTAAGTATCTTTGGAAACAGCCAGAAATACGAGCAATGAATAATGGAGATTTTCCATCGCTGACGGTCTGATAAATTGCGGGGGAGTTTTAGTGTTTCCGTACACATATAAAGAAATTGCTTCATTACACATTGAGCGGATACCATCATCTTGTCGAACATGTTTTTGAAGTTTGTGGATTTCATCTACCTTTTGTCGTATTTGGTTTGAAAAATGTAATACAGAACCAGTGAAATCCTCGTCTGGTATTGTACAGTAATGTAATGAGTGCAAAATGATGGAGAACAATGATTCTAATTTGCCGTCACCTCTACCGTGTTTGATCTTCAATTTGAACTGATGATTATAGTGGTTTTTGACATTCCTTCTGAAATCTTGTAACGATGTTAGGCTAGATGCTCTACCTACAGGCTTTGTGTTAAAATTAAATTGAAAATTCACGACCTTTCGATCAGCTAGCGAGATTTCTTCTTCGTGAAAAGTTCCAGTATCCCCATTATTATAAAATTGACACTTTGTCATGAATTGAGTGACTCTGTATCTAAACTTCGGCCCTGAAAAGACTTTAGTTGGGAGACTCATCATTGTTATTAGATACGAGTTTAGAATGACCTTCGGTAACCAGACATTAGACTATGACATCTACAGTAACACGACTAACTTTGAGATTGTTGATAAAGCTGAAAGTTTGAAATATTAGGTCTTTGTTAATAGTTGTCTCTGGTAAGTCACGCTTGTATTAGTACCTAGATCTATCAAATTAAAAGTTGAAACTCTATTAAAACAATATCGCAAAGAATTGGTGTTTGTCAAATCTGGCAAAATGGATCAAACACTCATGTTCTGGGGTTTTTTTTACAATGCATTCGGAAGATGCCAAAAAAAAACCCAAAATTTCAAAGTTTAATATTTCAAGTGAGCCTCCTCATCTGTATACCCAAAATGTTTATATAATTGTACCTTGTTAAAATTCTCTAAACTTTTCTGCTGATAATTTAGTTAGAATTAAACCAACAATGGCTGGAGGACTCCCCGACCAATATCGGCAGCTAATGAAAGATGTTGCAAAGGATGGCAAATCTGTTGCTGAAAGACCGCTGAAAAGAAGTAAAAAGAACCGTTCGGCTACTTCAAAATTAAATGAACCATCAAATGTTCCGATTATAGAGATTAGAAGCCGTGATTCATCACCCGAATTTATCAGTGAGGCTCAATCTGGTAGTCTAAATAGCGATAATAGTCCCAAGAGAAATATCACAGTTTTGAATGATGATGATAATGATGACGAAGATGATTTTGATGACTTTGAAGAGATTGACTTAGATAATGTTGCACTCAGGTCATCATCTAAATTGGAGTCTGATGTTATAATCTCCATGAATGAAAAAGCAACATCCTCAACTCCAATTAGCAAGAAAAGAATCACAAACATAGTTGATAAACACGAGAGGAAATTCAGAAGAGATTTTCATAGAAATCACATTGCATTGATGCTTGTCCATGGATATGTAAGAAATCAGTGGTGTAATAGTGAGAAGATACAAATAGAATTAAGAAAGCTTGCCACATCTTCGATATATGAAGAGTTGCATCCTTCGAGCAATGTAAAATTTAAAACTAGAAAATTCCTTGATGGCTTGAAACATTTGTTAGATAAATGGACTAAATATTATAAAGTGTCGTCCTCAAAAGGAATTTTCAAGCATGAATGGTATGATTGGACAGATATGAAAACCTCTAAAACAACATTTCACAGATTCGAGAAATGTTTAGTTAAGGGCCGTGGAAATAGGGATATTGGTGCTCAAGGGTTTGCTGCCTTATTGAGGAGTGTTGACGTTCCTTCAAGACTAGTGTACTCGTTGCAGCCTCCAGACTTTACCAATTTGCAAATAAAGCACACGATGCATTCTGAAATCAAACAGTCAGATACATTGGATGTCAAAGAGAAGGTGTTGAATTTGAGAAAGGGCAAAGGACCTGCTAAAAAACAAATGCCCTTGAACTTTGAAGTAGAGATGAACTATCCAACATTCTGGGTTGAAGCCTGGGATTCATGGAGTAAGAAGTGGTATACTATTGACCCAATCATCTTTCGTACGATAGAGGATGTAACATATAAGAGTTGCTTGGAGCCACCAATGAATTACCCATATAATAGTCTGAGATACGTCATAGGTTACGACAAAAATGGATTTGTCAGAGATGTTACAAAAAGATACGCTGAAAAGTACTACTCAAAGACCAGAAAGAAGCGAATCACCAAAGATGAATCCGATGATATTTGGTATAGTGGATTTGTTGAAGCGCTATCAAGAAAGGGAAGAACGAAGGCAGACTATTATGAAGAGAAGTATTTTGAACAAAAGGCGGAAAGAGAAGGAATTCCTGAGAGTATACAAGATTTCAAAAACCATCCGTTCTATGTTTTGGAATCACATTTGAGATCCAATGAAATTTTAGACCCAAAGGAGCCATGTGGTATGATTAGAGTCAGGGGTCGGAATGAGGCGATTAATGTTTTTAGAAGGGCTAATGTTCGTATATTGAAATCAGCCAGAGCATGGTTTCAGAAAGGCCGTATTTTGAAACCAGCTCAACAACCATTGAAAACTAAACTGAAAAGTCAATCTCAAATAAAAGCTGAGGATGATGTGGAAGACAGGTTATATGCCGAATATCAAACCGAATTATATATCCCACCTCCCATAATAGATGGAATAATTACCAAAAATTCTTATGGAAATTTAGATGTATATGTTCCTTCAATGATCCCAAAAGGTGGTATATTGATAAGAAATAAATATGCCGAAGCTGCAGCTAAAGCCTTAGGTATAGATTTTGCACGGGCTGTTGTTGGTTTCAAATTTGATAGGAGACAGGTCACACCAAAGATGGACGGTATAATTATCGGTGAAGATTTTCAAGAAGCTATAGAATCTGTTGCTGAACAACTTAAGAATGACGATTTGGAAAAAGAAAGAACTGAAAGTGAAATCAGAGCTTTGAAAGGTTGGAAATTATTAATGACGAAACTTAGAATTAGGAACCGGTTAAATAAATCTCATGGTGAAGTTGATGAAGATGGCTTGGATTATCAGAACCTTGATGAGTATAAAAAAGGTACGAAAGAGAAAGGAAATGAAGAAAAAGGAAGCGGAGAAGAAGAAGAAGAAGAAGAAGAAGAAGAAGAAGAAAAAGAAGAAGAAGAAGGAGAAAAAGAAGTAATAAATTATCACAATGTGTATGATGGTGGGTTTATTCCGGAACAAGGAAATATGAGAATTGATAGTGCTGATGATCATGATAATGATGGATATGGTGATATTGGTCGTGGTTTTTTGTCTGGCAACGATGAAGATTCAGAAGATAATGATCGAGGTAATACAAAGTCAGGGGATAATTATGTACAAAGAAAGCATAAGAATTCAGATACACATGATTTAGATAAAAACAAAGATATGGGAATCGCTACTAATGGATTAGATCAATGCGAAGAACTCTGCGATCAACTTGAAACCAATGCAAATAATAGCAGAAGTTCTGACCGACCTAAACAGATCGAGAATTTGGATAAGAATAGTAAAAAAGAATTTGAATTTGATGGTGATTTGGATGATTATGAAGCTTTTTTTCAAGAGCTGGAATCTAATAGAAACAATAATGCATATTATAGCTCTGACGAAACGCAAGCCATAGGTGGTGGTTTTTTCAAGGAATCTGGGGACGAAGATTCAAGTGATAGTATACCTGTTGAAGATACTGAAAACACAGGGCCGGGTTTTGTCGAATTAAATGATAAATCAACAAATTTGCCAGAAATAGCTCCAGTAGACCCAGATGGTTTCGTAAAAACAGGCGAAGATTTCGAAAACACTTTTAGGACAGAAAATAATCATACGAAGTCATTTGAGGCCACAAAGAATAAAACCGATCAAATACCAAATGAGATCATCCAAAAATCGATAGGCTTCAAACTCCCGAGTCAGACTTTAGAACAAGATGATGAGTTGGAAAGGCAATTCAAGGAGCAGCTGGCCCAAGAAGATAACTCCCCAGTTTCTCTCTATCAGAATGATTATGATGATGAGTTCGAATATGACTCAGAATGAGTTCATAATTATTTACTATCAGTTTTATTATAGGATTAAGCTACGCAGTTTTTGTGAATCACTCATTAATAGCTGTAATGTACTATCTATTTCCTACCGAGTCTTTTTTTCTTTTCTTGGATCCTTATTTTTTCTCTTTCCTGTTCTTCGAAATCCTCTTGCCTTGCCCTCTTCGATGATCTATCTTCTTCCAGCAAAATATCAGTTCCAGTAGCTTCCATATCTGACAAATCGTCATCATAATCATTGTAGTGTGACTTAGTACGTCCTCGATTCATTATTTTCCAGATTTCGTTTCTGTCATAACCTATATCAGTTTCCATGTCTTGCTCATCGTCATCCACTATAAAGTCGTCTGAAAAATCTTCTTCATCGGAATACTCATGTAGGGAGCGTTTCGGAATATTTTGATTTGGTGATCTTCTATTATCTGGTACAGATGATGAGCTTGACTGTGCTTTGTATTTACGTGCATCTAATTTAGCTTTCAATTTTGCAGAGGGTTGTGCTAATGGCTTTGGAGCATTTGCTTGTACTGATTGTTTCGGAAAAGATTGTATGGAAGATACTTTTTTTGAATATATTGAAGTTGAAGATTTGATTTCTGCTGGTGCATTCATTAGTTTTGACTTTGAACTTGTGGACAATTGTTTCTTGGCTGGTTGGGTCTTAGAGACATATGATTTAGGTTCAGGGGATTGCTCCTTAGCCTCATTCAATTGTTTTGTTTTATTTTGAGCTTCTTTCATTAGCTCAGTGAATGTGAGTCGCTTTACTGGGGAACTTGAAATTCTGGGTGACGATATAGGATGTTCAACATTTCTTTTTCTTATTATGGAGGATGGATTTGATTTTAATTCAGATGGCCTTTTCCCTCGTGGTTTGGGCGGATTTGCAGCTTTCTTGGCAGTTAAAGCTTCTTGATGGCGTCTCTCTTTTTCTTCTTTCTCTATTCTTCTAAGCTCTTTAAGTCTCTGAACAGCGGGATCTATAGATTTTGATAATTTATTGAATGACGCAGTAGCTTTTGAAGTGGATGGTGACCCAGAGCTCGTCATTGAGTTCTGTGCTTTCTTTTTCTTTATATCAGATAAAATGGAGGTGAAGCTCATCAGTTTGGCAGATTCAAAGTAGCGTACATAAATATTGATGTTGAATAATATTACAAACACCTTTGATATTCGTCCTCAAATAGTATTGCTTATTTTTATTTTAAAAGAACGGTCTTGAACGTATGATACAGAGTTAGGACAGCTTGGTTGATATTGAGTATTCCGGATACTAGTCACCGGTGCTTCTAACAATAGCTTATGTAACCCTCATCGCTAAAAATTTTTTAATTTCAGCTGCACTCAGAAGTTTCTTTAGAATCCCACTAGAGAACCATCAATATAAAGAGCAGTTTAAGAGTTCCTGAAACCATTCGTTGATCAACAGTATATTGTGTGTCATGGTCAAATCTTATCAGCGTTATGAACAGTCCCATTCTTTCGGTGTCATATCATCAAGATCAAACATAATTTGGTTACCACCGACAAATAAAACCTCATCAGGACAAGTTATTACATCAGGTTTAGAAGAAATTTTAGTATGGGATATAAAAACCGGTGAATTAATCAAGAAATTGAGAGATGGTTTGCCACCTGGTTCATCAGATGCCAAACTGGCCAAACCTTCAGAAGTTACGGCTATTGAATTTCATAATGACACGAATTTGTTAGCAGCAGGTTATGATGATGGATCAATCAAAATCTGGGATTTGATATCTGGAACGGTTTTGATCAATTTTAATGGTCATAAATCTGGAATTACTATTTTGAAATTTGATAATGAAGGAACCAGGTTGATATCAGGCTCAAGAGATTCGAGCATCATTTTTTGGGATCTTGTTGGAGAGAGTGGTTTGTTTAAATTAAAATCTCATAAAGATCAAATAACAGGTCTTTGGTTTTCCAACGATTATTTGATAAGTACTTCTAAGGATGGTTTGATCAAGATCTGGGATTTAAAAACTCAGCAATGCATTGAAACTCATGTTGCCCACTCAAGTGAATGCTGGTCATTAGGTATTCACGAGAACCTAGCTATCACAACAGGTCCAGAGAATCAAATTAAAATTTGGGAATTGGATTTAGACGAGGAAGAATCAAACAAAAAACTGTCTGAATTAGGTATTTTTGAGAAACAAAGCAAATCACGAGGTGTTGAGGTTGCTTTTAAAAAAGTTGGTCCAAACAGATATTTTTCCATCACTAATTCAGATAAAACTTTAGAGCTATTCCGAATCAGATCGGATGAAGAAATTTCTAAAGCTATCAAAAAGAGAGAAAAAAGATTGAATGAAAAAGGCTACGATGAGAATGAAATTATGAAGTCAATTCATGAATCAAGAATAAATATGTTAATCCAACCATTCACAATCATAAGATCACTCTTTAAGATTAAGAATTCAACTTGGGCGTTAACGAATTCTTCAAAATTAGAAATTTTACTATCAACATCAAGTAATACGTTGGAGTATTATTCAATACCGTATACCGCTAAAGAAGTCTCTCCAGTGGAAAGATTACACACCTTAGACCACCAAGGTCATAGAACAGATATCAGATCCATTGACATAAGCGATAACAATAAACTATTAGCCACATCATCAAATGGTCTATTGAAAATTTGGAATATCAAAACTCAAAATTGCTTGAGAAGTTTCGATTGTGGTTATGCCTTAGTTACCAAATTCTTAGCAGGTGGTACTTTGATTGTCGTTGGTACTAGAAACGGTGATCTAGAATTATATGACTTAGCCACCTCACAATTATTAGATTCTGTTCAAGCGCATGAAGGTGCTATTTGGTCATTGGATCTATTTTCTAATGGTCAATCCATGATAACCGGTTCAGCTGATAAATCTCTTAAATTCTGGGATTTCAAGATCGAACAAGAATTGATTGACGGTACATCCGATAAATATATTTCCAAAATGAAAATCTTCCATAATAAAACAATGGAAATGAATGAGGATATCTTAGCTTTGAAAATTTCATCAGATGATAAATACTTGGCTGTTTCATTGTTAGACAATACGGTCAAGGTATTTTTCTTGGACACTCTTAAATTTTACTTGAGTTTATATGGTCATAAATTGCCAGTTTTATCTATTGATATTTCAACGGATGGGAAATTAATCATAACATCATCAGCGGACAAAAACATTAAAATCTGGGGCCTCGACTTTGGTGATTGTCATAGATCAATTTTTGGCCATCAAGACTCAATTATGAATGTGAGATTTTTGCATGATAGTCATAATTTTTTCTCTGCATCAAAAGATGGTTTATTGAAATATTGGGATGGTGATAAATTTGAAAACATTCAAAAACTTTCTGCTCATCAATCTGAAATTTGGAGTATTGCAATTGCTCATGATAACTCATTTGTTGTTTCTGCTTCACATGATCATAGTATTAGAATATGGGAAGAAACACCCGATGAGGTTTTTATTGAAGAAGAAAAGGAAAAAGAAATGGATGAACTTTATGAATCCAATCTGTTGGATTCTTTGGAGGGTGAAACAGTTAAAAAAGAAAACGATGAAGACGAGGATGAAATCGATAATGATGAATCAACAGGTGTCAATAAACAGACTTTAGAAACTTTGAAAGCCGGTGAAAAATTATTGGAAGCCTTAGAGATTGGATATAAAGATTTCTTTGATAACAAAGAGTATCAAGATAATTTGAGTAAATGGGGTAAAGCAAAACTCGGAGAGGCACCAGCTAAACCAAGCAAGAATCCATTATTGCAAGCTTTGAACAAATCAGGGATTGAATATATATTAGAGACTATTCAAAAGATTAAACCATCGCAATTAGAAGATGCTCTATTAGTCTTACCATTTTCATTTGTTTTAAAATTCTTAACCATATTATCAAATTTCATTAACAACAGTTCAATTCTGAATAATAATTCATCATTAATTTGTAAAATATTATTTTTTTTGATTAAAATGAATTTACATGAATTAAATTCTTTAAAAGATGCTGAGATAAAAAAAGTTTTAGAGTCAAGCGTTAAGAAATTAAGAAATCAATTGAAAAAAATAGAGAATGAAATTGGGTTTAACACACAAGGTCTCTCATTTATCAAAGACCAATGGAATTTAAGACATAATACTCAATTTATAGATGAAACTGAGCATTTGGCGAGTGTTGAAAAAGCCGCTAAAAAGAGAGTATTTCAAACTGTTGGTTAGAGAATTGACATGGAATTTTGTTTAATTTAATAAAACAATATAATATATATAACATCACTACAATAGTTAACTTCTTGTTATAAAAAGTCCCTTGCAGGACGAGATCAAAATCTGGAGCTATATAAGATGACTGTTAATCTATCATCATCCAAGGATCAAAGAAAAGCTCAGTTCCGTAAATGACCCTAATGATGTTCTGATTTCAGGGAATCAAAAAAAAAAAAATGTGTTTAAACAATGTCCATATGTAGAGTATGTTATTAAAATATGTATAGAAAGATTACCTTTAAAAGACTGCCCACTTTTAAAGTTTGAACGTTAGTTCAACCAGTTTCTCACAGTTACGACTCTCGTATAACAAATTATTAAATTGCTGGATTATAATTATTGGTTTTTTCATATGGAAGCTTATATTAATATCTCTAGGCGACATGTACCCTTTTTTCTCTAACTACACTAATATAAGGTATAAGTGATGGTCCATGGATTATATCCATTGGACACGGTCCACAACTTTTGAAGTTCAGCCAACCTACACCATACTGGAACACTGGAACCCTGAGGGAATATATAATGATCAAGGCACGCTCTAGCATTTGGAATGTTCTGAATTCTGAGTCTCGACTCTCCGTATTACATTGTTGAAGGTTCTAATCAGTTTAAACTTAAGGGTAGTTGTGTCATTATGGAGATATAGAATAAACGATGAAACTACTTTTCTAGCCTACTCTCATATTATATATATGTCAATGTTTTTGGGATCATGATTTCATAAATATTATACATAAATATGAAGTAGATCTAGTTTATTACATTGAGTGTTATGAAAGTTGAAATATCTTTTGCAGCTGAAACGACGTCAAGTTCACTCTTCAAGTTCTTATAACAAAATAACTGTTGTAGTAAAGACTCAATCTGAGAATAGAGAAAAGGTGGAATTAGTGGTTAAACTTATTCAGTATGACGAGTTCAAGTATCAATAGAGAATGTTGTAAAGTTCTGCTAACAGCAGTAGTCATTTCAAGGAAGCTAAAACAGATGAGACTTATGGCCGGCTGGATATGAACTGATGAATCTGATCATGATTCATGTGATAATGTGAAAAGGTATAGCTGGAATAGGATTGGAGTAATAATACATAAATGATAAAACATAAAGTTGAGTCGTTGTAGTATACCAACATCAATACCTCGCGCGCTATTCTTATTATTATTCTTATATTTATTATCACTATATTATTATACGTTGAATGTAAATTCATGATATATGTAATCAGATTTGCTAATTTTGCACTAATATTCGACCATCAAATTAAACTATTTTATTTCTGCGGAATTATACCATTAAAAGCATTTTAATTCTAAGCAAATAATGTCTATAGAATGATAGATTAATATAATTACTAAGAAGTAAAGCTGAGTGAGCAAATCAAACAATCATAATGATCACAGAAGTTTAATATTGATGAACGTCGTTGATGAACAAAAATATTACAGTTATTAGTCATTATAATAAATTGTGGGATTTTATAATTTGTAATTACTAAGGTGTAAAAATTTGATATATCTGGGATATTTTACCGACCGCTAGATCATCCAATTATAATGAATCATCAATGATTAGGTGATATTTAACAAGTATTACTGCATGCATTTATAATTATATATAAATATATATATATATATATATATATAGCAAAAGACTTCAATCTATTGAGTAACATTCAGGTAGGTTTTTAACTTTTATATAACCAATCAATCAACTCAATTGATAATTTGGATATTAATTCAGAGATGTCTGCACAAAAATTCTTTACTTTAAGCAACGGTAACAAAATTCCAGCTATTTCAATCATTGGAACTGGTACTCAATGGTATAAAGGTGGAGCTGATTCCCCATTCAATAAAAACCTTGTTGAGCAAATCAAATTTGCACTTTCATTACCAGGTGTTACCCATGTCGATGCTGCTGAAAACTACAGAACCTATCCAGAATTAAGTCAAGCTCTAAAAGAATCAACCAAACCAAGAGATCAAATCTGGATCACTGATAAATTTTCAAAAGTTATTCATAAGACTCCAAAGGATGCATTGAATGATTCACTTAAACAATTGGGAATTGATTATGTTGATTTATATCTTTTACATGATCCTTTTTATTCTAAAGAAAACCCAGGTTATGATGTTCAACAAGCTTGGAAATATGTTGAAGAATTGTACAAGGCTGGATTAGCTAAAAATATTGGGGTTTCAAACTTTGCTGTTGAAGATTTGAAAAAAATTTTAGAAATTGCTGAAATTAAACCTGTAATTAATCAAATTGAATATTCTGCATTTTTACAAAACCAAACTCCAGGAATTTATGAATTTGCTAAAGAAAATAACATTTTATTGGAAGCATATGCTCCATTAGGTCCATTATCAAATGCAGCTGGTGAACAATCTGGGGAATTTTATGATTTGTTATCATCATTATCTAAGAAATATAACCATGATAAAGGTTTAATCTTATTAAGATGGGTTTATCAAACCGGAGTTTTACCAATTACTACAAGTTCCAAACAAGAAAGAATTGAAACTGCCACAAAAGTTTGGGAATTCGAATTAACAAATGATGAAGTTGAAAAATTATCAAAATTAGGTAACGAACATGCTACTGTTAGACAATATTGGAAACCACAATATGATCAATACAATTAAGTTTGATCGATGGGAAGAAGGGAAAGAAGAAGAATTTGATATTTTTTTTCTTTTTTTATTTTGCTTATATGGCCCGTATATCTACTGATAATACTGTGTATTATCTTTTCACAATATTTAAATTTTATACTTCTCAAGATTTTTAGTTAAAATAAAAACAACTGTAGTGATAGTAGATGATTATTTTTTGACCTTTCAGTTAGATACACTGTACTATTTCAGATATTGAGAAATTGATATGAGCAAAAGTTGTATATTTTGTTTAAAATACATGAGTAAATAAATAACTGATACTTTCTCCATTATGCAATCTTCTAATAGCTTCTGCTAAAGTTGGACTTATATCTATTTGATCTAATTTTGGATAATCGATACTGACAGGAAGAGTATTTGTACAAATCAATTTAGTCAATTTTGAATTGTTTAATTTTTCTTGAGCGGCACCTGAAAATACCCCATGAGTAACAACTGAAATAACTTCTTTGGCACCATTTGATAATAAAGTATCTGCAGCTTTAGCTAAAGTTCCACACGTATCAGCGATATCATCTATCAAAATACAGACTTTATCAGTAACATCCCCAACCAAAACCATTCTTGAAACTTCATTAGCCTTTTGTCTTTCTTTATGAATCAATGCGAAATTCAAATCTAATTTATCAGCTTGGGAAGCAACTCTTTTAGCACCACCTGCATCTGGTGAAACCAATATGGAATTTTGTAGATCAATATTTTGTTTCAAATATTGGAAAACTGATGGTTCAGCATACAAATTATCAACTGGGATAGTGAAAAACCCTTGGATTTGGGAAGCATGTAAATCCATTGTAATAACATGATTACAACCTGCGGTTTGAATCAAATTAGCAATAAGTTTTGCAGTGATTGGAGCACGAGATTTATCTTTTTTATCCTGTCTAGCATATGGGAAATTTGGAATGACTGCTGTAATACGTCTTGCTGAAGCTGATTTACAAGCATTGATTAATAGTAATAATTCCATTAGAAAATCATTGACGGAAGTTTCACCACACCCTGTTTGAATAATATAGACATCTTCATCACGAATAGATTCTCCCACAGTTACAAATGATTCTTTGTTAGTGTTTTGAGATGCTGTTATTTTTGTGAGGGGTATACGTAATCTTTCTGAGATTTTTAAAGCAAGTTCTGGGTGTGAATTACCTGCAATAAGTTTTATAGAATTTGCAGTGACTGACATTTTTTATTGTTAATATATTTATATATATCTATATTGGATCTATTATAATTAGTTGACCATTTCGTTATATTATTTTAATCCCATGTGCTTCAATGATTGTTCAAATTTTTTTTTTCTTTTTTTTTTTTTTTTTCCCTAAAAATCATAATTTTGTTTCGTTTGGCTTTGATGATGACTTATAAAAAGGAATACAGCTGAGAACAATTAAGATATTATACCAATAAAAATTCCAATTGCTATTTAGTATATAGTTATAAAGAACATTCTTTCTCATTCTTAAGTAACTCTATATGTATAAATACGAGATGAACCAATCCTTACACCTTTAATTTTTTTTATTTATTTTTGATTTACAAGTTATAACTTGAAGCCGATTACAATAAATATATCATATGGAATAGAGAAAAAATAGTTATATTTATATTTATAACTTTATATATTAAAGTATAGGCTAGACTCTTGAGAGTATATATATTTAGCTGATATCCAAAAATTCTTATTTACGATATATTAATGTATATTCAATTGTTTTGAAATTATGTTGAAGATAACCTTTAACCAATTTCTTCAATATTTTGCTTCATAGATTGTACAGTGTACATCAGGTATCTATCATGCTGATTTATTATTATACATAATTTTAATTTAGCTCCAAATCATGAAGTTGATTGAAAGTTATTCACACTAAATGATAAATACAATCATTCAATAAACAGCTGAATATTATATTTATACTAGTAGAATTGTGAATATCATTTATATATTCAATCAAATTAATTTGTCAACGAAGTGATCAAATCATAAACCACCGGGCTGGTAAATATTTCGGTCATGAATAAATTTATAATTTGATGTTTTCATAAATATATTTTGATATAATGAATTATATATCTAAAAATAAAACAAATAAGTCAATAAAATCATTATAATTTGGATTATATTTTCATTCTTGCTATAATCAAAGATAATAACGGGGAAACAATTGACGACGAGTCGACCACGAAAACGTTGCATGTTTACAACCCACATCGTCCTAGTAAAAGGAGAAAACCAAACATACACACACACATACAGTCATGTGGCATCATGCTATATAACTAGCAAGTGATCATATTGTTTGGTTTATTATTTACTGTTCAATGATGTCAATTGAGCTTGTCTTTACAATCTAATTATAAGTTTAAATTACTTGCATAAATTTAAAAGTAAACAAATTTTCACTGCGCGGGAACTGAATTTTAACAATCTCAAACTATTTTTAGAATGATGAAATCTGACTTTTTTTTTAATTTTATTTTAGAATATCAGATATGAATTTGATAATTTATATTATTGTCATGATTTAAGGAGGGGGTTTTTTTTTGGTATATATATATAATGGTTATAATCCATTGGAGTTTACAATGATTATGGTAACATTTTTCTAATATTTTCTTTATAAGTATCAAAAGAAGTAAATCAATCAAAATGCAAATTAAACTTCTAACTTCAATCGCAGCTCTATTATCAATCGCTTCTGCAGCATATGTTCCATCAGAACCATGGTCAATTTTGACCCCAGATTCACCAGCTCCATCAGGTGCAACAACTGATTATACGAAAACTTTCGGTATTGCAATTCAGCAAATTGCAACCAATTCAGTATCTTCGTCATTATCAGCATCAACTGCTGTTGGTAAAAGAGATGTCATTTCACAAATTGGTGATGGTCAAATTCAGGCCACTACTTCAACTGCTCAAGTTGTTTCACAAATTGGCGATGGTCAAATTCAAGCTACCACTTCAACTGCTCAAGTTGTTTCACAAATTGGTGATGGTCAAATTCAAGCTACCACTTCAACTGCTCAAGTTGTTTCACAAATTGGTGATGGTCAAATTCAAGCTACCACCTCAACTGCTCAAGTTGTTTCACAAATTGGTGATGGTCAAATTCAAGCCACTACAGTTACACCACAAGTTATTTCACAAATTGGTGATGGTCAAATTCAAGCTACCACCTCAACTGCTCAAGTTGTTTCACAAATTGGTGATGGTCAAATTCAAGCCACTACTTCAACTGCTCAAGTTGTTTCACAAATTGGTGATGGTCAAATCCAAGCCACTACTGAAAGTGCTGTTTCACAAATTACTGATGGCCAAGTCCAAGCCACCATTAGTACCAATGCTGGTGCTTCACAAGTTTCTGATGGCCAAGTTCAAGATTCAGAAACTTCCTCATCTCTATCCGATAGTGGCTTAAAAAATATTCCTGTTTCATGTTTGACAGAATCATCATTAGCTTTGACTTTAAATGAAGGTATTTTAACGGATGTTAAAGGTCGTATTGGTTCAATTGTTGCTAATAGACAATTCCAATTTGATGGCCCTCCACCTCAAGCTGGTGCTATTTTTGCTGCTGGTTGGTCAATCACTGAGGATGGTTTGCTAGCTATTGGTGATAATGATCAATTCTACCAATGTCTATCAGGTACTTTCTATAATTTGTACGATGAATCCATTGGTTCTCAGTGTATTCCAGTTCATTTGGAAATTGTTGATTTGATCACCTGTTAAGTAATTTCATCAAATCAATTTCAATTATAGGATTTTTTAACAACAAAATTAAAAAACAACTCCCTTTCAAGTTCTATTCTTTTTCTTTTTTTTTTATTTGATTTAATCAATTAATGAATAATACTTAAATTCAGTTATAACTTATGAGTATGTGAATTTTAAAGGTTTTTTCAGTATTATAATTAATCATAAGAATCAATTTCACCTTAATTTGTTATTTATTCATGAGTCATTTTGCATACTTTCCTTTCTTTCTCTTTTTTTCCGTTACTATCAAAAAAAATAATCTTTAGCATTAATATTGATTTAGCTGCTTCTTTAATTTATAATACATATAATCTAATACTTCACAAAGTTCTTCGAAAAAAGTCTGTAGATTCCCTAGATTTGAATCCTTTTTTTGTTTTAATTTGAAAGCTATAATAGTTCAATAAAGTATGATGATAATTGAAGAGTAAATTATTAGATAGGCATTATTTGGAATTCATCAATTCTTGTGTTGTGCTAAAAATATTTAAAAAGTTGATTCTCATAACCAGTGGGTTTTGGGATATTAAAACAAGCAAAAGAAAATTGACGCGTCAGGGTTTGGAATTTTAAATCTTTGGTCAATAAACTTTTAGGCATTGAATATATAAATATAAGAGAAATATAGTTCAAGTGGATTCTAGGATATTTAAACTAGAGAAGCAATTATTTGAAAGATCGAGAATAATTAATTGACGAGTTTGATTATTATTGAACTCTTTCTCATTCTATCAAAAGTACTTTGACAAAGGAATAATTTGAGAGCATTATCCTTAATTTTCAAAAGACTCAACGTATAAATATCAACACTTACATTCAAATAATGAAATAACAGAACTTTCACATTGAATCATTCCAAACGTCAATTCATATCAATATGGCTACTCAAATGGCTCTCAAAAGACTTACAAAAGAATACAAAGATTTAGAGAATTGCCCAGTTCCCTATATCGAGGCACACCCATCTGAATCCAACATACTGAATTGGCATTTTATTCTTACAGGACCTCCAGATACTCCTTATGCAGGGGGATCTTACTATGGGATGCTACTATTTTACGCCAATTATCCATTTGAACCACCTGGAATTAAAGTTATCACACCTTCAGGTAGATTTGAGCCAAACAGAAAAATTTGTTTAAGTATAAGTGATTTTCATAGAGAAACATGGAATCCTTCCTTCTCAGTAGGAACTATTTTAAATGGTCTCCTTAGCTTTATGACCGGTGATGAGTCGACCACTGGATCGATTAAAAGTACATCTAAAGAGAAAATTTTGCATGCTAAACTTTCTCATAAATTTAACAAGGAGCATAATGGTTTCAATAAAGAATTTCCAGACTACTATCACTCAACTTTTAATGCCACTAAAAAAGGGGAAAATCTAAAAGTAATTGTAAAACTGCCGCAAAGAAAGGGTGTTAATTTCAAACAGGAACCAAAACCGACTGAAATACCAAAAGGCCCCAAAGAGGTAAAAGTCTCAATATTAGCAGTTGAAACTAATGGTATTAAAGATTACAAAGGGGAAAACTCTAAGGCACATAAAAACGAGACAGCTGTTGTTTCTCAATCGTTAAAGACGATAAAGACGACAGCAGTTAGACCAACAGAAAATAAAACGGTCAAGAGAAAGCCATCGTTGGATTCTTCAAAATCGAAACTATCTAGAAAATTGAAGAAATTCTTTCACAAAGGTAATAAGTTTGATGAGAATTCAAAAGACTTACCCCCAGCTCAGAAAATTGTAGATTTATCAGTTGAAGAAAAGTTTGAAGTTATCAATCTGGATTCACAGCCAGATGAAGATGATGAAAATGTTGAAACTCACAATTTCGTTGATGGAGAAAATGATATGGGGAGTGATGTTGAGTTCATTGGTGAAGTGGAGAAAAACCAAAAGCATGAAGAGGTTATTTTTATTGAAGATTAGGAAACTTAGTCATTATTACGTTAGGGTTGTTTATCATCTCTTTGAAAATGCATTAATTTTGACTCTGAAATGTTTTTATGTAGGTTGAAAGTTTTCAGAGATTCCTCCTGATGATGTATATTTTTCAATTAGGTTAAGTAGCTCCAAAATCATCTATAACTTTTTGATGGCGCCAAAAAAATCTCAAGCAGGTCAAACTTCAGAGCTAAGCCCTAAAGATGGCAGATCTCGTGCAAAGGGTACACAAGTTTGTCCATCAATAAATGTTCCGAAAAGAAGAAAAAAAATTCAGGAATTACACCTTTCTACAACGTCCACTTACCAAATGGTTATACTTTAATTAACGTTACACCAACGAGAAAAGTATGTCTTTACATTAACAAACATTTTTCAAGACCAAAATTGATTGGATTTATAATGATGATAGAAAAAACACAGACCTGTACCAATTTTGAGAAACTTGAAGCTTAAAATTTGAGGAAAATGTTTGCCTAAACTGATTATAAATCGAGTTATTTAGATTTGATTGCTTTGAAATTGCCTTTAGCTTTATTATATTGAATTAAAGAGACTAACATAGCTCTGATTAGGAAATAGTTACAGATTTGGCAATACATAAATCATTACTTTAATCATGATGTACGTGTCATTCTTCATACTTTGTAGATTTTTTCGCTCTACCAAATACCAATAGCATTAAAAGAACAGGAAAACCTTGAACCATGTGATGAAGTTCTCAAAAACCAATATTTTCTCGTTATAACTTTTACTTTAAATCAATTGTGTTTCTCACATAACTTCATTTCGAGTTTCCAAAGTAAAATTCTTTTATTAATCCCCTTCTTCTTAAAAATCAATGGCAGAAATATATTAAACAAGACCAATTTATACTAAATTATAATATATCTGAGACTTACGTCTGCAGTTTTCCTGAAGTGTTGAATTGTGAAACAATTTAAGTTCAACAACGACTATATGCTACAAAATACACTAACATATCGTGAAAGGATTTAAAAATTATACAGGATAACAAATTAACGTAAAAATTAAGATTTGTATTGAATGATTTTATTTAGAATGCTTATTTTTTAGCAGTTAATCTTCTTAAGTAGAAAGCTAATTCTTCACCTTCTAGAATGTAACCATCAGATCTGCCTGATTGACCTGGTCTTGATGAGATAGCAGCGTATAATCTACCAGCACCGAATTGTGAGTCAACGGCATTTTCAATTTTTGATGAAGAAGCTCTACCAGCTAATTTTCTTTCTAATTTTCTTGATTTTTTGGTTTCATCTTCATCTGAAGCTTTTTGGTTTCTTCTCTTACCTAATGATGAACCGTAATGGGTTTCATACCATTGTCTGAATGGAGTAGCATCAATTTGGACAATAGCTGATTTAGTTAAAGTGTTGGTTCTAACTAATTCATTGTTTGAAGGATGGTAGACGACACCGACGATTCTGGTTTTTCTTGAAACACCTTCTGAAGCCCATGAGAAGTTACCGGTTTCAATTCTTAAAGCTCTGAATTTTTGGTTACCACCTCTGGTTCTGACTGAGTGAATACGTTTGGCACCGATTTTGGTGTTGGCACCTTGACGACCTAATTCGAATTTTCTTTTTTTTCTGAATTGGGCTCTTTTAGCACCAGTAGCACTTCTTTTGTGACGAGAATCTCTTGAAATACCCATTTCTATTTAAAACAGTTAGTATTGAATGTTTCTATTTTACTGCTAGAGGTAGAAATCTTTCGAAGCTTTTTTTTGTTTTAATTTGAAACTATTTGATTGAAATTTATTATATGAGAAAAAATTAAATTGTAAAAGACCTGATTAAAATGGAGAAGATATATTAGATTGAGAGGTTGATATTGATGCTCCTATTACGTTGATATTCTACCTTTTAACCATGTATTATGACTTACTATAAGATTATCTGATGTACCAAAACACTTCTATGTTGTGAGTTGTATCTAGTATGCTTGTGAACTTTTTCATGAAAATTGAGAGTCGTTCTGGATTTTCCTTGGTATCGCGCTACTGTGTCCGTTACCGATTATTGGGATGCCCATACAAAAACTGAATGATCAAACCTTTAGAACCGCGAAGTCAAGCGAGCAACAAAATAAAATGTTCAGGTGTCTAATCAGTATTTTAAGGGGACCGTGAAAAATAAATACAAGCGAGCGTAACAGCAGAACACCAAAATATAAAATAACCTAGTAGAAATCACGTGCTAGGAAAGATAGGGCATATTATCGAAGAGAAATGATTAAAATTAACTTTCTTTTTTTCCCACTTGAATTCGAGAAAAACAGTAAATGAATTAAAAATGCAAATAAGTAACATTTGCGCATCCATTTAGGGTCTAATTGTAGCATCATTGCACAGAATCAGGTATACTTAAGGGCGGTATGTCATATTATGATCAAATAGAGATAGAGGACATGACTTTTGATCCAGTCACCCAGATGTTCACTTATCCATGCCCTTGTGGAGATCGATTTCAAGTATTCATTGATGATCTAAAAGATGGCGATGATGTAGCTGTTTGTCCAAGTTGTTCATTGATGATTCAAGTAATATTTGAAGAAGAGGATCTTGAGGAATACTACAAAGAAACAGAAGAATAGCTCTCTACTAAGTTTTTGTCATAAGTCTTTGACGTTTCTATTGCTTAATCAGAAAGATTTATGATACCTTAATCAAAAAAAGTCATTGATTTATTAAAGAAATATTTTGTACATAATTTCATTTTTGGGTGGCCAAAGGTTTGGGGGTTCGCATTAAATACTTAAATATGTTAGGTTTGCATAGATTTTAAAGGGTTCTCAGGTCAAGAGTTCTCTTGGTATGTAATATATAGTTGTACAACTAGTGGTTTAATATAATTTGCATTTTTTTCATTTCATGCACCGATGACTTCGTAGCTTGATCTAAAAATGTACTAATCATCTAATCTTCATGCCGGGAATGAAAAATAGAATAAATGATCTTGTATGCTACAGTATTTCACCTGTTATCTTAAATATCTCATAGTCAATATGTACTCAAACTCCATTCTATTCATACTCCACATATATTTTCAATATTTTAATCCGTTATCAGGGCGTCTAATATATATCCGACGCTTAATTTTTCGTATAATTTTTATTTTGATAGGAATGGTTTGATCGGAACAAAAAATAATATATTATATTGAGAGCTATAAGCAAAATTTCAAACAATCATCCAAAAGGTAGTAAGCGATAGGACAATCAATCACGATAACAACAGTGGCGTATAATCTAAATCGAATATAATCTAAACGACCTTAACTATGTCATCTGATCCCGTTTTGAAAAATTTAAGTAAACTTCCAGGTGTTGAAGCCCCATTGGCTTTGAAAGATGAAGGTCCATTGTCTAAATTGAAGAGAGTTGGGAGACCAATCCGTGAGCTTAGAAAAATTCCAACTAAACAACTGGTATTTTATTCAAAAAATAAGGAACCAACTTTCACATATGATATTAAATATAAACTCCCAGTGAAAAAACATAATATAGTGATTCAAGTTAAAGCCGTTGGTTTAAATCCGGTCGATCTTAAAATTATCAATTCTTACACATCTAATTTCAACTCCTTCAGAGGTATAGGACGTGAATATTCAGGTGTTATCACACATGTTGGCTCTGATCATGCTGTTGAATGGAAAGAAGGCGAAGAGGTGTGTGGAATTTTTTTTCATCCAAATGGATTTGGAACATTAGCATCAAGCATTCAGATTGACCCATCTGTTGACTCTATTATAAGAAAACCAAAAAACTTGAGTTTTGTGACAGGTGGAAGTTGGATCTATACTTTTGGTGCTGCATATCAATTATTGAACACAGTTAAGAATTTGAACCAAAGCTCGAGAGTGCTAATTAACGGAGGTTCATCGAGCGTTGGGCTGATGTTGATGCAAATTTTGAAAACATACTTCAAAGTCGAAGATATTGTTTCAATAGTTGCTGGGTCAGCACTAGATCTTGTCAAGAGATATGGTACGAAGCTCGCAATAAATTACAAAGTGAATCCGGATATACCACATGTCTTGGAAGTTCTAACTGCCACTGGTATTTATAAAGATTTTAATCCTGAAGGAGAACCTACTGATACCAGTATAAACTCAGGTAAATTTGATTTAGTTATCGATTGCATTGGGGGATATACGCTTGTTGAAGAATCACGTAAATTTTTAAAATCAAGCAGCGAAGGGGGGAAATATATAACTTTAGTCGGCGATGTCAAGTATAATTACTCAAAGGATATTTATAATGATTGGAATGGTGCGTTCGTGAATGCTCGTTCAATGTTTGGTACAGCATGGAGCATTAACTATACCAAATTTGAATTCAACCCAAGGGATAAAGAATTTTTACCTGTCGGTGCTGAGATGCTGGAAAATGGTGAAATAGTTAATGTTATTGATTCAGTTTATGAGTGGAGTAGTTTTACCAAAGCGGCTAAGAAATTAAAAGCAGGTGCACATGGAAAAATTGTGTTGCAGGTTGAAGATTTTTGATTTAATCTTTATATATATATATATTATAATTATAGTTTCATTATCTCATAATTCCTTACATGAATTATATACCCTATTTTAGTGTTCAATTCACGACACCATAAGCTAGTTTACAACACGGAAAAACCCCAAAACAACTGCAATAGCCAAAACGTAGTAAACTATGTGATGATTGCGAGATCCACTATTTTTACTCTTATTCTGTTCAGCTGCCAAATATCTTATTCTATCTTCTGGATCTAATTTGCTCAGATCAATAACAGGTATTTCAGATTCTTTTGCTTTGGACTGTAACTCTGATTGCTGTTTTTTCAAAAATTCTTCCTTGTTCTTTTCTTCTCTTTCTCTGATCTTTATAAAGTTTTCTTCCACTTTATCATCAAATTCTTTGATGAATCTAATATTATCCGAAGCGTTCCATTGTAAACTTGC
This sequence comes from Waltiozyma mucosa, assembly GCA_030581415.1. Classification (NCBI taxonomy): domain Eukaryota; kingdom Fungi; phylum Ascomycota; class Saccharomycetes; order Phaffomycetales; family Wickerhamomycetaceae; genus Waltiozyma; species Waltiozyma mucosa. The sequence continues at coordinate 153,698 of JAKTTK010000149.1, forward strand.
AGTAGCTAACTTTCTTTTGGTTTCATCTGAAGTCGTGATACTACCTGTAGTTGGTTCGTCCCCTGTCATAAAACTCAACAGACCATTCAAAATGGTGGCGACTGACCATCCAGGATTCCAAAGATCAGGATGGTAGTCACTCATTGAAAGACATAGTCTTGTATTCGTTTGAAATCTACCATTTGGGGTAATCATCTTAATCGAGGGTGGATTGAATGGATAATCGGAAGGGAAAACCAATATGCCATGATATTGGCCACCTTCATAGACCGTGTTAGGTGGACCCTCGAGTAGATAGTGCCATTCCAAGATATTTTTTTCAGACGGATGTGCCTCTATATATGGTGTAGGACTTGAAACTATAGCCTTATATTCCTTTGTTAGTCGTTTGTGCGCAGCCTTTGTAGCCATACTTTGATAAGATGCTTCCTGGGTAGATTATTTCGGAGCTTGTGATTCCTGAATTCGATTTAAAACAGTTATACTGTTGTGAGTTGTGAGATAGTGAGAGTTTAATCTGCAGAGTATTTATCTACTTCAATGTTTATTTAGTATCATCACAATTTTGATGAAAGATTCGAATTTGTGGACTTAATTCTTGTCATCATTTTTTGGGCACACCACCCTCGGAAAACCTGTTGTGCTAACGCACCCGAGATAACGTTTGTGGGATTTGGAACTACATAGTTAGAGGGAATAAACTAATTGCTGTTTGCAACGTAGGAACTTGTTTAGTACTTTAAAAAGGCTGAAATATGAGTTATAACCTTACAGTATATAAACACACATACAGCTTATCGCTCCAAGCTTCCAACGTCTTCCTGAAACAGGATTTTCATGGGACATAGATGTTTTTTTACGTGCTGAGAATCGAAATCAGTAAATTGTAATGTAACTTGTAAGTGAGTATTAACATAAACACACCCATTCTTTTCTACAAAAAGCACAAAAGATATATATTGTGTGTTTTTTTGCAGATGTTTTCGTGGGTTATTGATCAAAAAGCCACCATCCTCAACTCATTGAATTTTTCAACTGATTGCAAAATCACTGGATCAATAAAGCTTTATAGAATTTTTCTTTGAAGATGGTTAGCGTTTAAATGTGATAGTACATCGCGAACCAGTTCGATATAACATTGTACAAAACCGCAATACTTGCACAATTGAATCGAGATCAAAGCCAATCTTGATTAATGGAGATATCAAAAAGTATTATGAAATTGATTATTTTCTTTGCAAAAAAATTGTTTTCATCTTTTATCAATCGAAAAAAAATGAAATTGTTATCAGTCTTGATTGTAACCACATTGTTTAATATCTGTTTATCGCAAAGTGAAAATGATCATCTGAAAGAACAATTACCAGAAGGATACACCTGGGAGAAAGCCCACATGAAACTTGAACATGACTTAGATGAATACGATGCTTCCACTTTTTTTGCATTGCACGACTTGAAATCAAAGGGATACTTAGATTCCACCGATATCTTAAGTCTTTATGGTCTTTTGCGAGATGAGGTTGTTGGCAGGGGTGATGGTATGGGAAGCCATGACGACAGCGAAAATATTGACCCTCAGCTAAAAGTTGAAGTCGTTACAAAAATCTTTAAACTAGTTGATGCTGATTCAGATGAAAAAATTACGAGAGAAGAGTATCTTACGTTTGCAGAAAAGGGCGGCGAGTTTCCAGATTTGAATGTTGGCATAGGGCACTCTCAAGATTTTGAAAAAGAATATGAGATCCATCATTGGATCAAATACCATAAAGATCAAGATCCAGAAATCAAGGTGGTACACAAGGAGGATATTGAGCATGAGCTTCTTCATCATGAACATGAAATTGAACACGAAAATGATTACCCAACTGGCAAGTTTTATAGTGATGACCAACTTGAGAAACAGATCAATTTAAACAATATTCCCAACAAATATAGACATAGTTGAGATTTATACCTTTCAACATTCCAAAACAATAAATCAATGAGCTGTTCGAGTAATTTTAAGGAATCGTATAATCTGTGTAGAATTTGAAAAACAAAAGCACTGAAAAATATGTCTTATCCCATGTAGTATTAATGAAGCCTTATCTGGTTAGGCCACATGCCATCGACGAAGAGCTGATTACTGAATTGTTTAATATTTACTCAAGGACGAGCTATTACACATTGCACGTCAAGGTTGGCGTAAGATAACATCAGGTATGGCTATCAAAAGAATCTTGACATTTCCTGGCCAAGGCCACTCACTATCTCAAGAGTACTTAAGATCCTTACAATCTTCGTATGATTTGACTATCTTCAAAGAGATACTCTCGAACAGGATATCAACGAGCTTTACAAATAGATTACTACAAGAGCGAGAGAATTACAACCCATCCAACTTTCTGGGAAAAACTTCGAACTCACAACCCGCAATTGTGGGTCTTAGTTCATTAATTACTTCAAAACTGAAGGAGCATGATATTGATATCAAGCCAGATTATCTGATTGGACATTCACTAGGAGAGCTATCAACTTTTCTTTACAACGATATCATTGATATTGATCTGGGATTGTATTTGGCTAGGAAAAGAGGAAAGTATATGGAACAATGCATCAAGAAAGGCGGAGAGCGCAAAAAAACTAGGAAGAAATTTGGATTGTTTGCTGTGTTGATACCAAGAGCTACTCCAAATGGGCCTGAAATAGTACAGGAAGGTATTGACGAACATTTTAAAGATTTAATTTATATATCGAACATTAATTCAGAACGTCAGATAGTTATATCTGGTGACATAGAATCTTTGAAAATATTTGGCCAAATATTGAAAAAGACTCATGGTTTAAAACTGATTAAACTGACTGCTGATGTCCCATTTCATTCACCTTATTTAAGGGAAGCAGAGGAAAAATTTACCGATCTTATTGCAAAGGTAGGTTTATTGAAAGAAAAATCATTATTGAAGTATCCAATAATATCAAACATAGATGGAAAGGTAATATCGGAAGCTACTGAAGCCTTATTGGGCTTTACTAGATGTTTCACCAAACCTGTGCAATTCGCTAAGAGTATACAACAATTAAATGAAGGTGATGACAAATATAGGTTTATAAACCTAGGACCCAATGGTAATGTTATTCAAGGATTGGTAAAATCTAACTTAAGAGATGACAAAATCATTGAGAACGAAGTTCTGCAGACTCCAGAAGAGATTGCAAGTTTCAAGCTTAGATAATTATAGTATTATTGCTTAAGGTAAATTAATACAAAAAAGATTACTAGAAATGGAGAATGCATTTTCATTTTGAATATATAGAGAACGTTTTGTGTGTTACACATTTATGGTTTTTTTATGTTATCGTTTGAGATCATGGATTTATTGGAATAAAGTTACCAACAATACAACTCGGAATATTATACCGATCCCTCCTAATCGTGAAACTGAAGCAACAAGTTTTTCTTTTTCTCCCATCTCTAGTTCTCAGATTACAACTTGTTAAAACAGCCTTTTGCCCTTTATCAAAGGCAATTGCACCATACTTTTCCCAGAAATTGACAGCACTTTCTTCTGACATCAATTCGTAAATTGCTAATTTCCCGTCTTTTAAATCATCAGCAGATACTTCAACTAGTTGAGCAAATTCTTTATTACCTCTATAAATTTCCCCAGTACGTCTCCATAAACATGCAGGAATAGCCATTGATGTGAAGACTCTATCATAGTCTAATAACATTCTTTCAAAGTTTTCCTCTACTAAAATTAAGTCAACATCTTTTAGAGTCCTAGCTATGGCTCTGAATGCAGGTCTAAAAATAGATAAAGGCTTCAGAATACGCTGTTTAGATGACTGATTCATGTAATTGTCCATGTATGATTGTAATCTTGCATAGCCCTTTGCATAGTTGTAAGGTTGCAATAGACCGGCTTCTAATTTGGCATTGATGACTTGTTTCAGTCTTTCCTCTGGAGAAATTTCAGTTGAAGGATCAGCAGCAGTCAAAAAAAATTTATCACGAGCAGAATCAGATACTTGCTGGTGCGTTGGGGCTGCAGGGCCGAGATATTGATGCTGTTGAGCATTTGGTTGTTGTTGGCCAAATGGAATGTCCTGAGGTGCAGATGAAGTAGTGTTGGAAGATTCATACTGGTATGATTGTAAATTTTTATTTTGATTGTTATCATTGAAAGCTTGTGGTCCGTTACTCTGAGTTACTAAATTACTTGAACTCAAGGCTGGAGAATATAAAGTAGCTAGATTTGTCAATGAGCGGGTACTGAAGCTCAATGGAGAATTAAACATTGAATTTGAAATGGCTGATTGATTGTTTGAATTACCAGTATTTATTAGTTCCGGATCATCTAACATTGACAAAAACTCATTAAGTGAACTAAATTCGGAGCCAGCATGTTCAGAGAAGAAAAATGGCTGAGGATTCAAAAACGATGAATCTGTGGTAGGTAGGAGACTGTTAGTATTGTAATAATTATTGCTGTTGTATTGACGATTTAAAGAATTTTGGCCAGCAGACTGATGTCCTAATTGGTGCCTGTTTGATTGGTTTGGGGCCTGAACTGTAACAGTTGGTGCTGTTGTAGTTTTTGTTGTAATCGGGGTGGTGTGTTCATTATAATCATTAAATGTTAAAGGAATAGGGGGTGGAGGCAACGAAGCAGAACTATCTATAGGTTCTATTTCAATTTCCGCTTTTTTCTTCTGTTTTGTGTTTATAGGTTCATCATGACATAAATGTGCAATATTTCTTTGAATGCACCGGGTGCACGGTCTTTCAGAAGAACAAACCATATGTGAACGACGACAATATACACATGCAATAGTCGCTTTTTTTCTTTTTTTCTTAGGCTTATCGGTTAAATCATCGTCTTGGATTTTTACGGTGTTTCTATTTTTTTCGTCATGTTGATTGGGTTGGAGTTGTTCACCACTGATATTGTTATTTGAAACTGCATCGACCATAGTTACGTCTTCCATTTGAATGGCCCTTTAGAATAAATTTCTCTTTAACCTTTGATTATTTCTTTCTTTCAGAAAGTCAAAGCATAGAATGTGCAATATATTGATTTCCTATTTTTCCAATGCTCTTCAAACCAAGTTTCCATGCACTAGTGACTCGCGAGACGTGAATATATTTAATGATCTCTTTTTTTTTTTTATATATTGTAAACATATATTATATTTTTCTAAACTATATAAATTCCTCTGCTACTCTCTATTCTAATGTTTTTTTTTACCGTTTTCGCATTCCGCATCTTAGATTACACCTACAGGAAAAAAATTTGTGGAGGTGCGCTTGGACATTTTTGAGAAGACTGCCAGACTGCCAAAGTCTCAAACTCTAGAGTGTACAGCATGAAAAAAATAAATATTCAATATCAACTAAGTGGTAACTATAGTAATAAGTGAATGAAGTGCCTTAACATTTAAAGGTAGTGCATGGGAAACTTGAAAGTGATGGGATGGGGTTCGGATGTGGTCACTGGAGAAAAGTTCATTTTACCGCCTGCGAACCTGCGAGCTTCGACCCAACAGCTTGAGCTTTAATTTGCAAAAAGCTGCGAGTGCTTAAAAGCCCCGAGCCCCGACAGTTTAACCACACCAAAAGCATTAAGATTACAATTTACTAAAAACTTCTTCTCCATAATGTTCAAATCGGCAAAAACTCAATAGTCATTCGCCATATATATATTGGTTAGTTCACGAGAACTTTGTCGAATAATATATCAAAATATCATACTTTATCAAATCCAACTTAGTAGGAAGGTCGGCATTTTCGCTGAAAAACCACGTGAATAATAACAGGACAGGATTGAAAATGATACTCGCGATTTCTCAGTCATATTATCAATAATGGCCCGTTGAAAAAACTTATTTAAGTATACAACTTTTGTAATGCTGCTATCATGACAAGGTTTTGTTCTGTGACTATCACCCCTGTACAATGTTACATCTCTCACATATATTCAGGGCAAATGTTAGTTTCATATCGAAAATTAATTCAAGAGCCGCGGGAAGTTCAATCATATCTTTCGGTTTATTATCACAAAAACCATCACTTTTTAACAGTAGCAGTCGTATTAACATAAGGCTTATAAATACCACTGCCTATAGGTTTAATGTTCCTCAAAAGCCTAATACATCAGCACTTGATAAACTTACTCGTGAAGAGATTGCTCAATTGAGAGAATTTCATAATTCGAGAAGAAAGAAATACAAAGATCAAACAGCTATCAATTACACATTATCTGTCTGCATTGGGTTTTTGGGTTTGGCTTACGCAGCAGTTGTTTTATATAGAACCCTATGCTCAAGAACAGGATTTGGAGGTAGGCCAGTTACAGATAAGCGTAAATTCACAGATGATAAACTAATCCCTGTTGATATGGAAAAAAGAATCAGAATCTCTTTTACTTCAGAAGTGTCAGATGTCTTGCCATGGAAGTTTGTACCTCAGCAACGTGAAGTGCATGTTTTACCAGGTGAATCCGCTTTAGCATTTTATAAAGCCAAAAACATCAGCGATAAAGACATCATCGGTATGGCTACATATTCTATCACACCTGGGGAAGCATCTCCTTATTTCAATAAGATTCAATGTTTCTGTTTTGAAGAACAAAAACTGAAAGCTGGTGAGGAGGTTGATATGCCTGTTTTCTTTTTTATAGATCCAGATTTTGCGAATGATCCAAGAATGAGAAGTATTGAGGACTTAGTTCTGCATTATGCATTTTTCAAGGCACATTATCAGGATGATGGTAATTTGATTCCTGTTGATCCAAAAGAAGTCATAGAAATTACCGAAATAAAAGTTGGGAATGTCCCATTATAGATTATTATTATGATTTAGAAATTAAGTACATGTAAATAGCCCAAAATCTTATGAATATTATTTTTTTTTGGTTTGATCTGTTTTATTATTTACCATGGTCTGCATCAACATTTTCTAATGTAATCGTTGGACTCCTTGGTGACAACTCTCCTGAAGCCTTCTCTGGGGAGGATATTTTAAGTGGTTCCAATATCGTTAACTTCTTATGATCGGTGGAACTGTTAAGGAAGTCTGGTATAATTAAAGAAGAAAAATCACTGGAATTGGATCTTGGTCTAGGTTCTTGATATAATTTTGGGGCATCCGCACTTGGCTGTTGTAGATTTTCGTTCGATTTATGCTTCTTCAAAATCGATTCGCTCAAATGCACATGCAAATTTGGGTATTTGTTTCTGATAACTTCAAAAATATTTTGCGCCACTTTGGAATCTTTGAATACTATCACTAATCTGTTCAACCCCGTCAAATCAGCCCAATGGCTTATCACCTCTTGCTCATCTTGAATTTTTTCAAAATAATTTATTTCCTGCTTTATCGAATTCGGAATTGTTAGGGTTTGCTCTCTAGACAAATCTGATATGATTATAGTATCTTTGGTAATGCTCATGATACTATGGTTCTGCAATGTCTTTTTTTCCGATTTCCTAAGTTGATAGAATCTAATGCTTAAACTTGTGTTTTTATAGAATACCTATATGGGGCAGTGTTTGTTCATCAATATGATCTTGGTCCAAGATAATGAGCTATGAATGCCTGTGTTTGGTGTTGCCAAGTCCTAGCTTTATGATAGTCTCATACAAAATGGCCGGTATTGTTAAGAATTTATTGGTCATGACAAAAGCCTTTGATAGCAGGTGCATTGATGCACCGAACAGCGTAGTACAGCCCACAATATTCAGATAATAAGCTTGATCACATAGTCAGGACTCAGTGTCTATCGTGTATTATCTGCCATGGATTATCTAGGGTAGCAGAAAGCGTAGAATCAAGTTTTAAGAGCCGAGACCACTACCAGCTTTAGGTGGCAGTTAGCAGTTTGGAGCTGCTAGTTAGTTCGTGTTAGGTAGGTTGGGTGCTGGTAGAGTATGTGCTAGACGTTCAGCTGGTACAGTGGTGGCGAGAAGCATCTAGAAATTTGAACTGTAGACAGCAAAGGGACAAATGGCCGGTTTTGTGGCATGTGTCATGTAGGCGTAGCTGCTAGCTAGCATCTTCTTTCTAGTGCCCACTGTCTAGTAGCTAACATCTACTGTCCAGTGTCCAGTGTGCACTTTCAAGTTTCCACTGTCAAACTGACTCCAGTTTACAGGTTACTCCAGTGTCCAATATCTACTTTCTACAATGTAAGATCCAAATTGTAATCGACACAATCAACCTGAGCTCAAATCAATCACACTCTTTTTAAGAAAACGCTAAATTAGGTGATAGCTAGTTCATTACCCAATTCCATCATTTTATTCCTGAATTTTGATGTATGAAATACTATGAAAATTTATCCAAATATATCAGCTTGTTGATCCTTTTCGACAAACTTCCCCTTAGTCCTGACTGAATCAGCAGGAGTTTCCTGTCGGGTTGGTCTGAACTTTGGGGCATGATGCAAAAAAACCAAGCCCTAAACTTTATTAATATCTCACGTGCAACATTTTTTGAAGCCCTGGAAGTTTTTCATCCAAACATCAGATGAATCTCCCCTATTACTGCTACCGAATATAGAAGTAGTCGCGACAAGTTGAAAAATTTACTTGTAGATACCTGATATTGTTCGATTCGAAAAGTGTGAAAAAAAAAAATTTCGAAGGAAGTAAACATTTGTTACAACTTGATAGTATAGTTATTTTGATCATCATCAACAAGTTTCAATTAATCAAAGATGCCATTCCAAAAAAAAGAACAAAAAACTTCTGCTTACCACTCACGTTTCCAAACTCCATTCAGAAGAAGAAGAGAAGGTAAAACTGACTACTACCAAAGAAAAAGATTGGTTGCTCAACACAAAGCTAAATACAACACCCCAAAATACAGATTAGTTGTTAGAATCACCAACAAAGACATCATTGCCCAAATTGTCTCATCCCAAATTACCGGTGACTTCGTTTTAGCTGCTGCTTACTCTCATGAATTACCAAGATACGGTATTCAACATGGTTTAACTAACTGGTCAGCTGCTTACGCTGTTGGTTTATTAATTGCCAGAAGAACCTTACAAAAATTAGGTTTAGATGAAACCTACAAAGGTGTTGAAGAAGTTGAAGGTGAATTTGAATTAACTGAAGCTGTTGAAGATGCTCCACGTCCATTCAAAGTTTTCTTAGATGTTGGTTTAACCAGAACTACCACCGGTGCTAGAGTTTTCGGTGCCTTGAAAGGTGCTTCAGATGGTGGTTTATACATTCCACACTCAGCCAACAGATTCCCAGGTTGGGATATCGAATCAGAAGAATTAGATGCTGATACTTTAAGAAAATACATCTTCGGTGGTCACGTTGCTGAATACATGGAAGAATTAGCTGATGATGATGAAGAAAGATTCAGAACTTTATTCCAAGGCTACATTGCTGATGACATTGATGCTGATGCCGTTGAAGATATTTACCAAGAAGCTCACGAAGCTATCAGAGCTGATCCATCATTCAAACCAACTGAAAAGAAATTCACCAAAGAACAATATGCTGCGGAATCTAAAAAATACAGACAAGTTAAATTAACCAGAGAAGAAAGAGTTGCTAGAGTTGCCGCTAAAATTGCTGCTTTCCAAGCTGAAAACTAAGTGTCTCTAATGAATGATATATGAAATATTACTAAACTAATATAAGATTCATTCAACGCTTACCACCGCGAGACACTTATCCAATGTAGTGGAATCAAATATAGAATCGATTACTTATCGGTTACCAGTTAAAGAAGAATCTGAAATTTCTAATCCATTTCAGGATTTAGAGAGAAACACTGTGCAGCGTAAGCCTTCATCGGGGAAGTTTGAGGTTTTTTATTGTCATATCCTGTAGTTTGGACTAAGATGAATATAATTTCATTTCAACTGTAGAGTGAAAATCGCATATTAGTCCTAAGCAAATAGAGCGGAAAGAAATGCAATATAATTGGTAGAAGCAGTTCGTTCTAAAATATGTCGACATTGAATGTCGATGTTTCTTTGATCCTGCGCGGATTTCACTTTTCTGAAAAAAAAAGCCCCCTGAAAAGCAATAGAAGGCATGATGCGGGAAACTTCAAAGCGTAAGACAGTTATGCTTCTTCCAGTTCATTAAAATTATATAGAAATACCTGGTAATATAAACAATGAGTATACCATCGAAGTACCCAGCCAAGCAGCATGCGCGTAATGTTGTCTCTCACTTGAAAACTAAAATCAAAGATTTGTCAAATTATGCAATATTTTTATCTGCTTCTACTCAAGAATCATATAAATATAGTGATGCTGGTAAACCATTTCGTCAAGAACGCTACTTTTATTATCTTAGCGGATTTAATTTTCCAAGTGGTCATATCTTTTACGATATTAATAAAGATAAATTAATTCTGTTTTTACCTCAAATTGACTACGATGACGTTATGTGGAGTGGATTTCCTATCAATCAAGAGCAAGCTCTGGAAAAATATGACGTTGATGAAGTTCTTTATGATGATGAGATTGACAGCTATTTAGTCAAATATGACTACAACTTGACTATTGATTTAGAACTAACTAACAAGAAATGGAGAAATTTCATTTCACGTTCTAAAGATTTATTCTATGCTCTCGATGAATCTCGTTTGATTAAAGATTCGTATGAAATTGCACTTATGAAAAAAGCAGCTGAAATTACAGATAACTCACATTTGGCCGTTATGTCAGCTTTACCTATTGAAAAGAATGAAGGCCATATTCATGCTGAATTCATATATCATTCTTTGAGACAGGGATCTAAACATCAATCATACGATCCAATTTGTTGCTCAGGCCCAAATTGTGGAGTGTTACACTACGTCAAGAATGATGAAGATTTAAAAGAGAGGGAGTCAATCTTGATTGATGCTGGTGCAGAATGGGAAAACTATTCTTCGGATGTCACTAGATGTTTTCCAATTAATGGTGAGTGGAATAAAGAGCATTTGGTAGTCTATAATATCGTCAAGAGAATGCAAACGGAGACAATCAGTAAAATTAGGGATGGTGTCTCATGGGATGAGCTACACTTACTGGCCCATAAGATTCTTATTGATGAATTTTTGAAAATCGGTTTATTCAATGGCAATAAGGACGAAATTTTCGAAAGCGGTGTTAGTACTATTTTCTTTCCTCATGGATTGGGCCATTTATTAGGGATGGATACTCATGATGTTGGAGGATATCCAAACTATGAAGATCCTGACATCAAATTACGTTATTTGAGATTAAGAAGAACGTTGAGAAAAGGTATGGTTGTTACCGACGAACCTGGTGTCTATTTCAACCCATATTTGATCGAACTAGGATTAAAAAACTCCAATCAAGCTAAGTTCATTGTTAAGAGTGAAATTGATAAATATTTAGCAGTAGGTGGGGTTAGAATTGAAGACGACATTTTGGTAACAGAGGACGGATATGAGAATTTGACTGGTATAACTTCTGACCCAGACGAGATCTCAAAAATCGTTAAAGCTGGTATCGCTAAGGGAAGAGATCATTTTCATAATTTGTTGTAACCCAGAGAATGAAATTTTATATATCTTCATGAAGAGACTTATGGTTTACTGTATCAAATGATCCCTGTGGGCGTGTTTTTCCCTTGAGTTCGCCTCTAATCATTTATAACCTGTACTCTGCTTTGAAATTGATCGGAGTTAACTTGGGCAATATCGGTAAACGTTAAAATATTCCTGCTCATCGCGACTATTTCTATTCCAAGATGGGGAATTCTTTTATTTCCGATAGCGGTCAAGTCAATTCTTTTTCTTTCATCTAACTATATAATTTTTTTTTTAGCGAGAGGCGAAAAAATTACAAAGCATAAAAATAAGAAAATCAAAAGATTATTATCTTTTCCATCACATACACGTTTCTCTAGTTCAAGTGGGTGGGATATACAACGTACAATGTTCTCAACTAGACCAATAGTTAATAAATGCTTCACACCTTTATTAAGAAATACTAGAAATTATCATGCAAAGGTCATTGATCATTACCAAAACCCTCGTAATGTTGGTTCATTAGATAAGTCATTAAATACCGTAGGAACTGGTTTAGTTGGTGCTCCAGCTTGTGGTGATGTTATGAGATTACAGATCCAAGTCGATGACAAAACTGGTATAATACAAGATGTTAAGTTCAAAACATTTGGTTGTGGTTCAGCTATTGCTTCTTCTTCATATGTTACTGAATTAGTCAGAGGTAAAACTATTGACGAAGCCATTAAAATCAAGAATGCCGAAATTGCTAAAGAATTATCATTGCCTCCAGTTAAATTGCACTGCTCAATGCTAGCTGAAGATGCAGTTAAAGCTGCAATCAAAGATTATAAGGCCAAACAATTTAGGGCCTGAATTCTGTTACATTAACTCGCATTCAGTTTCTTAAATTATTCATATCCAGTTTTTTTTTTAAGAATACTTAGTCTTTATGGTGTTTGATTAATTTCATTGAAGGGTTTTTATCAAGGGTTTTTATCATTGTATCCTTAGTATATATTCAGTAAGCTCGTGGGGTATTTCGGTAGGGGTGTAAATAAGTTCAAATTTGACACAATATATTTTTTATCTTTCTATCATTTTGGTTACTTAAGACATGCAGTAGTTTCTGTAAAACATCAAAAGCGAGATAGAGCAATTTATTAGTACTACTATTTTCTTTTCCCGGATAACTTATTGATTGAGACAAGATCCTCTTGTTTAGCAGTTTCTCTACGGTAATTGCAGATTGCAGATAACTCAGACTCCGGAGTTCTGAGTTTCACTATTTTTGAGCTGGCTTCCGAGATAGAGGAAAGAACGGTAAGTTTCTGCAACATAGTTCATTAAAACATAATAAGTATCGGAACTAAATACTTATAAAATTCTACTATTCTGTCATAAAAACAGCATTATCTTAATCATTTATATTCATTATCTATCACTATTGTTTTTCACTGAATTATCGGTATATCACTAACAGTTCTTTTTAAAGCTGGGTTTGTCGAGGTTCAGGTGTCGAAGGTTCATATCATAATGTCAGATGAGCTTCCAGCTAACCTTGATGTCGATTGGATATACAGAGCAAAAGTCAAGAAACATAAAAAATCGAGTACTGCTACAAACAAAGCATCAGTCTCAAGCAGTAAGGATGGGGAGAGACTTAAGGGCAGTAACTTGCAAAATGTAAACATAAACCAGAACAGCACGAGAGCTAATGTCAATGAAGAAACAAAGTTGAATACACCAAAAAAAAACATAGAATCAGAAGTCAAAAATTCTACCCATGTTGATAACTCATCTTCTTTACCTTCAAGATCATTATTGTCGAAAGCATTGAGACAGAGGTCAAATTCTGACCCAAAACACTCGTTGGATCAAGCACAAAACAATGTCGCAACTCCAGCTCACAATACTTCGCTATTCAATTCAACAGGTGTAGCTGCTTCTACAATTGATTCCAAAATATCTAGCTCTTTGCCCAAATCAACCAGTACTGTCAGAAGATCTAACTCGCTCAATGAAAAACCAACAACAGCACCACACCAATCGAAGCAAACATCACCCCCCTTGGTCCCACCAACTTCAACAGTTTCCAAACCACCTAGGAAATCATTATTTTCTGCCTTTGCTAAGCTGAAAAACAAATCTGCTCCAACATCGCCGCAATCTCAGCCTATATCAATACCCAATAGATCCCCAAAAACAGTTTCTCAACCATCCGACCATTCCAATACTGGGTTACCATCATCAATTGAGAGCATCTCACCCATCTCATCTCTTATACAAAGCAATCTAGTGAAACCATCTGATGTAACTGTTGATCGTGTTGTTTTGAATAAAAATCCCAATAAATCGCACATCCCATTAAAGCAATTACATAATTTAAATTTGAAAAGAGTCACCTTTGCTTTGGACAAATTACTAGATGATCCACCCCAACAAATCCCATCAAGAAGACCACGTATGGGGAATGTCTTGATTCCTGAAAATATCATGGAAAAGTCTCCATTAAGGCTGTCTGTTGGTATTACAAACGAATCTAAAATAGAACAAAAACAGTTAGGTGAACATGATCTCAAACTTATCATAGAAGCTAGAAAGAGATTTCAAGAAGAAGCAGAGAAACATGCTCAGGAGGCGCATATAGCTGCTAGACGCATTGCTCATGAAGTTGCGAATTATAAGAAAAAGGGAACGAATTCAAATGTTATCAAAGCACCAGAGATTGAGGAGACCGAAATTGATGCCGAAACCACTTTGGAGAATATTGAAATCGACAAGCCAATTCATTTACATGAACATCATTTTGAAGGTGACGACATTCATCACGAGTCTAATCTAGATGTTAGTCTAGAAACGATCTATACTCGCTGTTGTCATTTACGAGAGATTTTACCTATACCAGCAACTCTAAAGCAGTTGAGAAACAAAACTTTACCTTTGATGACTTTGAAAATGCTTAATCCAAAGCCTACTTTGATCGATATTTATTCATTTACCGATTTTGCGAGCATTGTTGAAATCAAGACACTGACTTTTGATAATGTTTCCATGACGCAAGAAATGTTGAAAGTCCTGTTCTCTTCAATAATTCATTCAAAAATCGAAAAATTATCTCTGAGAAATGTCTTATTTAACGAAGCCAGCTGGAAGTTTCTATGTAAGTTCTTGGTGAGAAACAAGTTCTTGACCAGGTTAGATATTTCACAACAAAAAATAAAATCAGATGTTTCCACAGAGCAATATCGTTCAGAAATGGACTGGGATTTATTTATTGACTCAGTGACTCTAAGGGGTGGTCTGGATGAGTTGATTTTGAATGGCTGTAAATTTAAAGATTATTTAGTTTTCAGAAGAATTTTATATGAAGCTATTTCGGTGAAAACAACCAAGTTAGGGTTGGCGCAATGCGATTTAAATTATGACTCCATTCTAATTCTTCGTGAATATATGGAAAATTATGATCATTCGATTGAAGGTTTAGATTTGGGTTATAATGATTTGAGTTACAATCTGAAGCTATTAATTAAAAGTGTGTCGAAATGGGAAAAACTACAAGTAATTTCATTAAACTCAACACAGTTAAGTAATGTCGAAGATGCTGCATTATTCATCAAATCATTATCGAAATTACCAAATCTTAAGTTTTTAGATTTAGGAAACTTGGCGTCAATATTTCCTGGTATTTTGCCTTACCTGAAGAAGTATTTACCAAGGTTTCCAAATTTATTGAGAATTCATTTTGATCATAATGAACTCACTACGAAATCAATAAGTCTAATTGCATCGATTCTTCCGAAATGTCCAAAATTGATACATGTTTCTATCGTCGGTAATACCACATTAGCTTATGAGGCTTCAGCGTCACTATACGGTGCTATTAGGTCTTCATCGACTATTATGAATTTTGATTTGGATTATGATTTAGTTGATGAAAAGATCAGCTCGAGAATTGCTATCTGTTTGATGAAGAATATGCAAAAGAATTTGAATAATGATGATTATACTCACCATGAAGATATCTTCAAGGATTCTCATGATGATATTTTGTTTGATGGATCATTATTAGCTGAAATTGCGTCCAATTTGTTGGGTAAGATGAATTCCAATTTAGATGCTAATGAGGTTGAAAATATAGATCTGAAGTTTTTAACAAATCAGTTTTTGGGAAAGGTTTCACTCTCTAGAAAGAATATCAATAGATCAATTGATGAGTTGTTAAACAAACGATCAGAATCACAAATCTCTTTATCAGAGAAGGAGTCACTCTTGAGATTATACTTTTTGGATAACTCTTTAGGAAAAATTGAAGAAATTTTCAATTCTTTGAGTGAAGACCCACAACTTCAGCAGCAACAACTGCAACAAATGCAAATTCAACATCAATTACAGATTAGTAAGCAATTGAACCAAGCCAACAGTTCATCAAACTCTGATGTACCACACCAGATGGCTCTAGATACTAATGGGAATCAACAAATTGCTGTGGATATTGCTACGGGTAAACCAATATTGTTACGTTCACTATCGCAAACCTCAGTTCAAGGCAAAAGGCAAGAAGAAGAGGAAGGTGAGTTTCATAGATGGGGGTTCTTTGTTCAACAGCAAAGACAAATCATGCCGCGTGAACAGCTTCAAAGTCAACCTATACCAGAGCAAAAGGCTCAGCTTCACGCTATCCAACAGGTGCAACAACAGCTACAATCGGAAGTGTCAAAGTTCATCGTTCCAAAGTTGCCTTCAGGTTCTGAAATAAGAGACGCTGTTATCAAGGCAAAAGGCATTGAAAGTATTAATACCTTAATTGATAGTGTCAATAATCGACAGTTCAGTTTGGACAAAATTTATCCAACCTTGAATTCCAATGAAAAGTTTTCTATTGATGAATCAAGGGAAAAATCACCAATAGAACCAGAAAATTATCCTAATAATGAAAGTCATGAGTTAAAACACGTTGAGCGTGCCATTGAGAAATTGGATATTCTATCTGAGGAAGAAGAAGATGGGGAGGTGGATGAGGCTTACGATAAATTATTGAATGATATTTCAAGAGTAAGATCGAACAAATAGTATCAATGGCCAAAAAAAACCTCTAAGTTGTGTTTTTCTGAATCCTTATATATAAATATATATATACATATAAAAGCAAGGTATCTCTAGTTTATCCTAGCTAGCCAACAGTAATCTTTCCTACTTTTAATTAGTTGGTATCAACAGATTTTTTAAATTTCTAGTCGTCAACACCTTTTTATTCCAGAGACCTGAGTTATGTATGACTCTTGATTCAGTAAAATTTCCGGAGCCTCCTCGAAAGTTAAAGTTTTAATACACTGGTTAGTTTGTTTCTGTTGAGTCTTGAGCCCAAGCCAACAACGGGATGAAGAAACAGTTTGTGAACAAAAATGAGTTCTTTTCGTTGCTCACGAGTCACTACTTAGTACACAGTGAACGCAGCTCATTGGTGTGCATTTATCAACATTCCACCCAACCATCAAATCTAGGAAACTTTGAATCAAGACTTTTCGTTTCAGAATAAATAAAAACTCTTAATTTAGTAGGCTTTAACTATAGGTTAGAGAGGTAGCGTATGTGGAAGGTGCTGTAGTTTTTTATTCTGCGTACTTGTATCAAATTCTAAAATAATCCCTCCAACAATCATGGTTAGTGAATATTACGGTCCCCCACTAGTTAATAGCTGTTAGCGAGCTCCCACAGGCCATCACCAATCAGGAATGAAAAGTCACAACTTGCTAGATAGCTTCTATAGTCTGGTACAGTGTACTCATGGCTACTAGCTATTCAATAGTCGTTGCCAAGAGTTAACAATTTACATCATACATGTGAGTGGCCACTGGCCACTAGTAAGTTGTAACTAATAACTAATAAATAATAACTAGCCAAGTGTTCAAGTGTCAACGGAAAGTTCCAATAACCTCATACCACCAAGCCAAGAGCTTAGAAGTTAGAGCTCAGAACCGCTAAACTTCAAGTATGTAGTATATAGTATATACTATGTAGCAGCTAGTAGCTAGCTGACGCTGGTGGACCTAACAGTGTTTCTATTCTTTGCGAGCTGCCGGGCTTCCATTCGCATATGAAAAACTTCATGAGGGACTTCGGGAAATTCGGTGACTGAAAAGCTTCGATTGCCTTTAATTACCGGCAGCACTGCTAAAATGATACCTGAAAAGACAAAATAAAACAGAAAAGGTTAATAATATTCTTAATATCTGAAAGACGGCAGGAGAAGTATACATATAACATGATTTAGTATAAATATGGAGCCAAATCCTTTTTGTAAAAAACACACAAAATAATAAAAAAACTTGATATTCTATAATATCACCAGGAAGCCCTAAATCATCTCTACTAATCGATAAAATTTTTCACCACCCAGATAACTCCGCTGATGCCTCACGGCGCTAATGCAACAAAATTTTCCAATATTCGGGTCCAACTTGAGACCAATCAAGGAGGCCTATGAAACATGACTCTTTTTATCTATAGGAAAATGTGATTTGAAGAAGAGATCATACCTAACTTAATACCATAACAAAGCTACCCATGAGCTTCTAGAGTACAATGTTACTGTAACATATAGAGCTATATACCAGGTTGTAATTCTTTTTTTTTTTCTTTTTTTGAGTTGGGGGGTTCGGGGACCCTAGCTGCGCGATGCCAGTCGTGACCAAACCGTACTGCAGGTCGTTTCTTTTACATACTCATATTAAAGTGCAGAGGAATTTATATAGTTTAGAAAAATAAAATATATGTTTACAGTTTAAAAAAAAAAAAAAAAGTGTTATTTCAACGTTCTATATATATTACATTGGGTGACTTAACAAAAGAAACGTACCAAAGTTTAACATAGCGCTATATAAAACAGATTCTCTTTCCCAAAAAATTCAACTGAGATTTCGAGGAATGCTAATTATTGTATACCATAAAAACGATGTCTTCATTATCGAAAGAGGAATCAAAACTTGACAATTCATCAGATGGTATCGAATTAAATGCAGTAGCGCCATTCCCAGAGAAGAAAAATCACATTCAACAGTTTTTTGATTCATTCAAAAGAGCTGAAATATCACCTGAAGATTTAGAATATGCAAATGATCCAAGTTTAACTGAAGCTGAAAGAAATGCATTTTTATTACAAAAAACACCTTTTCGTAAATCTTTGAAATCAAGACATTTACAAATGATTGCTATCGGTGGTTCGGTTGGTACAGGTTTATTCATTGGTTCCGGTTCAGCTTTAAGAACTGGAGGTGCTGCGTCATTACCAATTTGTTGGTGTATTGTTGGTGTTTTAGCTTATTGTACGATTCACGCTTTAGGGGAGGTCTCTTCCACTTACCCAATTTCTGGTGCCTTTTCTGCTCATGCAACTAGATTTATCGAACCTTCAGTAGGTTTTGCTATTGGTTGGAATTATGTTTTGTTATGGTTAGTTGTTTTACCTTCTGAAATCATTGCCGCATCACTGACAATACAGTTTTGGGATTCGTCAGTTAATCCGGTTGTATGGGTCGCAATATTTTACTGTTTGATTTTAACCATTAATATATTTGGGGTTAGAGGTTATGGTGAAGCTGAATATTTCTTTTCCATGGTAAAAGTAATTGCTATTTTAGGCTTTTTAGTTTTAGGTATAGTTTTAGTTTGTGGTGGTGGTCCAAGTCATGGATTTGTTGGTGGTATTAACTACAGAAATCCTGGTCCATTTACCAATGGATTTAAAGGTGTTTGTACCGTCTTTGTGACTGCATGCTATTCCGTTGGTGGATCAGAATTGGTTGGTGTCTCAGGTGCAGAATCTTCAAATCCAAGAAAGGAATTGCCAAAAGCTATTAAGCAAGTTTTTTGGAGAATGATGCTATTCTTTGTTGGTTCGTTAACTTTAATTTCATTATTAGTCAACGCTAAAGATCAAAGGTTACTAGGTACTTCATCAGCTGATGCAGAAGCTTCCCCATTTGTCATTGCTATTAAAAATGGTGGTATCAAAGGTTTACCATCAGTAATGAATGCAGTCATTTTGATGTCAGTTATATCAGTCGGTAATGCTTCCGTCTTTGGATGCTCAAGAACTTTGGCTTCATTATCCACCCAGGGTTTAGCTCCTTCATGTTTCAGTTACGTTGATAGAATGGGTAGACCAATTTTTGGAATTGCCGCTGTTGCTTGCACTGGTTTACTAGCATTCACTGTTGCTTCTGATAAAGAAAGCACAATCTTTTCGTGGTTAATGGCTTTATGTGGTTTATCTATCATTTTCACATGGTGTTCCATCAATATCTCTCATATTAGATTTAGATTAGCTATGAAGGCTCAAGGCCGTTCCCTTGACGAACTAACCTTCACTTCACATGCTGGTATCTGGGGTAGTGTGTTGTCCTTAGTTATTCTAGTTATTTTCTTATTCTTGCAATTTTGGGTTGCTTTATGGCCAGTCAGTCACAAAGGTGTTGATGTTACCAACTTTTTTCAGAATTATCTAGGGGCTATTATTGTTCTTGTCTCATATATTGGAAGAAAAATATATAAACGAAAATTCTGGGAATTTTTACCTTTGAATGAAATCCCACTAGATGCTGGTAGGGCTGAAGTTGATATAGATGAATTGCAGCACGAGATAGAGGAGGAAGAAAAAAAGATGCAATCTAGAGGTAGGCTTTATAGATGGTACAGATGGTGGTGTTAGAAATCTTCAGTCCAGTCAAATTATATTGTCGTTATTTGCATTTATATGATTCCCAAAAATTTTCTGCATATTTATTATTGTATTATACTGTTAATGTTTTGTTTAGTTTATGTTAATGAATAATTATAGTTAATTAATGTTTTATGTTATTTTATATTTAATGAAATAAATTAAGTAGAAATTGCTAACAAAGTCTCTTTTGGTTATTCTTGGGCTTATTTCATTCAACGTATACATATACAGATTTATTCATAATTCCCATACTGAAATTGTTTTCAGAGCACCAGCCAATTATATAACAGACAAGGTCATACCGAGCTAGAAATTTAAAAATATTTCGAGGCTATAAATTAACTACGAGCTGTCATTTTATTGATTCTAAATAAAACATGTGAATGTATTACAGAAAATGTTTCAAATGAGTTTTAAAAATGATATTATATAAAGATACAAACAAAAAATATTAAAGAATTAACTAGCAAATATGTGGACATTTGAGTTGAATAACTTAGTTACCTTTTGGAGCTTCTTTGAATGAAATAGCAGCTTCTTCACCCATAGCAGCAATGATGGTAACTAATAAATCTTTACCTTCATCGAAAGCAGATTGTAAGTTGTCACCTAATTCACCTTCTGGAGCTCTGACATCATCTTTGGTGTCACCGTCGTTGTTCATTAAGTTTAAGAAACCATCATCAATATCTAATAATTGGAATTCGGTTCTGCTGACGAATGGAACTTCCATATTGTGGGTTGATGGTGATAAATCTTCTAATTTTTTTGAGGTGAAGATATCAATGGCGACTAAATGGACTTTAGCGTGACCGTGTTTACCAGTTTTGGAGGTTGACATATCAACAATTTTACATGGTCTACCTTTGATAACGACGAAACCGTTTTTTCTTAAAGCGGAACATTGTTGTGGGTAAGTTAATGATGAACCGGCATCAACTTGTTCAAAGGTGTGCTAAAGGAGATAAATTGTTAGTACTCTTCAAAACCAAAAAAAAAATTAAACCTTAGAATTAGATATTTTTGTATCATTTATAAGATACCAGATTAATGATTATAATCGATTTAATGATTCCTTGAGATAAAAGGACGATATAACAAACTCATCATTATTTTTTTGGATTTTTTTTTTGAAAGTTGATATTCTTTAATTTTTAAAGTTTAGAATTTCAACACATCACAGAAATCTAATGTTTTACACATCTTTAAAAACTCATGAAATTAATTCATAACTAATTCTATATGATTGAGAAAATTCGACATACTTCTTCTTCAGCCATTTTCGATGATTTATTAAAATTAAGATACTTTTATCAAAGAACTATCTTCAAGTGTTATTGAACAATAAAATTTGAAAAAAAAAAATTTTTTTATAGAATTTTTCGTCAAAGCAAAACTGAAAAAAAAAAAAACGAGAAACCCTTGGAGTAAATTATGGAACAGTAAATACCTAAATTAAAAAATCTCAAGCGTAAATTCAGTACTTATCAATTCAATGACTTATAGAAAAAGAAAAGTGATTCAGAGTGCGGGAAAGCCAAAACATAACGTTCGTTCATAATAACATGATCCTACATAATGTTATAATGAAACTACATACTACATAGTATATGGTGCTAAAAAAAAACCAATAAATGAATCAAGTCATATTATATCTTTTTATTTAACTCATATTCTGTTGACTTTGTTTTCTGTTTTCCTGGCCTTTTCTGTAATCTTTTTGAATATCTTCATATCTTCTTCAATCTCATTTTCTTTCAAGATATCCGGAGAAGAATAATGCTTCATTATTCGGTTAAGCGCCCAGTTACTACTTTTTTCTGACCTCCTATCACTGCTGTTAGAAATTACTGTAGTGGATGGTTTACTAATGGAGATAGTAGTTCTTGAAGAGTTGGTTGGTCTACCTGGCCTTCTTCTTGTTGAGCTCGACAGCGCGGCTGGGAGCTTTTGGTCTTCAAGATTGGATGTACCACCACCGTCTGTTTCAGAAATATTACCTTTCTTATGGTCGTCAATCCCATTTAAAGTACGGTTGACTTTAAAAGATGGATTTAATGATTCAAATTCGCCATCTGTGATAATCTTAAATTCATTGTCAGTAATAAGTGGATTATAACCCTCCATTACTGAGGATAATAGCAGCTTGGGATTGTCCTCATTGGTGATTTTGATTGTCGGCACCTCTCCATTTGAGCCAACTGAGGAAAAATGTGTCGCAACATCAGTATCAGAGGTTTCATTATTAGAATTTGAGTCCGTGATATTTTTAATCTTAAAACCAGAATAAAACTTTTCGGCTCTTGCAGCTCCAATTTCTGTAAAATCTTTGTCCAAATTATTTAATAGGCCTTTCTGCTTTTCCAAAAAAATTTTCATTTTTTCCAAATTTTTATCCACAGCTTCAACAGATGCTTTATACACTTTGAAGGATTCTATTTTATAGTTTTTCAGATTTTGATTCCGTCTAAGATTTCTCATCGCTTTCAATCGCGTCAATTCAAAATCTCTCTTCTCTATAATATCCAAATCTTTCTCATATAATGATCTATCGACATCTTGGTAATGGGATATAGGAGTAGATGAATGCAAGTGGAAATCCTTTGAAAAATTCAATTTTTCTAGTTTATCTCTGATTCTTTTTGTCTGTTGAATGTACAGTTGATCTTTATATTGGTCTTGATATTTATAAAGTTCACTATAATGCTGGAATACTTCCCCTCTTCGCTTTTCTCTATTATTTCCATTAGCAAAAATAATATCTGAGACAGGATATTTTGTCTTCAACCTTGGAAATTCTTTCTGATTTTTATGACTATTTTGTTTTCTCGTCGGTATATCTTTCGGGTTCGATCGTTCCTGTTCCTCAGTTATTGTAGGTACGTCAATTTTAAAGGCTCTTACGTTGCTGTAAAAACCATTCTGTGTTTCAATAGGTTCTGAGGTTCTATGTATCAAAAACCTATTAAAGAGATCACTATGAAATTTTGGGCCTTGAAATTTTGTTGAGCATGATTTACTATCTCCACTCTCCAACTCAGGATGAGCGGGTGGTTGAACCCCCCGGCATCTTGCTAGTGAACTTCGTTGAGAAACAGGGTCAATATGGTTTGATATTATATTCGAATCCCTATTGGTTGAATTATTTTTTTGATTTTCAGTATTTTTCGGGTGTGTCATCGTTTCTATTTTGAATTTGATAAAATTATGTCTTTGATAGTAGAGATTTTTTGAATCTGTCACTGCTTTAAGACTCAGGTTTCTAACTAAAAAAACGAACGTGTCGATTAAAAATTGTTTTAAAGCTTGTATAGAACTTAAACGATAATAATGCTTTTTCCTAGAGTGTCTTTAAGTAAATTAGATCGTTTTGGAATAAGCAGCTTGCATGTTTCAATTTAGGGTAAAGGTGTTGACAGACGTGAACTACGTCAAAAATGCATTGTCTTTTTTCATAATAATTTCAAATTATATATTAGGTTGCCGGAAAAAATTACAAAACTGGAGAAATCGACATTTTAGAAATTAGAGCAGAATCGAATTTAAGCCAAGAGCTTGAAATACCTTTAGGCTAACAACTAATGATCAGAAAATCAATTCATTTCTCAGATTTTGAACCAATGTTTTTAGTGGAAGGTCGGCGTACATTTTTTTTTGGTATAAAGCACTGACGACATACAACTTACAAGGCTACGGTCGCCGGTCGGTTCAGGATACTAATTGTACACCTTACTCGATATGATGTTCTCTGACTATTTGCGAAGAGGGAATCTCCCAAATAATTTTATTAAAATCATGTGATTCACTAAATATATACATTCAACCTTTTTTTAAAAATTGTGCAATTAATACTTTAAACCTCCTTCTAATTACCAACTTACAAGTACTACTATAAATTGAATGGCTTATAATTTATGCTAAATCTTCGCGGTCCTTTTAAAATTTACCGCCGAATCTATTATATATATTTGATCACCAATTTCATTTACTAGGAATCAAGTTATTGACAAATTCTCAATAACAAATATTAGCTGATTTATTATATTCTAAAAGTTTGTTTACAAACCGCCAACCAAGATTAAATTAGCCTTTCAAATCAGGCATATATATATTCAAATATTTTTGATGCATTTCGCTGAGAATGATGTTCATTAAGGTGAGTATAGACTATTATTATTCCAAAAATACGAAACACAAGTTGAAAAGATCATATGATCTGTTGCAAATTGTTTTGTAGTGCGATAATATCATAAAGAAAAATATCATCTAATATAGCATCATTATGATCATTTGGGATTTTAATACACTTAATTCCTAAAGTTTCAATTTTTTCCAGATCAATTTTGATCTCGGAAGTTTCTAAATAAAATAAATGTGTGATTATATCATTGTAATTGATTGTGGATATGAGGTTTTCACCATAACTATAAAGGGCTGCATTGAATATAGTTTGTATAAATTCATACGCTGTCAAACCAGATGTTTCACGATCATGATTCCCATTCAATAATAAAATCTTTTTAGCCCTAGAATTGTTCTTTATTGAATATCCCATCCCTTTAAGTATTAAAATTGGAATAATACTAGTCATCAATGAGCCAATTGAATATACTATAACTTCTGCATTATCTAGACTTTTGATAGTTCTTGAACTGGCTCTTGGATGAATTTCTTCACCATATTGATTGATATAAAAGATTCTATTGATGGGTGATTGTAACGGTGAGTTCACATCTTTGGAAAACCTTAGTTGAGAAATTAAAAGATCTGGATGTTGATAAGGGATATCTTCATGAGTTGAATATAGTTGATTATAATGATGCGGAAAAATTGTTGGATTTTCTGATATTGATATATCCGCTTCTTGGAAATAATCAGTTGAATCATTTATGTCAGCTTCAGTAATTGATTCACTAGGATGTGAGATTTGAGATTGACCTGTTATGATATCACCATTTTGCAATAGCGCACTGATATGATATGTATAATTTGTATTCAAGCATGGTAAAATCTGTATATTTGGATCAATTCTGGTTATTCTTAATAATAACTCGATAGCACTATCCAATGATCCGACAAATAATCTAACCCCTGTGAGTAATAAGTTCCCAATACTAGCCAATTCGAATCGAAAGTTTGTGTTTGGGTTTCTTGATTTTTTCAATAATTCCATATGGACATGGATTAAAAAACTCCTAATCATTTCTTTACATTGAATATCTAATCCATTCCATATTTGATGATCACCTTCAACAATACTAGTCCATTCATTCTTTGCCTCTTTTGGATCTTCAGATAACCTATGACTTAACAATCTTTTGAATCCTTCATCAGGGATTAATCTTGTAATTCGTGACCTGATATCACCAATAGCTGGACCACCCAAGACTCTAAGTATCTCAGAAGTTGATCCACCATTATCACTTATTGGCATACAAAAAGATAATGAGGAAGAAACACATTGAAACATGGATACCAGGGAATTGGTAGCAGTACCTCCTGATATAATGACTATATCTGAGTCTTTTTTTACAGTTGACATTTTGTTCTTAAGTGATAATTTTAAATCTATAATTATAATATTTAGTGAACGACGGTGAAGTTTCTCTTTTATTTAAGGGTAATTAATTTCACAATTTCTAATGAAAATAATATACTGAATCAATCAATAAATGTTCGGAAAGATAATAGATCTGTACTAGAGTCAAGCACAACGGTATCAAAATAAATTCGAAAGCAAAGTACTCAGATTCAGTTATTTATAACTCTAGTGTTTTTTTAAATTTTTAATCTTTATTCTTTTCAAGTTCACAAGATCTTTTTGAGCAGCTCAATTATATTTCTTTTGAATTTTCAAATCATAACATTTCACTGTTCATCATTTGTCCCCACACAATAAATAATATGAGCTGTATTTAACAGGCTGTCGCAAGTTCATAATTATAAAATCTCTAGTAGCTAATCTAATATAATTTTTTGGTCGCGTTTGCCAGACATATCAGAAAAGAAAATTTATACGCAATTTAATTTTCCCTTGGCATACCAAATATATTGTAATAATCTCTAAATTATTTTTATTCCAATATTTCTCTTTTTTTTTTGACCATCAAATGATTTTGTGCTTTCTTCAACAATTGTAGTTTGGCTACATTAATACAGAAGTTACAGTATATACCATATAATTTTAGTATACTGTAAGTCTGTATATAGTCTAGTGTACAGTGGTATGTAAACTGTACTACTGCATTCCAATTTGTACCCAGTACATGCTACATAGTAGTAATTACATAGACTGTAGACTGTAGTGCATACCAACGTAGTAAGTACAATGTGAGTCTACATCAATATTGATCATCATCCAGCATACAGCCATGATGATTCATCTTATCTGAAATCATGTATACAGTATAATTATATATATATATATTACCTATTGAACCCAAATTTGGGCTAGTCTCTTTATTTGCAAGACTTCAAAAGTTCAAAGCTCAAACTGAACTTCGGACCAACAAGTATCGGAATACACAGATATTAAGCATTCTTCAATGTTCGAAATTCTAATCATTTTATAATTAAAAATCATATGAATATCTTGACAAAAATTCAATTTAAATTTGTAAGTTAATAAGTTAACTTAACGTCTTTCAAGTTCCAATCACGGCACACTAGCCTCAACCTTTCAGGGGGTTCCAACTTCTTGATTAAAATCTATGAGAATACTACATGACTACATATATACCACATAGTACATAGTACATATACTATATATTATTATGTTACGCGCCGCGCGCTATTTCAAAATACCACTTTGTATTTCCGACGGAATAAATTCCTAAAATGATATCTTGAGCTGTTTTTGAAAATATCGGCGGTTACAGATTGCAGATAATCGCAGAATATAAAAAGAATAAATTTCAATGGTTCAATCATGAATTAATCTACAAATTGTGTTGAATATATAGAATTATGAAAAGAAAAAAAAAAAGGAAATCAAGAAAAACAAACATGAAACTGAAAAGAGTCTTAGTATCATCAGAATTCATAACATGTATTGTACGTAATCATTCAAATATAACATTATATCTTTTATAAATAAGTTCTATATATTCACCCCAAATCACTTATCAAATAAATTATTATTCGCGTCTCGACTTTGCAGTGTGCAGTGTGAACATAGTTAAGGAAAATATTTGCATGAAAGAAAATTAAAAAAAAAAAAAAAAAAAAAGAAAAAAAAAATTTTGTCTCATGATAGAAACTCTTCGCGCTAAAAATGAGGTCAACATAGATTCTAGAAAGATTTGAATATCTATTGATTCAATATTCGTGATTATGACCTTTAAGGTCTTTCTACAAAAATTCTTATTATCGATTTAAATATATATCATAAAGATCATCAACTATAAACCATTTATTCGTACTCCCTGTATAATTGGTCAAGCTTTGTATTTTTTCAATCAACTTTGCCCCACAATTAAGTTTCACCAGTATCTTTACAGTTTTTTTTCTTTAATATATTGAAACTGTGGATGCCACCAGTGCCACTCTTGGACTAAAGAGAAAAAAAAATCTTCCTCCGTGGCTAAATTTTTTTTTTTCAACTGTTTCAAATTACTCATTGAATAGTACTTATAGATATAAATATAAAAAGTTCCATACCTGATTTGAAATCATCTATTTTCCTTTTTTCTTCTTTGATCTGTGTGTTTGTTTTGTGTTGTTTTTTTTTTTGGTTGAAAGTCTCAGAACGTGTCACTTTCCTATATACTAGTTTGATCATACAAGTCGCCTTGTGTTACAATATAGGTATACATTTTTTTCTTTGAAATATACCCCCAAAATAATAGAATGCCTCGTCCAAAAGTCACAGAATCATTCAGAGATCAAATGAGAGGATTTCCATTCTCTCAAATTTTATTGATTTGTCTTGTTAGGTTCGCTGAACCTATTGCATTCACATCATTGTTCCCATATGTATATTTCATGGTCAAGGATTTTGGTATTGCCAAAACCGAAGCAGAAATTGCCAAATATTCAGGTTATTTATCATCAACTTTTGCATTTTGTCAATTTTTAACCTCTTATAATTGGGGTAGATTCGCTGATAGACATGGTAGAAAACCAACTTTACTTATAGGATTAACTGGATCCATTTGTTCGTTATTGACGTTAGGATTCGCTAAAAATTACTATTGGGCTCTTGCTGCAAGATCCATCATGGGACTTTTAAATGGTAATGTTGCAGTTATTAGAACCATGATTGGTGAAGTTGCCACTGAAAGAAAGCATCAAGCATTAGCATTCTCAACTATGCCTTTAATTTTCCAAGTTGGTTGTGTTATTGGACCAATGTTGGGTGGTTATTTAAGTGGAAAAGAATCAAGATTTGCAGCTTTGAGACCATTGGCTGAAGCATTTCCATATGCTTTACCTAACATTGTTGTGTCATCTTTATTATTTACAAGTATGATTGTGGCTATTTTCTTTTTAGAAGAAACCCATTACAAACATAAATATCGTCGTGATTACTTTGTAGAGATTGGTGATTTTTTGAAAAAAGTGTTATTTGGAGTTGAAACAAAAGTTAGACCATGGCAAAGTAGAAAGGAAAATGTTGATAGTGTCGATGAAGAAACTGCACTTATAGATGATGATAATGAGAATCAAGCCCAAAACTATGATGGTACCAATAACGATTCAGACTCATCAATTCAATCAGTACCAAATATGATTTCTAGAAGAACAAGTAAGGCATTGATCCGTGCTTATTCATTGCATGAAGAAGGTGATATTGAAGAGGATAAAGAAAGTTGGAAGGCATTATTGACCCCACATATCTTTTATGCTGTTGTTTGTAACTTTATTATGAGTTTACATTTAACTGTACATGATGAATTTTTACCTATTTTCCTGGCATACGATGTTGCCAAAGATAAAGCTGGTAATCTAATCTCGAAATTTCCATTTAAAATTGTTGGTGGGTTAAACTATACATCAGAAGATACAGGTAGATTATTATCATCAACTGGTATGTTGGGTATTTTTGTTATTTTAGTTGTTTTCCCATATGTTGATAGACACTATGAATCGTTACCAACCTATAAGAGATTCATCAGAATTTTCCCAGTCACTTATACATTAACGCCATTTTTAGTGTTCTTAGCAGATCATAAAACAGCTTCGATGGTTATTTGTTATGTATTTACGTGCTTTAAAACATTGGCTACTTCAATTTCATTCCCACAAATTTTATTGATTGTTCATAATTCATCGCCTGCCAAACATAGAGCAATGATCAACGGTGCTACAATTTCGATCAGTGCATTGGCCAGATGTGCTGGTCCTTTGATCTGGGGTTATATCTTTTCTTGGGCTCAAGAGTATCAAATTGCTTGGGCAGGTTGGTGGTCATTGACCGTTTTAGCTCTATTAGCTATTTATCAATCGAGATACTTAAGAGAATCATCTGATGAAGATGAGGAAGAAAATCAGACTCAATCACTTCAAAATGATAGTACTGAATAATCCCCAAATAATAAAATAATTAAAGATCATCATCTAAATTTTCATTCATAACTGCATAAATAGATCATCCAATAGAATATAAATTATAATTTAGCTAATTGTATGTGAGTTTTTATGGATGGATTTGAAAATTTCCTGAATCCATACAGCTTTAAACCTCTTGGACTAATTAAAACCAATGCAATACACCCGTAAATTAGTCAAGGTGAGAATTTTCTTTGTTCTATACAATCATCCTGATATTTGTACTCATACTGTAATTCTGAGTCTTGAGGACCTGACTTTTGACTCCTGATTCCTAAAGTATGCTTTCACTGAGGACTCTGCTCATCGATCCTTGAGCGGACTGCCGCGCAATCAAAAAAAAACACTCTGTTTGTTTACACTTTCCCAAATGAGTAATTTTCCTACCAGTTTGTGTTTTCTTCAAAATTTTGAATCGCAATTAAAATCGTTCTGGATAAAAATCAAAACAAATGCATAAACAAGTAAACAACTAGTAAACAACAACAACATCTGGAAAAAAAACCACGTTTCTTATCTGATAACAAAGAAAAAACAGAAGCAAAACAGAACCTTACAAATAATTTGAAATGAGTTTAAAGCAACTAACAAAGGCCAATTTACTTGAATTAGCTAGTGATTTGAGTATTGAGTATGTGTCAACTACCCCAATTGTCGCGGTTACCTGTTGTCTTATATATCTGAAATATGTCTTCAACATATAAGATGCTTCTTGAATAAGGTTATCTGTCGAACATAGAGAAAATATAATTTACTAACAACTGAATTTATCTAGTAATCGTGGTACAAAAGCGGTTTTAGAAGACAGAATTGGTGATCATTTAGATAACCATCCCGAATTGGAAAGTGATGAAAAATTTAAAAAATACATCTCTTTCAGAAAAAGGGCATCCCCAAGAAAACTATTTGGCTCATTGACCGATGCTGTTCCATCTTCACCATCTTCTAGAACTTTGAAGCCACTAAATGCCAAATTAAATTCATCTCCTGAAAAATCTCGCGTTGAAGATGATATAGTTAACATTTCTGAGGATGAGGATGAAGACGAAGATGAAGATGAAGAGAATGATGAAGTAGAAATTGAAGTTGAACTGGTTGAGCGTGAGGATGGAGCTGATGAAGGAGAGAATTTCTCCATTACCACTGGTAAAGATTCAGAATTACTAGACGACAATGAGATTGAGCAAGAGGAAGCTGACATCGATTACATTCCACATTACCCATGGATAACCAAAGTCCAAGATTATGTCATTGAGAAATATGAAGATTTCAATGAGTATGTTGCTGATAAATCTGATGAAACATACGACAGTTTTTTTACCAAATCTCACAAATTGAGAAAACAGTTAAGTACTGCTGATTCAATCAACTATTTGACGAATGCCATTGAACTTGGTCTTATCTTATATCAAACTGTCCCACTCATTGAATTAGGAAATGCTCCTTTTTTCGATCAAGATATCTTAGAAAAGTATTTCGGTAACTACATCAAATCTTCATGGCTAATTGTTGATTTTAGAGCTTTAATCCAATTCAAATTCTTGTTCACTTTGTTTACTTGGTTCACGCTATCTTATATTTTACCAAGTATTGGGTCATATTACTTTAACTTCATTGCCAAAAAATCAAAAAAACACGCTTTTGATCCACTAACATTCGCATTGTTCAAATTATTACTTGCACATGTATTCTTAACTGGTAATGTTTCATTTAACAATGTTGCTAATGATGCTCAAGTCTGGGCTGAGGAACATGGTCTACTAGAAAATGCATCGTACCTAACACACCTACAAGCTCATTTGTTTCACTCTTCCATCACACTAAGATTGATTTTGGGACAAATTCCATTCATTCATGGATTCATTGGTGTTCTGGTCTCATTATATACTGCTATCATTGGTAAATGATGTTGATTTGTTTCCCGTTGTCTAGTTCTAATGAACGTTGTGTTCCATGAGTGCCTTATTGAGGTTCATTAGGTCAAATGTTTTGATGGATGTATGCGGTTGAATTTTATGGATACTTGATTTTTGATTTTTGATTTCTTAACATTTTTATATCTTAGTGTGTTTTTTTCTTTTTGTTTGAGGTCTCATTTTCGTCCCTCCATTTTTTTAACTTCTTTTATTATTTCAAAACTCTGTACTTTAAAATTGTGATTAGAAGATTCCCCTTTTCCAAAATTATATATTAGTTTGTGTATTATTATAATTATATTAAAAATTTCGATAAATTTCAATGTATTTACCGCAAATAATACCGTGGAGTTCTGCTCATCATATCCTTGCTATATATATATATGTAGTACGATCTTGATAAATATCTAGTAATAAGCCAAAATATATATATAAAAATGAATAAATAAATAAAGGAACGAAATTGAAAGGGGAATTTTCATTTAAATATCTATTTGGGTACTTCTCCAACAACTTTTTCCTCATTCTTTTGGGGATTTTCACAATCTATATCACCATTCAATACAATGTATTTGGATTCTGTATCCTGGTTTCCAATACTAGTCTGTCTCTCGTCATTTTTTTCTAAATCCGCATCTTTGTTAAAGGCTCTGAACCTCAGCCACCAAATGATCTGACTGAGGAAAATTCCAGCCTCCATAGTCATACAAATACAGTACAATATAATGCCCATAACATCCATGTTACCAAAAACAACTGCAAGCATCGAGAAAAATGCTCCAGAAAAATCAACCAACAGGAAAAGAAAATTAATACCCACAACTCTACCGTTTCTTCTTGCCAATTCAAAATAAGGTGGTACCAAGCCTAAAGCTAGAATTACGGATGCAGATATACCAAAGATCAAGGTTGGCCATTTAGTACCTTCATCGTATAGCTTTCTTAACCACAAGATGAATCCAACTTCAGCTCCAACCCCGCAGATGATAAAGGTTAACAATATGACAACAATCTTCTTCTTTGACATTTGAACTGGTGGATAATATAAAGATTGAATGAAGGCTGTCAGACAAAATAAAAGAAACAGTTGTGGTTGAATCTGAACAGCTAGATTTGCTCTTGTTGAGACAAAATATATAGAGAATGGAATACCACATAATGCCCATAAAAACATGAATATGGGAGGAAACCCCTCACAATTTTTCCTCTTGAAGTTAAAGTAGATTTGTGGTATCAGTTGGATACACCAGCAGACGGTACCCACAGTACCTAAAGCTGTAGATGCTTTTTCACTTATCATAACACCTCTTTCAATGAGTCGATTCTTAGCCTGAAGCAGTAGTTGAATTTGATTTATAGAATTCGCAGTATCTAATGGTCAGTTTCACAGGTTAAACATTTCTTACCGTTTCTATTAGCTATATTATACTGAATGGTGGTTTTGGCATAGGATTTATTATTTTTTAATCTTTTGATAAATATTCCTCAAGCGATTCTATTTTTTTTTTTAAAACTGTAAACAGATCTCGGCGGTGTCTGGATCAATATAAGTCATATTAGATACGACTAATAATAATTCGGTCATTATTTTGTTGACGTATATTTCTCTCCATAGATCGATTCTTTTCCATGCTGCTAATTTAGTATCATTGATTTCATGGTTGATTTACGAATTGGTAAAGCTCTTATTAATATCAGTATAACTGATAACTCACAAGTGATCTAAGTGATCAGCTGATTTTGCAAACTCATATTGCGTCTCTACAGATTCAGCTTTCACACTAATCAATGCTGCTACTAATATATTCTAATGCCCCATAAAAAATTAACAAAAATCACTGAGTTATGATAGATATTACCGAAATATAAATACCGTTCCATAAAAGATTTTATATTAATCATCTAAGACTTTATATGAACTAAACAAATCCAGATCATTAAAATAACCGAGCTGAGACGACTTAGAAAAAAAATAATTAGCTGTGCCTCAGTTTTTTTTGAAACCGAAACTTATACTCATTCTCTTCTTTTTTTGATCCCCTGATTTAGGTGGCTCGAACGAGCTATCAATCTTTTTCTTACTCCAAAAACTACTGATACTGGATGACGATACAGGCGTTGAATTCATTCCATTTCCATATGAAGACAATGAGTTCTCATTTAACACGTCCGGCATCTTAATTGACATTGGTTTGGATCTGGAACGACTTGAAAATGATGTATGCTTTTGGAATATAGTGATTGATTCTGCTGATTTATTATCACTTTTGATATTTATTGGCTTTGTTTGAGAACTTTCTGATGAGTTTGATGACGATTGTGCAGTGAGTTGAAGGGAATTGATACTTGAGTTGATTACTTTATCAAAAGGTGAACTTTCTTCAATTTCTGGAACTTTATTCACGGAGTCCACGCTCATTCTGAACTTTTCAATTCCGTTAGTTAAGTTAGAAACAACATTCTTCTTTTTAGAGTCTTGAAATCTCTCTTGCGTAGTTTCTTTATAAAATAAAACATAAGGCGTAGTTAAGTCGGGGCAATCTTGAATGAATCTTGAGACAAAGCTTTCATCGATTCGTTCAACAGTCTCATCATCGAATAACAGCCAACCTTGGCTTTCAGTTTTCACGAATGAAACATAGTGACCATGATGTGGTCCGCCACCAATATGTATCACAACCCCATATAATTCATAAAATTTATGGCCATCCTCCGATAAATCTGTCGGATAATCAGATTCCAATTCAAGAAATAAGGGGTACTTGATCTTTGCAAACAATTTAATGTTGCGGTTTAATTCTTCACTGTATTCAAATCTTTTCAAATGCAGTGCTAGAATTTTGGGTAACTTTCTTATACCCATCTTCTTTTCAGCTTCTTGTAATGAATGGCAATTGTCACAATAAAACTTATTAGTTCCGGTGAGCATTTCACTAGCACTAAACTGCTTTAAACATTTTTCGATTGTCACACCGTCTTGTAAATCAACTGATAAATCAAGAAAAAACTCATCTCTAGTGCTGATGTTTTCACAAGTTAAACATCTTGTTTGATTTGTTAGCAGTCCTTCAAATAAATCATGTATTGCATTTTTTTCTACATTAAGCAGTTTGTTTAATACTTCAATTATTTGATTCAGCAAAAAGTTAAGGAACTCATGAGCATCCTGATGCATCGTACTTCTGAACAATTCGTTTTCTCTTTTCAAAATATCGATCAGATTGGATGGTGAAACAACGCCTGTTCTCGCATCGTTTTCAATTATTGATTCGAATAGATCTTTTGATGCAGTGAACAATGACTCTTCCAATCCATAATCACTAAATGAATGATCAACATTGACAATTGGACCTTTTAATAAAGCCGCCCTTTTGCGTTGGTCAGTCGTTGAATTTGGATCATCCAATTTACCTACGATCACGTCCGATTTGGATGGTTTCATGAAAGGAATTGAAGACGTTATTATTGTTTGGTTAACACTGCTATTGGAATCATTAGTATTTTCATTATCATTAATGGTATCATTATTGTTTTCATTGTTATTTTCATCATCTTTCTTTCTACCAAAGAAACTCGAAGTTCTCCTAATAAATGTGGTTCGAGGTCTATTATCAATAGATTCAGTTTTTTCTTTTTCCTTTTCCTTTTCATTTTCTTTCTCTTTTTCTTTTGCATTAGCGTTTGTAATACTTTCATTTATCTGAACTGTTATATGAGGTCTGGAACCAGGCATCGATGATTTCCGTTTTCTGCTGGAGTTTTCAAGAATTGGATATTTGACAATTGCCTGCCTAAAAGCATCGGTATAAAATAAACACTGCAGAATTGAATTGCAATAACATGTGTTTCCAAAATTTTCTAGTCCAAAGACTTTATCGGAGCCATCACTTTCAGGAATTTTGAAGTTTTCCACCACTTGTGTTTCTTCATTCTCATTACCTTCGGCTATATCATGTATGTTAGTGAGTTCGGCTTTTTCTATAATCTTAGAGCTAGCTGATGGTGTTATTGATGCTATCATGGAAGCCTCTTTATTACTATCTAAATTAAATAAATCTCTGGGCTTCTCTTTGTCTATGCTTCCCGAACTCAACCATCTTTTGAAGGACATGTTCTTCTAAGGTTCTGATGATGAACACGGGGTAAAACGGCAATTCGGGTCGTCCTCAACTATTTCTGTTTGACTTGTTAAATAAAACAGCGCTTAGAACTTATATAATGATTAATTAGTTCGTATTCTAACTAGAGGAAAGAAAATATTCTCTTTTCACGAGGGTCACAGGAGGAGCCCTCGAGGATTATCTCTTATTATGGTATTTGTCGGGAGATTGATTGGTTATTATATCGAGGAACCAGTTCAATTCTCTTTTGAGTAATGTATTTTTTATGTTTTTATTCTATGTGCTATTTGAATTCAGCCTTCTAAAAACCGAATGATTTTCCTTCTTGAAGATTATTAGAGATGTATTCAAGGAAGGTGATGGAGGAATTTAACCGATTTCCTGGAGAATTACTATGTTTTTTTTCAACTTCTCGAAGAACCCCGAAAACCGTTCAATAGATTCCCCGAAGAGTGAAAGAAAGGTATGTTAAAGCGATAACATGGATGACTATAGGAAGTGAGTTTAAAAATTGAAGAGAAATTGTTTGAAATGGAACTTTTAAATCATTCGAAGCAAAAAAATCAATCATTATCAATTGATTTTAAATATTTACACACAAGGTCAAAACTCACAGAAATCTAGAAAATACTGTAGTCTGTTTACCTGTGTGCTTACAATCTTACTATATCTTAGTACTAGATAGGATAGTTAGAAGTATTAATTTGAAACATTATATATATGTAAGGATAACTTGTGCTATAGACCACCGCAAAGTCCAACATTAAACAGCTGCCACTGCAGTGACCAATCCCCTTTATACGTCGTTTTTGAAGTCGTAAATTCATCAATCATTATAATTATATTATATCGGGCTGCTTAAAAGTCAACCCAGGCGTAATCCCAAAATTCATATCTCAAAACCTTACACTGACATATAAAAAATTCAGTATCTCGTTGAAAAGTTGTGTCATTAAGATATCTCTCTTGTTGTGATTTTAACACTTATGTATCAATGATATTACAATGATATTATTCCAAACATAGATCGGCCTCAAGCTAAGATAAAAAAAATTGCAACATATTCAAAAGTTGTGAATCTGTGATAAATAATTGAGCTAATTTCTAAATTTATCCCTAACCTAGTGCATAGGCAACAACGATAATTCATGATCTTTTATTGGGTTTCCGTATAATGAATTGATTCATTATTAATCAACGATCTAGATATATCACTGTAATAATATTATCATAATGAACTTGTTAAGATATAACTTATAGGCATTCATGGAAATGTTAATATTTTCTCCGATCAATGTTACTTTTGTTACTTTGGTGGTTCTGGCTATAGCGTTTGCAATCCTGAAAACCTATAGTTTTATTTTATACTGTAAACTCATATTAATTTTATCTCTTTGCAAATTTATACTGTAAACATATATTAATATATTTTTCTAAATTATATAAATTCCTCTGTTTTTTTTTTTATATACTGTAAACATATATTATATTTTTCTAAACTATATAAATTCCTCTGCTACACTCTTTTTCAGTCACGTGCAACATTTACTATGAGATATTTTTGAAAGTTTTACAAGCATCCAATTCCTCTCGGTAGCCAAGTTGGTTTAAGGCGCAAGACTGTAATGTAATCATTGAAATCTTGAGATCGGGCGTTCGACTCGCCCCCGAGAGAATTTTTTTTTCTCCATCAATTTGCAAACGGTAGGCCCAGCTACGCTCATGTGTGTTCCGTCCCCAAATTATTTTACCTAATTTTTAAAAGAAATGAAAATACTGTTCCTTGACCTCGTTAGATATAGACCCCCTTTCAAATAATTTAACTGAAACACAATGCTCAAATCAGTTATTGCTCCATCAATTTTAGCAAGTGACTTTGCCAATTTGGGTTGCGAATGTCATAAAGTTTTAGGCCTTGGTGCCGACTGGTTACATATCGATGTGATGGATGGTCATTTTGTTAATAATATTTCATTAGGTTTACCAGTCGTTGAAAGTTTAAGAAAAGCAGTCCCAAGAGGTGATGGTGTAAGTAAACCAAAAGCCTTTTTCGACTGTCATATGATGGTTTCGGAGCCAGAAAAATGGGTAGAAGAGTTTGTCAAAGCAGGTGCTGATCAATTTACTTTCCATTTCGAAGCTACTAAAGACCCATTAGCTTTAGTGAAATTGATTAAATCATTTGGTATTAGAGCTGCTTGTGCAATCAAACCAGCAACACCAGCAGAAGCTGTTTATGACCTAGCACCATATTTAGATATGATTTTGGTTATGACTATTGAACCAGGCTTTGGTGGTCAAAAATTCATGCCTGAAATGATACCTAAAGTTGAGTTATTAAGAACTAAATTCCCTGAATTAGACATTCAAGTCGATGGTGGTTTAGGTAAGGCGACAATTCCAGTCGCTGCTAAAGCTGGTGCCAATGTTATTGTTGCAGGTACTGCTGTTTTTGGTGCTGCTGATCCAGGTGAAGTTATCAACTTTTTAAGAGATGAAGTTGACGCTAGTTTGGAAGCAAAGCAATTAGAAAAATAAACTAAAATAGACAACAAATTTAAAAAAAAATGAAATGTTTTGATCTACAAAGTCTTTTGTAATTTAATACTTGATGATTAGAAACATAAATTTATAATTCACAAAACCCTAAAAAAAAAATGTAAAGCGCAAATGGAAAAAAACTAGTGTACAGCCATAAATTACTAAATTGATATTAATCTGATATGTTTTTTTTAAAAAAATGATGGACCACCTAAAGTTGTACCTTCACCAGTTGAATCCACTATGAGTGATTCTGTGGAACGATCTTCAATCACTGACCAAAGAGCATCTTTAATAGTATTGATTTTTGACTTTTTTGGTTCTTCAACTTGTTTCACAACTTCATCATCAACATGCATAGATTCTTCAGCATTTGCTTGGGCATCTATCAACAATCTTTCTTCGTCTAATTTTCTTCTAGCAATATATTTCTTATTTCTTTCAATTTTTTGAGATCTTTTCTTGGAAAGAGTTTTAGTTGTTAAAACACCGGATTGAGAGGCACCATTATAAAGAGCTAATGCAGTTGATTTTGGTAAACCTG
The DNA here is from genome assembly GCA_030581415.1 of Waltiozyma mucosa. NCBI lineage: Eukaryota > Fungi > Ascomycota > Saccharomycetes > Phaffomycetales > Wickerhamomycetaceae > Waltiozyma > Waltiozyma mucosa. The sequence goes on from JAKTTK010000149.1 coordinate 192,564, forward strand.
AAGTTGAAGCTTCAGAGGATCTCGCTGGGGCAAATTCACCATTTCTAGCTCTAGCGGCTCTTTTACGGGAGACTGACGCCCTTTTACGAGCTTGGTTAATTGTATCTTTTGGTTTATTGATGGAATTTCTTGAAGGCATATTTAAAAAAAAGATGTGATTTCAGTAAATTGATGTGGTTTAAGTGGTTTTAATATTGTTGAAATTCAATGCATAGCTACACTTGGCTTGTATATTTAGTATATTATATTTTTTTTTTAACTCTAAAAAAAAAAAAAAATTTCACGGCTGTGTCGCGTACCGGGATCCCTAATAATTTATCGGTTTTTTTTTGTTTGAGGGGGGAAACTTTAAACCTTCCAAAGTTCGCGACAGTTCAACGCTCATCGCTCATCGCTAGAACGGAAAGACAAGAGAAATTTAGTATAATTACAATGTTATATGATTATAATAAATATGTTTGTAGTTATATCTACTCATATCACGCACTATATCTTATTAAGCCTTTGACGAAAGTAGAAATTAAGCTGCATCTCATTCATGCTGCAACTAGCTGTCTTGATGGGCATGGGCCATAGCTTATCTAAAGTGTGTTTTCACCTTTTTTAACCCTTGATATAAATATTTTTATCTTAATATTATATAAATCGATTTATTATACTTATATCATAACTAAATAATCTAATGAGTCAATTGATAAAATGAAAATCAGTGTAATCTTATAGAGAGCTAGATAGCTGATAGTTGATGATTCAATTTAATCTCGATCCCTCTAGTAAGTCCAGTTACTGCAATTAATTATAATTTATATATAATATGTAATATTTAATATAATAACTAGTTGACATGCTTTTACAATAGCTGTAGTAATTTTTTTTTTCAAAGCCATGTACGTCTCGAAATGTGGGTTTTTTTTTTCATTAAAAATTACCGCTAATTACGTAAATAAGTTCGATATATAATATACTGAAGATCTATATGATCTCAACAGATAAAATACACAGAGCCTTTACGATTCTTTAAGTAGAGGTTAAACCCAATACAATAACTTAAACACTTTTAACACTCTATTTGGGGCGACTACTGACTTAGGAATGTGAAAACTTTTCACATTCTTAATCAGGTCTGTGTGACATCTCTTTCCGTAATGTTTGGATGTATTCGTTTAATCATTCTCACTGCATGATAAATGTAATTACTTCACATATATTAAATTATATTATAATTTATACGATTACATATAGTATGTAAATCCAAAACGAATGCTAAAATTATTAAAATCAAGAATATATAGCTTTAGATATACTGCAACAAAATAATTTCAAAACTTTCTCTATATTTTTATTAATAATCATTGCAGATTACCCACTTCAGGACAGTACAATAAATACAAGTCATTTTTATTTTTTATTTTTTTGGTTCCTATTGATTGGGTGAAAAAAAAGAACTTAACTAGCATGACACAATATAATATGGCTACAGACGATATATTCAGGCAAGCATCTCCTGACCCCACCACATATGAGTTGGATCATATAGATAAAGAAGTTGCTGGAAAAAGCTCTAGCTATAATAGTAATAAAACAGAACTTAGAGAACAAAATACCGTGCGAACTTTAGAAATCGAAACGACTTATGAACCAGAAGATGCAGAGGATGTTCAAGATTATTTAGATGGTGGAAAAGAAGCATGGTTGGTAGTGGTTGGTGGTTCCTTAGCTGCTTGTTGCAATTTAGGTATCATGAACTCAATAGGTTCAATTCAAACATATGTTCAAAACAATACATTATCAGATGCTTCACTATCTAATATTGGTTGGATTTTTTCAGTGTATTTTTACTTTGCTCTAGGTGCTGGCATTGTTACCGGTCCAAGCTTTGATTCAAATGGTGCTAAATTCTCAATGATTGTAGGTAATATATTAATGACAGGGGGTATATTAGCCACTGCTAATTCCACAAAAGTTTGGCAATTCGTCTTAGCATTCGGTATTTGCAATGCCTTAGGAACAAGTTTTATATTAACTGCTATATTAGGCTCGACTGCTCATTGGTTTAATAAAAAGAGGGGAACTGCCTTAGGTTTCGTTTCAGTTGGTGGTAGTTTAGGTGCTGTATTTTGGACAATGATGTTCAGACAACTATTCCCAACAATTGGATTCAGGTGGACAATGAGATTATTGGCATTACTATGTTTTGTCACACTAACTGTTAGTACATTTCTAGTTAAAGACAGAAGACTGAAATCTAAAAAGGAAAAAGTTACAATTATAGAAAAGTTGAAGAATTCGTTTGTTTTCCAAGATCTATTCACTGATTTTAGATTGGCAAGTTTAGCCATTTCGGTTTTCCTTGCTGAATTTTCATTGATTTGCTGTACTTCATACTTTGGATCATATGTGGTATACAAGGGTTATAGTGAATCCGATGCATTTCTTATAATTATAACGTTTAATTGTGCTGGAATTTTAGGTCGGTATTTCCCAAATACTGTCGCAGATGTCATTGGTAGTTTCAATGTTTTATGTATTACCGTCACCATTTGTGTCTTATTAATCTTTGTCATGTGGCTACCATTCGGCTCTGATTTGAGGGTTATGTACGCATTTTGTGCTCTATATGGATTCTTCTCGTGTTCAATTCTGTCATTAACTCCAGTTTGTTGTGGTCAGATTGGGAAAACGAAAGATTTTGGGAAAAGATATGGAACTGTCTTTTTCATATCTTCATTCGGTAATCTAATTTCTTTACCTTTATGTGGTGCCATAATTGGTGATGGTAAAGGGTATCAAAATTTAATCATTTTTGCAGGTGCCTTAGAAGCCGTTTCTGCAATATTTTGGATCATTACGAGATTTTATTCTGCTGGAATAAACTTGAAGAAATATTAGAGACTAGACAGAATTGATAAAAAGACTAATTTATAAATACACCATTTAATTTTTTTCTTGTCTTCATTTAGATTGAACTAAATCATATAAATTAAAGTATTGTATTCAAATGAACGCAACTGCGGCACCATCACCTCTTTGATCAGATCCAGCTGAATAAATAAGAGGTTCTTGTGATTCCTTTTTAATAATTTGGCCTCGACCAAAAACTTTTCTATTCAATCCCTTAACAACTTTAACTGAATGCCCCAGTTTTTCTAATCCTTTAACTACTTCAGGGTCAATTCCTTCTTCAATATTAACTACAGTAATAGACCTAGAGATAGGTCCATTTGAACCATATCCTTTGTCAGTATGTGCTAATTTTGGGTGAGGAGCCAATGAAATTCTAGGAGCATCAATAGCTTCTTGTGGGTTATAACCAAACAATAATAAGTTCAAAAAAACTTGAACATGAGCTTGTGGTTGATTGAATCCGCCTTGAATACCATAGCTTGCATATAACTCCTCTTTACCGTCGCCAAGTGGAGTTGTAATCAGGCCTGGAATTATTGTATGATATGGTCTTTTTCCGCCTTTAATAAAATTTTTACTATTCTCATTCAAGCTGAAATTAGCCCCTCTATTTTGTAGAAAGAACCCACGCTTTGGAACTAGAATACCAGTACCAAATCTATGAAATACTGAGTTGACAAATGATACTGCATTGCCATCTGAATCAGAAACAGTGAAATACACCGTATCAGATTTGAAAGTAGAGTCTGGTAGCTCGCCAACTTTCAAGTCGTCGTTATTTAAAGCTCTATAAGCCGAGAACTGCTGAGAACGCTCTTCAAAATAGCCGCTTTTAGGGTCTAATAATTTTGCTATTGTTTCAGAAGATCTGATGCCAAATTCTTCCAAAAGATGCTCCTGATCATGCACATATTCTTCGCTATCTTTAAAACTTAGTTTTAAAGTCTCAATGATTACATGTAAATACTCAACAGAATTATGCTCCAGATCCTCCAGCCTGATATCATGTTTCTCGGCCAAAGCTTTGATCAACCCTAAAGTCAAAAGAGCAATGATGCCTGAACCATTTGGTGGTATTTCCCATAATTTTTTACCTAGGAATTCATAGCTTATCGGAAAAACAGTAGTTGAAGAGTGTAATCTCAAATCTTGTAATGATAATGCACCACCACGAGATTGGACCTCATCGACTATAGATTGAGCAATTTCTCCTTCGTAAAATGCAATGGATCCCTTTTCAGCTAACAGTTTTAGTGTATTTGCTAGGTATTCGTTTTTAATAAGCTGACCAGCCACTGGAGCTTTAGCTCCCTCATTTGGCAAAAATTTGGCCAAGTCATCATTGAGAAACTCCTCGCCTTTAATGGAATTGATGCTTTTTAACTTGGATTCTGAAATCTGATATAAATGAGCACTTATTTCAGAAATTGGATAGCCATTTTCAGCTAGATTGATAGCTGGTTGTAGAGCATCATAGAAACTTATGTTGCCTGATCCCCATCTTTCTATAGCGGTTTCCCATGCGGCCACAGCTCCAGGAACATTGACAGAAAAAACGGACTCGGTACTTAATCTGTTATCAATGATATCCTGTGGGTGGGTTCTTTTGATATCTTCCAAATTTAACTTGAAAGCAGATCTCCCGCTACCATTAAGACCACTCACTCTTTTAGTTTTATTATCATAATATATCAAGAATGCATCTCCACCCAAATCTGTTGAAGCTGTTTCAGTGACACCTAACGCAGCGGCAACAGCAACGGCTGCATCTATAGCATTACCTCCCTTGTCCAAGATTTTGATACCAGCTGCATTAGCCAAGGGTTGAGTTGAGCTAACAATTCCTTTTGTTGAGTAAACAGTGGATCTTCTAGACGAAAATTTTGAATCTGGCATACCTTGTTATTATTTTTCAGTGATATTAATCTGAATTAATCGAAACGTGGAGAAAACAATTCAGGAATAAGCAGTTCTTTATGTACATTGACACGTCTTGCAATTTAGATTCAAATATAATTTGTATTAATGTTATAAAACAATAGATCACGAAATTTGACATGAGGATCTAGCAATTATTTAGTATTTTTTGCTCGGATTTCTTAGAATGGGAATTGATGTCAAGTTTATGGAGAAATCATTTCAGACTTTCACCGTATTATTTGCCGACTGTTTATAGAGCCACAACAATCCAATTTTCAAACATAATGCAGCCTACGCCTTTTGGTCGTACCATTGCAGGGTTGTTTGGCCTTGCACTCGGTGGCTGTTTTGCATATCTTTTGACTAAGGACTATCAACTAATCAAATTTGAAGAATATCAAACTGAGGAAGAAAGAGCAAGGCATAAAAAATTACAAGTACGTTTTAGAGAAATGCAGCCCTTGGAGTTGAAGCAAGATGTGAAGAAAAAGAGAATCAAGGCATTGAAATTAGAAAGTGAAGAACAAAACAGTCCAGAAAATAACTAAATTATTATGATCAATTGGTAATTTAATGCATTCAATTCCTGTATTTGATATGAATTTTTCTATGATACTTTAGATCAAATTTATGTAATGTCTTTACCTATAAATTTATTCATTTATTTAATTTATTGTGGTAAAATACTTAATTTTTTTAGAATCTGGCGCACATAAGCATTTGGCTAGTGCTGTTGAGATCATCAACATTGAAATTTTCGATACCAGGGTAAGATGAATAGAGTACAGCATCCAGTAACTACAAAATGATATCACATATACCATATTTCAAACAATTCCTCTTTGCCCCCAATAATTAAAAAACAATATATTAAAAACTTACACATATCCTAAAGAAACCAACTAAGCTTCAGCTGGAGCTGGAGCATCTTCTTTTGGTTGCTGTTCTGAAGCTTTGAATTCTTCATAAGCAGCATAAGCGTCATCGAAATGTTGTTGGAATAATTTTGGATCTTCTAATAAAGCTAAAATTTCATCATTTTGTAAATCCAACATCATACCAGTTAATTTACCAGCAGTTTCAGGTTCTTGAGCTTTACCGGTAGCAATGATTCTGCCGTATAATTCTTCACCTAAAACTCTTTTTTGTGCACCTTCATCTGGTAAACCTCTGACAACTTCAGCTAATTGAGCAACATTGGTTTGACCTTGGACTGGAGCATCTTCACGGTTGTTTCTTGGTCTACCACCTTGACGGTAGTAACCTCTTTGTTGACCTCTACCTTGAAATTGATCTGGGTATTGTGGGACACCGTATAATGGTTGGTTTGGTAAATGTGGTCTACCAGCCCATTGACCTTGTGGTGGAATTTGACCAGGTCTTGGAACATTTTGTTGTAACAAGTATTGGTTTGGTAATCTGGCACCTGGTGGTAAGAAACCTGGTTGTTGACCACCATAGTATAATGGTTGAATAAATTGAGCTGGTGGAATACCTTGAGCAGCAGCTTGTTGTTGTATTCTCAATTGGTTTCTAGCTTGAATTTGTTGTTCTAATTGAGAACGTCTGACATCTTTTCTTTGAGCTAAAGCAACATATAAAGGCTTGTTAGCAACCATTTGTTGATTCATTTCTGAAATGGCTCTTGAAGCTTCTTCTGGGGATGAGAATGAAACGAAACCGAAACCTCTTGATTTACCTGAATCATCAGTCATAACTTTAACTGAAGTGATAGTACCAAATTGTTGGAATTCTTCTTTTAATTTTTCATCATCAATTGAATCATCCAAGTTTTTGATGAATAAGTTAACAGTTTGAATTTGAGAGAATTTTTCTAATTTAGCAGCTTCGTATTGTTTTTTCAAATCTTCTAAACGTTCAGCTTTCTTTTGAGCACGACCAACATATAAAGTTTTACCTTTAAATTCTTTGTTGTTCAAAGTTTCAATGGCTTTGACAGCTGATTCATGGTTTTCAAAGTTAACGAAACCAAAACCTTTTGATTTACCAGATTGATCTTTTTCTAAATGAACTGAGGTAGTAGCACCGACTTCAGTGAATAATTCATTAAATTCTTCTTCAGTGGCTTCTAAATCAATGTTTTTAACAAAAACGTTGGTGAATTTGTTTAAAATTTCATTGTTTTTAGATTCACGGTCTTCTCTTGAAATATGTGGACCAACGAATAATTCACGGCCATTTAATTCCATACCGTTTAAAGCTTCAATGGCACTTTTAGCTTCTTCAGCAGTTTCATAGTGAACGAAACCAAAACCTTTGGAAGCACCAGTAGCATCAGTGGCCACTTTTGATGATAAAATGTTACCGAAAACTGAGAAAGTGTCAAATAAAGCTTTGTTATCAACGATTGGGTCCAGATTTTTGATAAAAATATTACCAGCACCGTTTCTTCTAACAGAAGGATCACGTTGAGACCACATAATTCTGATTGGGCGACCTTTAACTTCAGAGTAGTTCAATTCTTTTAAAGCTTTTTCACCATCTTGTAAGTTTTGGAAATTAACGTAAGCATAACCTAATGATCTTTTGGTGACAGCATCACGACAAACTCTGATGGAGGCAACGGCACCAATTGGAGCGAAGATTTCAAATAATTGAGCTTCGTTGATTGATGGATCTAATTCACCAACGTATAATGAGGCTGAGGTTTCAGCAACAGTACTTGATGGAGCAGAACCTTCAGAAGTTGATTCAACTGAAGTTTGTTCTGGAGCAGCAGCTTGCTCTTGGTTGATGTCTAAGTTTTCTAAGGTTTGTTCGACAGCTTCAACAGACATGATAGGAAGTTAATATGTTGTTTTTTGATTTTTTTTTTTGAAGGGTTTTTATTTTCTATTTTTTTTTGGGGATTTTTTTTCTTTATATATTGAGTTTAAAATAGATTTAAATTGAAGAGATTAGGTGATTGGGGATATACACTTTCTCTTATAGATAAATCTGACTCAGTTGATGTTTTGAATTAAAACTAAAGCTTAAGTTAAAAGTTGAAGCGTTATGGGGCTAGCCATAAGGTCTTTCTCTTCGACAAATTTTTTCTTGAAAAAAAAAAAATTTTCGTTAGCAACAGCTTTGGTGCGATAGAATCGCGATTTCTGAAAGCGTTTTTTAATTTGTGTTGTTTTGTTTTTTCAACATATATTGTTGTTGCACATGCAATATAATATTTTGTGCGAGACAGCTGAGCTTTTTTACTATACTTAATGCTTTTTCTTTCTCTCACGAAATTTTTCTCTATCATGCAATTTCTTTTTTTTTTTTATTCAGGCCCAAAAACTTTTTTTTCATACAGTAAAAATCTGAGAAGTGCACATAACCTTGGTAAAAGTATAGCGATCAACAAAGTTTTTTTTTCAAGATCATAAGCTCGTGTGGCGTAATGGCAACGCGTCTGACTTCTAATCAGAAGATTCTGGGTTCGACCCCCAGCATGAGTGCTTATAATCTTGTTTTTTTTCTTTACTTATTCAGCCAATATCATAGTTTTAAATTTCTTTTTAGAAAAAAAAAATGTTAATATCAGCTTAATATTTGTTTCTTACTTCTGGTAAAATCAATGACTGATCGAATGGAATAACGTCTAAGTTTTTGTCATTTGCTTTTGGATATTGTTTTCGTATATTTCTTTCAAATGTCCAATCAAATGTTTTCCATAGTTAAGCAAAGATGGTTCGTACCGCATGGGTAGCCGCGAAAGTTTGTTTGACTGCTTAGTTTTTTTTTTTCGATGTGAGATTTTTTTTTTTTTAAATTGAAAGGTTTCAGCTTGGTGCGATGGAGTGAAAAGAAAAAAAAATTTCATAAATGGTAATGTTACTTACAATTGGCCAAGGTAAATAATAGCTGAACTAATAGACATAATCAAAGATGAGTTCTAAGATCACTCGTATTGCAATCGTCTCTGATGATAAGTGTAAACCAAAGAAATGTCGTCAAGAATGTAAAAAGGCTTGTCCTGTAGTCAAAACAGGTAAGCTATGTATTGAAGTGGGTCCAACTTCAAAAATTGCATTTATTTCAGAAACATTATGTATTGGTTGTGGTATCTGTGTTAAAAAATGTCCATTTGGTGCTATTAACATTATCAATCTGCCTACAAATTTAGATAATCAAGTTACTCATCGTTATTCTGCAAATAGTTTCAAATTACATAGGTTACCTACCCCAAGACCTGGTCAAGTCTTAGGTTTAGTCGGTACCAATGGTATCGGTAAATCAACTGCCTTGAAAATCTTAGCTGGTAAACAAAAACCAAATTTAGGTAGATATGATGATCCACCTGATTGGAATGATATATTGAAGCATTTCAGAGGTTCTGAATTACAAAATTATTTGACTAAAATTTTAGAAGATAACATCAAAGCTATTATCAAACCACAATATGTTGATAATATCCCAAGAGCTATTAAAGGGCCAGATACTAAAGTTGGTCAACTTTTGAAAAAGCAATTGGAAAGAAAAGATGCCATCAATGAAATTGTTGATGTATTAGAATTAAGACACATTTTGAAAAGAGATGTGGCTGCTTTATCAGGTGGTGAATTACAAAGATTTGCTATTGGTATGTCATGCGTTCAAGAAGCTCAAGTCTATATGTTTGATGAACCATCATCATATTTGGATGTTAAACAACGTTTGAATGCTGCCTTAATCATCCGTTCATTATTACACTCTCAATCATATGTCATTGTTGTTGAACACGATTTATCAGTTTTGGACTATTTATCAGATTTTGTTTGTATTTTATACGGTGCCCCATCTGTTTATGGGGTTGTTACTTTGCCATCATCAGTTAGAGAAGGTATTAATATGTTCTTGGATGGTCACATAGTCGCTGAAAATTTAAGATTTAGAACTGAATCATTGCAATTTAGATTAGCTGATGCTCAAGATCCAATTCAATTGGATGCTTCAAGATACTATGATTATCCAGCAATGTCAAGAACTCAAGGTGATTTCAAATTACATATTGAAAAAGGTCAATTCAGTGATTCAGAAATTATTGTTATGATGGGTGAAAATGGTACCGGTAAAACGACGTTCTGTAAATTGTTAGCGGGTGCAATTCCAGCCGATAACAACTTAGAAGTTCCAAAATTAAACATTTCAATGAAACCACAAAAAATTGCACCAAAGTTCCCAGGTACTGTTAGACAATTATTTTTCAAAAGAATTAGAGCTTCATTTTTACATCCACAATTTCAAACTGATGTTTGTAAACCATTGAAAATTGATGATATTATTGATCAAGAAGTTCAACATTTATCAGGTGGTGAATTGCAAAGAGTTGCAATTACCTTGGCCTTAGGTACTCAAGCTGATTTATATTTGATTGATGAACCATCTGCTTATCTAGATTCTGAACAACGTATTGTTTGTTCGAAAGTGATTAGAAGATTCATTTTACACGCCAAGAAAACCGCTTTTATTGTTGAGCATGATTTCATTATGGCCACATATTTAGCTGACAGAGTCATTGTTTTCGAAGGTTCCCCATCAAAAGAAGCTTGGGCTAGACAACCTGAATCATTGTTGACCGGTTGTAACAAATTTTTGAAGAACTTAAATGTTACTTTTAGAAGAGATCCAACCTCCTTCAGACCAAGAATCAATAAGCTGGATTCACAAATGGATAAAGAACAAAAATCTACAGGTAATTATTTCTTTTTAGATTCAAGAAATTTATAAAAAGGTTGAATTTAAAGGCGAGGTGTTAAGATATGGTCAAGTTTCATGGTCAATTTATGGTGTTCAGGATCATGTCAAAAATCTGTATTTTATTGTTGATTATTTATTGTGGGGCATTATGTTTTTACTGATCTATTCATAGAGTTTTGATCCGATTACTGATTTTTTTTTTTTTTTTTGGTTTTAAATTAACAAATATCTCCTGATAATGGAAATCGAGGTGTAAGCTTTCTATTCAATGTGAGGGGATTTAATTTAAACATTGTATATTATTCAAAATAAAAGTATAAAAACTTGAAAGAAACAAAACTATGTTTAATTATTGTTCTCGTGTATCTGACAACAATTTTTATGTATGTGATAATGCATTTATGATTTACCCGAAAATCTGTCATATCCTAAAACAAAAGAAAAAACCACATTTTAGGATCAGAGAATTGTGTGGTAAGGGGAAATAGAAAGAAAAATATAATAATATATCTAGTTCACATGCGATAGATATTTTCGTTACTTTTAATCTTGAACTATAATGACGGTAGAAGATAAACCCCTGTGGGTTTTAGGATACGGCTCACTAATATTCAAACCTCCACCTCATGCCAAATTCAGAATCCCTGGGATAATTTACAACTACGCTAGAAGATTCTGGCAGAGTTCAAGTGACCATAGAGGATGTGTTGAAACAGGTCTAGGAAGAGTGGTTACGTTGATTCCATATGAAGATATTATAAAACATAAAGATATTAAGGAAGACGTAAAGTACTTCAACAATTTAGCGGACGATTTCAAAGAAAACGATCTCAAACTTTGGGGTTGTGCCTACTATATTCCTTCCGAACATGCTCAAAAAGTGAGGGATTATTTAGATATCAGAGAACAAGATGGATACACAATTCATGAAATACCATTTGAACTTCATATTGATGAAAAAGAACATCAGTTTGATAATGAATTTCAAAAATCGATTGATAGTTTGCCTAGAGATCCGAAGTCTGGGAAACATGTTTTGATTAGTACGGTTTATATTGGTACTTTGGATAACGCAAGCTTCATTGGCCCTGAAAAACTAGAAAAAACTGCAGAGATTATAAGCCATGCTAAAGGTGCAAGTGGTCCTAATTTTGAATATTTGGAAAAATTGCATCATACTTTAAGAGATTTAGACGATGAAGAAGAAGATAAATATCTTTCTCAGTTGCTTGATAAAGTCGTTGAAATTAGAAACAATAAATGAAATATAAATTGAAGCAGATACAGAAGAGATATTTTTTTGTTACTAGGGGCAATATGATTTTTTGACCATGCTCTTTACGTTTACAATCTTGAGTCTCTTGTCTTTTGTAGACTTTTTCAATTGTTTCCATTATATTTGTTTGAAACCCTTTCATTCTCGTGTTCTAGTTATAGAAAAAGTTATTTCATGCCTGTTATTACTAGCCAAGGGTATGGCTGTATGTGTTTTAGCTTTGGAATTCTCTTAATCCTTCGTTGAATAATTTATTGCAGAAGTTACTGAAGTCAATCTCTGGTTCTGTTAAACTCTTATTCAAGATTACTTTGGTTTATCACGCTACGTAAAACTTGCAGTTTCTGTTTCGTGCACATCTTCTGGGCCATTGATCTACCCAAGGGACCAAGTTTTCATTCAGCATATAGAGATTTGTTGGATATGATCTCGGTGCCAAATACCATATCATTTTTCAAACCAATTGTTTGATCTATAAAGCTTTTCTGGATAAAAGCAACAATTTTTTTTTTCCGTACAATGACTTAATTATTCAATTGCATTTACTTTTAATACCACTGTCAGTAGAGCGGTTTTACGTATAGGCTACTTTTCATGTAATAGAATTATAATAACTTATGCTTAAATTAAAGTTGTCAAGTTCTAATATGTTGATATTTACTTGCTTTCTGTCATTCACAAGTAAAATACGAAATGGGTAAAAAAATATTTCTAGCCAAGGTTAATTAAATTCAGCTATGTTTTGATTACATTCTTAGAGACACTGGTTTTTCTTTTTTTCAATCTTGGTGAGGTTCTTACTGGTTGGCTAGTTTTGTAAACCTCTTCTTTCACATTGTCATATGAAGTATATGTATTTTCTATTTTCCGTTTTGTTTGGGATGACTGCAGCGGTGGTTTATCAATCTCTGGCACAGTAGAATATCGTGAGCTAGTGATATTCATCCTTGAGAAGTGATCTTCTACATCGACTTTGGAAGGAGACGAAAATGCTGATGAATCAATAATATCTTCCTCTTCGACTATTTTTGTGTTTGACAACTGTGATAATATTTCATCAATAGATAAAAACTTATTCATGGTATCTTCAAATAAATATGTTTTGAAGCTAAGCGCCTTCGCCCTCTCTGATCGGAAACTATCAGACTTTGAAGCTGCCAACTTTGAAATTATAGTAAAACCATAAATATTCCCTGGAATCAATTCCTTCTCGTTTACATCAACAATCCCAGAAGTTTCGACTAAAATTGCAAATGACCCTATCCTGGTATTTCCATTCCTGGCTTTCAAAGGTGCTTCGCTCATAATTATAACAGAACGTGAGATTAATAATGATATAGTGTCAACAACAACATCTTCTATTCCTTCAAAGCCCATCAACTGTGAAAGATGAGTGATACTTTGAGGAACCACAGGTAATTCTTTGAAAATTTTGAAAAACTTTCTGCAGTTGAGTAATATTGGAAGTAGTGAATGTAGACCTAGGTTAGCCAATGCTTTTGAACGGCAAGAGTAACAGACAATAGATTGACCAAACTTCTCACCATAGCAATCCATATGAACTTTTTTACTACATACTTTGCAAATCAATAAATGCAAACCTTCGATTTCTTTCTGTGACTGACACTCGCAATTCACGGGATTTGTTGTAATAATTTGTGTTTGCTGGGTATTCTCTAGGGAAGACTCAAGAAATTTCCTCAATCCAGTAGTAGTTTGACTTGGTTGATTAATTAAATCATTGATTTTCAAAGACTTTCCTTTTCCAATAGTGTGCGGCAGCGGTAATCTTTCCGAAGGAGCATCGAAGGGATCAATTTCGTCGTAAGGGCCATGTTCCTCAATATCTTTTGAAGTTGATATGACACTCAATTGAACTCCATGATGTCCTGTATTTAGTGCTCCCACGGAATATTTTTCAGAGCTGCCAATTTTCGTCTTGATCCTTGCAGCAGGTTGACTTGATGCATCCATAAAATAAGGAGGTTGATAGTCAACAGGACAATTTTCATTAAATAACAATCTCATCGTCATAAACTTTTCTTCAGGTAAAGGATCTAAACTTTGAGTTATAATGATAAACCTTTTCATTAATCCTTGCATCATCTTTCTTGAATTCAATAAAGTAATCTCTGTCCCCCCAGATTTTGAATTGCTAATGTCAATGCTAATCGAACTATCCGCATAGTTAAAGTGAAATGTGTAAACCTCATATAGGTCATATGGCATTGACTTATCTAAAAATATACCAAAAGTAAGAGATTTCAAATATTTTTTCTTTATAGCGTCGACACAACCCTCTTCAATCCAATCTAAAAAATTATCAACTTGAATTGATTTGCCCCTGATTAAAGTTTTCACTCGTAAAGAATCTGCCTTATGTTTGGGATCTTCAGGTTTATATTCCTTTTCAAATTTAGCAGGAACAAATCTCTGGTCGATAAATGAATCGTCTGGGAATAAACCACGAAGGAATGCAACGCATCCAAATGACATTGTTAACATTGTTTGAATTAATTTTTGGCTTTGGTCATACGTGACTTTTGTTGCAGCATTAGCAGTATGTATCTTTTGCAATGTTGATGTAGACATAATTGTCTATGCTTGAATAAAACTTTAAACAAAATTTGATGATGAAGGCTATTTTATCTTGATATTGAAACTGTTGATATGTTTTATAAATAAATGTTTCTTTTCTTATTAGTTTTATATATAAATTACTAAAATAACTATGTTTTGAATATAGCCGCTGACTTTTTTTTTCCTTACAAATTGAAGCTGCTGCCAGGAATCAATAATATTATTATTACTAATGAACTTATCATGACGTAAATTACCATATATAAATTTAAGGACCGCGTAACTTACATCAAATTGAACTTATGGGATAATGAAACTAAAACGTTTTTGTAGGTAAGTCTAACAATGAATTAATTGGAAATAGAAACAAATTTTTGGGTCTTGTCGATGGATTTATTAGTATAGCAAATTGTAACAATGTATCAATAACAATGATAACTTGTAATGATGATTCCTCCCAAAATCAATTCCTTTTTGTTGCAATCTCTAATGAAGTGAATAGTTAGATATGTCAAATTATGCTCATTAGTGCTACATGTATTTAATGAATATTTTTCATTTCTTGTTGACATCCTCATGTATCCATTTATATTCGTTAAAAAATATTATTATCATAATTGTTGTTTATTAAAATTAGTTGAAGGACGTAATTTCTTCCGGACTAAAACCTGGTGTCTTTTCCTGGGAAGCCTTGAGTTCTTAACAATATCCTCGATAACAGCATGATATGAATGGCGCGACCATTTCCTTCCTAAAGAAAATTCTTTCGTATTTCCTGTATCATTTTGTTTGCTTGGCTAGTATATAAAAGCGATTCATTATAAATATCTGATAAATTTAAATATATTAAAAAATAATATATTATATATATATATTATTAATTAATTTAACTGAAAAGTATTTACATGAGAGAATTTTGCCGCAAGCTATATATTTAGCTCATATGTGATCCTCGGCGCCGGCGCAGCGCGTTCCTGATGATCCAGCGCGGCCGGCCTAATATAATATATAAATATATTATATAATACGTTTATTACATAATTAATGATGTAAGTCAATGTCATGCATATTAATTTATATTATATATATATTAAATTATATAATATATATATGCAGAATATATATTATATATCAGTCATGATATAAATTAGAAAATAAATCCACAAGGTAGTATTTTTAAAAATTTAACATAAATTTAAAGATAAAATGTTTCATGCAAGAATACGCATACTGGACGCATGGAATGCATAAGTTTGAGCTTAAGCACATAGAACCATATTAGAAATTATTAATTAATATATAACGACGCCCGCTATCTAAGCGCTACCAGTATAATTATAAATAATTATAGCCAATATATTAAAAGACGTGTACACATCTTTACACAAATTGAGGTTAAGACATGAAGAAATTATATAAATCCAAAAGTTAATTATATATATATTTATAGATTGATCTATTTCTTAATTGTTCACGATCTCTTTAAAACTAGTCTTCGTTCAGAGCATCTCACTAAAAGAAATAGTAGTACTTTTATATCACTGATTTACTCGAATCCACATTTTTTTTTTATTAGCTGTAATAATTTTCTGGGACATTAAATATTATATGTTTTTCTACTAATTCAAGCGTGTAGCAAACATTCAATTGTGTTTCATATCAACGACTTGACCAATATATATATATAATTTTCTCCAGTACAACTATCTGTTTAAACTTAAAAGTTGATATATATATATAAATTTCTAATCTATACAAGCGCCCAGTTACGTTATGATATATACAGCTCACAATTTTTGCAAAATGTAATTCGCTAGTAAAACTATTTAGTATGATCCGAATATTTGCTATTGATCACTTTAAGCTCATAAGTTAATAATAATTAGAGTAATGATTATGTATTTAAGCTAGTATTGTTATCGAAAAATTTCCATTTAAAATTCCTTCCCGGTAACATTTTAAATTGTTAAAAATCGTATCTTAGCACTAGTTAAAGCTAATATCAACATGAGGAAAAAATAAATAAATTATTATGATTTGACAGCACAAAAACCTTCTTCAACACACCAATTATCTCGGCAAACTGCCCAATCCTACCCCCCTCCCTCCCTAGTTCATGGAACAGGCTCTGGAGCTGATTCGAAACTTCGCGCTTATGCAATTTTGAATTTTACATGATTAATTCGCGAATTAACAATCAAACAAATTAATATATGAAACACGTTTTCTTTTATGGGGAAGTTCTTAACCGCCTAGAGATCCAAGAGAAAGACAACAACAAGAAAATGAGTTTCTACGTCTAAATGTTGGTAGGCAGCTGACAGCCGTTAGACAAATTTTAGAAATTTAATGGAGTTTGAGCTCTTCAAGGTACTTCTAAAAAGGATTTGCCTAGAATTATGTCGCGTGTCTTTGACATCGACGAGCGAAGTGATAATTGGACAACTGTTATTTTAGGTTTTCTATAATAATTTCATTCATAGTGCTAAGTTTAGGTAGAGCTAAGAAGATGAAAACGTGCTATAGTGCGGTAAATGTTCATGTGTCAAAATAAAAGGATTCACATGAAGATTTCGTTTTCACAAGATGAACAGAATAAATATTTTTATAAATTCAAGCACTTCGCACAGTAATCGTATGAATCTCCAACTTGAATTACAGCTCCTTTTTGGAATTCATTTCAGTTCATCTATCAGGTCTTATATTAATTTTCAACAAATTGACATAAATCTTATAGAATTGAAAAATGTCAGCAACCTTCGCTAGCGCTACTGCTGTTGTTACTGGTATGAATGATGTCGTTCAGAAATTACTAAGTTCAACTTCAAATTTTGGTTTAGGAGACCATTGGATTCTAATACTCTCAGCCCTTTTAATCATCACAGCAACAAGTATCATTTACAGTAATGAGTTCATTAAATCGTTCTTGGTTTTCATTTATGCTTGTTTCCTGAAACCGTTCACATCAAGAAAAGTGGATCATCACAACCATCAAAAAAATTTAGAAGTCTTTTACAAAACTCAAGCAAAATTTTATGATACCACCAGAGAAGTCCTATTGAAAGGCAGAGAAAATGCTTTAAAACTAGCGTTTTCTCATGCTAAAGCTCAAAATAATAATGGTAAAAAATTAACTTGGGTTGATATTGGTGGCGGTACAGGGCTTAATATTGAAAAAATGGATAGAGAAGTTGCTGACCTAGCTCAACACTTTGAGGCTATTTATTTGGTAGATTTATCTACTTCTTTATGTGAAATTGCTCAACAAAGAATTGATAGAAATGGCTGGAAAAATGTTTTTGTTCATTGTGGTGATGCTTGTGATTTCGAATTGCCACATAAAGAATTTGATTTAATTACATTCTCTTACTCTTTATCAATGATTCCATTATACCACTCTGCAATTGATCATGCTGAAAAATTATTAAATCCAGATACAGGTATTATCTGTTCTGTTGATTTCGGTGTTCAATCAAAATCAACCTCAATCGGTAGAACTAACGTTTTAGGTGGAACAGTTAACCGTCATGTTCCATGGTTCTTTAGGACATTTTGGAGAGCTTGGTTTGAATTTGACAAAGTGTTTTTAGATCCATCAAGAAGAGAATATTTGGAATACAAATTTGGTACCGTTAAATCTGTCAATTGTTACAACGTTGCACTTGGTTCTATCCCTTATTACATATGGTTAGGTGTCAACAAGCAAGAGGATGCTCAATTGATGTATAGATTTAACCAGCTAGCAACCGAATCTCCTTACCTTGCTCCAATAGATCCTAAAAAATATCAATCTGGTGAAATCACAGAGAAAGATTCCCCGGTTTCTAAAGCCTTAGAAGCTGCTGTTTCAAATGCAAAGAAAGGGCTACCATATCCATCTCAATTTTATCAACAACAAACTTGGAGGGTTTACTACGATGAATTAAGTACAGCTTATGAAATGTTCAATGACGAATATATATATGCATTCACCTGGGAAGACCCAAGAGAAGACGCCAGAATTTTAAATTTAACATCAAGAGATACAGTTTTAGCTATTACTTCAGCTGGGGATAATTTGTTAGCTTATGCATCCTTACCAGATCCACCGAGAAGAATTCATGGTGTTGATTTAAATCCAGCTCAAGGTCATTTGGTCGAGCTAAAATTGGCTTCACTAACAGCCTTAAGTCATGAGGAAATGTGGAAATTATTCGGAGAAGGCAAAATTGAGAACATCTATGAGCTTTTAATCACCAAATTGGCTCCTCATTTATCGTCAAATGCTTTGCAATATTGGCTATCAAAGGGTGAGAAGACATTCCATCCAAATGGTAAAGGTCTATATGATACAGGTTTCTCAAGATGGGCTTTAAGATCAGCAAGATACATTTTCGCTATTACGGGACTTAGTTCCAAGGTTGATCAGATGTGTAAGGCGAAGACTGTTTCCGAACAAAAAAAGATCTGGGAATCTTCAATTCGCCCAGTGCTATATTCAACTATTATCGGTAAAATATTTGTTGGGAACCCAGTCTTTTTATGGAAAGCTTTAGGTGTACCAGCTAATCAAGCTTCAATGATGGGCAATTCAGTACTTCAATATATCATCGATACATTAGATCCAGTTATTGGCAATTCTTTGATATCGAGTGACAATTACTTCTATTATTTATGTTTGAAAGGACACTACTCACCTTATAACTGTCCGGACTACTTAACAACACAAGGATTTGCAAAACTTTCATCGAAAACCAATTCACCATTAGAAGGTATTAGATTACATACCGATTATCTTAACAACGTGCTGGACAGGTTATCCTCTAAAACTATTTCAGTTGCTGTGATTATGGATCACATGGATTGGTTTGATCCAAATAGTGAAGATGTCAATAATGAAATTGATGCTTTATATGGCGCGTTATGTGATGGCGGACGTGTTCTTTTAAGGACTGCAGCTTTGAAGCCATGGTATATAAAGAATTTTGAAAAGAGAGGTTTTACGTGCAAACCTGCTGGCGTTAGAAATTCAGGGACCATGATTGACAGGGTTAATATGTATGCTTCAACGTGGGTTTGCACTAAGATTGCTAAAAGAAGTACTGATGGTAGAAAAATGAGCACTATTGAGTTAGACAAATTTTAAGTGAGAGTGAATTTCCTAGGGGAATGATACTGCAATTGAACTGGGTGTAGCAAATATAACCATCCATTTATTTGATTCCTCAAAGGTTCAATTAGTTTAATGCTATTCAACTTTTACCATTTCAGTGTAGTCTGCAGTCTATCAGACTATGATAGAGCATATTACCTGCTTTTTGAATTATAATTTTTTTTTTTTGAAACTAAAAAGCATTTAATGAATAAACATAGAGATGAATTTAATTTCACATATTTGGCATTTAATCCAGATGTTTTGTAGCGGCATCGCCTCCTTAGTTGTAACGTCCTACTTTGGTTAATGATAAGACAGTGGAAAAACGTTTTCCCGTTATCAAAAATCGAATATAATGGATGGTCATATATAAAGCTCGGAGGAAGAAAAATCAATGGCTTTACTCTCTTTGATGCGCACGTCCGGGTGCTCAAATCTTTCAACTTAATAAGATATAAAATACAAGATGTTACCACCTCCAATTAATCTCCCTAAGTGGATTGCAGAAAATGAACATCTACTTCAACCACCGGTAAACAATTATTGCTTACATAGAGGCGGGTTCACTGTCATGGTGAGTTTCCTTTGTCATCCTTTCTATAAATAACTATATTAACTAGCCGAAGATTGTTGGTGGTCCAAATGAACGTACTGACTATCATGTTAATCAAACCCCTGAGTGGTTTCATATGTATAAAGGCTCAATGCTATTGAAAGTTTTAGACGATGGTAACTTCAAAGATATTCATATTCATGAAGGTGATTCATTCTTGTTACCTGGAAATGTTCCTCATAATCCGGTTAGGTTTACTAATACGATCGGTATTGTTGTTGAACAGGATCGTCCAAAAGGAGTTAATGATCAAATTAGATGGTACTGTTCAAATTGCAAAGAGATAGTTCACAATAAAGAGTTTTACTGCTCGGATCTAGGGACCCAAATCAAAGAAGGTATTTTGGAATTTGATAGTGATTTGGAGAAGAGAACTTGTAAAAGATGTAACACATTGAATTATTCAAGACCACAAAAAGTGTTTTGAGCTGTGTTTGAACATGTATTGTGTATATATGATGTTTATGAGAGATATTGATTATGTCCGTAATGTGTAGCTTTTAAAAGAGCTTGGAGTTGAATTGACGGAATGAGCGAAGTACTGAAACTCAAACATTTACAATTGATTTATGATCAAAATCCTTTAAACTGGCACTTTTGAGAACGGTGAAACTTCAATAGGCAAACACAATACTTTGATATAGTTGCTTCAAACTTTCTGATCAAACACGTGTGGAATTTAGACAATAGTGTGCCAAGTTATAGATGAAGCTTATTTGATCTTATTATTCTTACATGCTTCTTTCAAGTTCCTAATTCATTACCATTGTAACTAGAGCAAGCAACAGAATGTTAAATAAGTATCTGAATAATGCAAAAGATGAATAATACGCAATTTTATACCTCTGTTTCAATCGTTTGTATTATTGAACCCCATTGAGTGACTGTTACAACGTTGGTTTCAGTTTGAACTATAGTAACATAACTTATCATTGAGTGATCGTAACTATTTATCTTAGATTTCCCAGTAATTCCATAAACTAAAAGTTGCAAGAAAAGCCAAAGAGCTAAAACTGCAAACAGTATGACCCAATTTTTGTGAATGAAGTTTCCAATAGGATGTAATCTCTTCCTTATTTTAATAAATCTTTCACTGTTCAATAGCTGTCCTTTGAAAGAGGGGAAGAATTCAGTTTCCTCTGTGAAATCAGCGTATCTGTTTATGCCATCTAAGATTTGTGACGTTGTCGATTCTGTAGATATTCTTTGAGCACCTATTGAAGGCTGCCCTATCCTATTTTCTTCTATATCAACCTCCGAATAATGGCGTGTTGGAGAATCTCGTAGCTCATAGCTTTCAATTGCAGCTTCTTCATATCTACTGGTGAACATTGATTGACGATGTTATCTCTTTTTAAAACGTTGTTGCAACGCTACATTAAATCTTTATAACTAAGTTGAAAGCTCAACTAATTCATGTTCCAATATTTCCCTTAGGAGGATTACTTATAATTCCGAGTCATGTGAGATTGAGTTAGGGCTAAATAAGCTTGGAGCCTTCGAATCGTTCGTTTGAATGACGAGAATATAAAGAACAAAAGCACGCCAGTGGAGTATATACTCAATGATAAATACAAATGTAAATAAAATCACAAGAATAATTTAGTAATATGTTTATGTCTATAATAAATAGTACTGAGTCTTGAAATCATTTAATTGATAGTACTTATTCTAATCTCTGATCTTTTTTCAGATATCCATGAATTTCTTTGAAAACGTAACCTAAAGCATGTTCGACAGGTTTATCGAACAGAGTAGGTAAAATAGGAACTACACTTAAACCTAGAGCAATTGGACCCCAAAGTCTCAAAGTAGCGTTCTTGATGTTTTTGTTGGCGAATTGAGTAGCGTATTTAACTGTCGAATGAATAGTGAAAGCAGGTAACCCCATTGATGCTATAGATTGAAAAAGAGCTCTTTCGGTAGCAATTAGCTTCCAATCTGGTAAGTCTGCTTCTATAGCAGCAGCCTTAGCTTCTGGGTTAACTGGTGGAGCCGCATTCCAAGGTTTCAAACCGACAACGTAACGACCTTCCTGTCTTAATTTGGCTTTCCAGGCTTCGTAGGAGACATCACCAAGAATATAAGCCCATGAAATACCATAAGCCAATGAGACTATTTGTGATGGAACAGCAGGACGAAATGATTCACCGATATCTGAAGTATAGGCGACATAACGATGAGAAGCTTGTAAAATTGTTCTCAATCTTCTAGCATATGCAGCATAACGAACGGATGAGTCCACGGAATTATCCTCATTACCCAAGAATTTTTCTTCTTCTGGATGTTTTTTAATTTCTTCTTCGGTATGGGTGGACATTGGTATCGTACAATTATCTTATATATTGAGTAGCGAAGGATTGTTTGAAGTTTTCGAAGTTAAATTTGGAATAGAATTGTAAGTGGCAAAATGCATAACTTTTTTCCGTAGGCCTGTGTAATTTGTTTATATGTCAAAGCTTATTTCCGTGGAGTTTGCCTTGCCTTAGGAAGACTGGTTCGCTCAAAAAAAAATGCTTTTGGTCAGATCTAACAAATTTACAAACAAAATTTGAATTTTACTCGTGTATATCTACAATGAAAATTATGATATGCTCTATATTAAGTTTTTTATTTAAATTATTTTTATATTGTACAAATGCTCAATAGGGCCCCTCCAATTTCCTTAACGACGGATTAATAAATAAACATTGCTTTGTTTCAAGTTTGACAAACTTCTGTAACCACCTTCTAAACTCAATAATAATCCACCAAATGAAACGTAAACAGCGATTTTATCATTGGCACCTTCTTCGAATTTGTAAACAGTACCATACATTACATACTCATAATCATCAGCTAGCGATCTTTCACCAGCTTTTGGTGGTCTCCATGAACCATTGTTTATGAAAGAATTATCTTCTCCTTCTAATGATAATGATGAGGCTAGAGTAATAGTTAATGAATCATTTACTTTGATAGGGTATAAATCACTGTTTATATCGAATGTTATTTTGATATCTGATGAGGTTGTGGAATTGCCAACAATACGTGCTACACGGTTATATCTAGCAGCATCAACCTCCGTTATGGTGAATATATCATCGAAGAGAGTAGTTGACATGATATTGACAATTTAGTGGATTGTAATGGTTGTAATGGTATGAAGCAAAATAAGATATAAGTTAGCTAATTTCTATTTAGCTCTTCGATAGTTTTTTACATTTACAAATTTTTTTTTTCACAAATTGAATAATTACCCTGAAAAAATTGGCAGAATTCGTCTAGATCGTTCAAGCTATAGTTTAGTTTGAACTCAGCTTAAGGGCAAGGGAATCTTAGTCATTTGAGTAATGAGTACCATATCCACCAAAGTAGTTAAATACTTTCGAAAAACATACACATCTTCTTGGAAAGGAAAGCTTTCTTCTGTCCCTTGGACACCATACTAAGATTTGATGTATGCTATCGAATCATCGCTCAAAACATTTTCTTTTTCGGGACGCCAATTGCGCTCCTCCTGAAACGCAGGCCCACCTGGCGCCTGGTACTAGGCCAATCAACAATATAATATTGTGAATAGTTTATCATGTATTTAATCAATGTTTCTCAATAATACTGGTTCCATGAACTTTTTGTTTCAAGAATTTTTCAAATAAATCTATAAGTGAGAATCCTTACCTAGCAATTGAGTTGGGAAGGCAATTTGTAATTTAATGGCGAGAGATAAAGGTAAATATCAGTTGGTGGATAATCCAGACTCTTCATTTTTCGAGATTGATGAACAGGAGGATGAGCATTCTTTGAATACTTCAGGAATAAATGCAATCAAAAATAGTTTTCCTTCTTCCTCAGTTCATTCAGGGACTTCTATTTTTCAAAATTCACTGAAGAGAAAGAGAAGGTTGTTTTTTGCATTCGGTGCTATTTTCGGTATATCTTTGTTGAGTTTATTGTTTCTACGGTTTGGTTTGAAACCTGATAATAGTGATCCTGACAATCAAACTGATAATGTTCCACCTCCGACAGTGGAAGATTCTTCAGACAGATTGTCTGATGAAAAGGCAGGCGATGACGGAAAACCAAGATTATCTATAGAGGACATGAGAAGCGGTCAGTTTTATCCTCAAACAACATACATTGGCTTTATTGAGCCACCGGTTACCAAGAGCCCATCACAATCTACTGATGAAGGGCTATACTATATAGTAGAAAATCAATCAATAAAAGCACGCAAAGCAGGAGATCCAACATTCGAAAAAATATTAACAAGCTCTACAAATTTCACTTACGATTCAAAATCTTTTAATATCTATGAATTTATACCAGCATATGACCTAGATTATGCTATCATTGTGACTGATCTCGAAGCTGAATGGAGACACTCGTCCTATTCTTACTATTGGATCTATTCCCTCGAGCAAGATATCATTATCCCATTGAAAGTATCAGAAAATGGAGAATTGGTAAAAGTTTCCTTTGGAAGTTGGTCTCCAAATTACAACTATATTTCGTATGTTTACAACAATAACGTTTATATCAAAAAAATATTGGACCTTTCAGAATCTCAAGTTACTTCTGATGGTTCAGACCTGGTGTTCAATGGCAAACCAGATTGGGTGTATGAAGAGGAAGTTCTTGGTTCTGACAGGGCATTGTGGTGGGCACCAGATGAAGCCAATTTGATTTTCTTGAGACTAGATGATTCTGCTGTTCCTCAGTATAACTTAGACTACTATGTTAACGATGGAGATATTAGAGAATATCCACAATCTAAAAAACTTTTATATCCTAAGCCAGGTTTCCAGAATCCTCAGGCTTCCTTATATTCATATAACCTCCAGTCTGACATAAAAGAATTGATCAATAGAGATGATTCACAACTAAAGAACGACTTCATAGTTTATGATGCTTTCTTTTTGAATCCTTCAGAATTCATAGTTAAAGAAACAGATCGTGAATCAAAAATCCTAAATTATAGAAAATTCAATCCTCAAACTAGAGCCACGTCAGTTTTTTACGAGATCAAAGCCAATGAAACATATAATGGTTGGATTGAAAAGTCAATAACTCCTTTGATAATAAATAAGGATGGTATTAATGGGTTTGTTGATATTTTAGTTGTTGATGGCTTCAATCATTTGGTTTGGTTTCCTGGTACCGAAATAGAAAACCCAACAACTTTAACGAGTGGCAAGTGGGAAGTTTCAAATAATAAAATTGTGTTCAACAGGGATTTGAACGAAGTTTTATTCTTTGCAAACAAATACTCTTCGATTGATAAACATCTATTTGCTGTTAATTTAGATAGTAAAATAATTGAAGATAAAATCACAGAAAGTTCAAGTTCATCCTATTATTCTGGACAGTTCTCCTTTGATGGAAAGTTTATCGTGTTGAATTATGAAGGTCCTGGTATTCCGAATTCAAATCTTTTGGAGATAGAGTCTGGAAATGTCATCAAGTCTTTATCGAATTCTAAAATTTTAGAGGCTGCCTTGAACACATATTCAACCCCCGAAAAGAGGTATCATAGAGTTGAAGTGGGAGAGATAGACGGTGATCAATTGGAAGTAAATGTTATTGAATCTTTGCCACCATATTTTGATCCTACTAAGAAATATCCATTATTGGTCCATTATTATGCTGGACCTGGCTCTCAAGTTGTCTTTTCTAAATTTTCAATTGGATTTGAAGATGTCATCTCATCGGCGTTAGAAGCAGTTATCCTGTACGTGGAACCAAGAGGTACTGGGGGCCAGGGTTGGAAATATAGGTCGTGGGCAAAAGATAAGATTGGATATTGGGAACCAAGAGATATAACCTCTGTTGCAAAGAAATGGATCAACGAAGACAATTCGTATATTGATTCCTCGAAAACAGCGATATGGGGCTGGTCTTATGGTGGATGGACTACACTGGATACGCTACAATACGACGCAGGAGAGACTTTTAGATATGGTATGGCAGTTGCTCCTGTAACCAATTGGCTATTTTATGATAGTATTTATACTGAGAGATATATGGGATTACCAGAGTATAATCAAGAGGGTTATAAAAACTCACAAATAACCAATTACGATAATTTAAAGAAAGTTGAAAGATTCTTGGTAATGCATGGAACTGCGGATGATAATGTTCATGCTCAAAATACTTATTGGCTACTAGATCACTTCGACTTAAAAGAAGTAACTAATTATGATGTCAAAATATTCCCAGATAATGATCATTCAATCAGGTATCATAATGCAAATAAAATTGTTTATGATAAGTTATTCAATTGGCTTAAAGATGCATTTAGTGGCGAGTTTCTGAACCTCACGCTGAAGAAGTAGAAAAACTCATGATACTTTCAAACTTTGTTAACCAACCAGATCAATTAAATTCCACATCGTTCCAAAATGTTACAAAAATTTATGATCTACGTGGGATATATTTCTTTAAATGAAGTGTTTGAGTGGTACGAAAACATATTTTAGCTTGATGCATAATAACTTTTTTTAAATTTGCGAGCTCTCGAAAAATATCTTGGGGAATATAAATATCCTTGGTCACTTGTTTGCAAACTAGTGCACCATTATCTTAATTTTACCTGCTAGTTGATTTTAATAGTTTTATTATTATGAACGTCAGCAAAAACAAATAAATTGCTATGTTTGTAATCAATCAAACGTTAGATTACAATAGAACTTTAATTAAATAATCATTAATAAATAAATAAAGATAGATAGATAGATAGATACATCACAATAAAGTGTTTTCATTTCCCTCCTTTATCCCATCAAAAAGCTCAATTCCATTGTCTAACCAAAGCAAAAGTGAAATTGATGATGAATCCAGCAATAATTGCCATTTTTTGCCTTTTACTGAACAAATTATCATATTTTAATAGAAATAAACTCAAAACTCCTAGTAGACACCCAATTAATAATCCTATAAACAAATCTTCATTATTCCCACCAACACTTAAATTGGTTTGGCTGAATTCATCCATTTCGTTTACTGTACTATCGATCCACCTCTCCTCTAATTGTCTTATATCTTGCCCTTCCTCCCCATCAGAGTTTCCTCTGCGGCTTGGAAGATCACCGTATAATTGACGGAATTGCTGTCTCAGATTATTGATATCTTCTTGCGAGAACCCTGCTGACGATAATCTATCGAATCCTATCGGCGCTTCCGTGGTTGACTTAGCGAAAACCTTATTATCCAGTTCATTTTCTTTTGATAGTTCGTCTGCAGTCATTTCATCCCCTATTAAGCAATGTATGTAAAACTTTCCATTGTTATTTCCATTTGTACCCTCCTCGGTGCTAGATTGTTTTTGAAACTTCAAGAATTGATTATATTCTTCAGTGAAATCAGTCTTTTCATTTAAAACTTTACCGGAATGTATAAACCTTATTCTTTTCCTTTGTAAGTCAGAAATTGAGGATCGCACAGATTGTCTTAGCAAACTTGTGGTTAATGACTTTAAAGGAATTATAGGCAATTGCAAGTCTTGATAGCTATTTGAGAACCGTACTACCACAATGACATTATCTTTACTGATTTTATTATATATTGGTAAAGACATAGTTATAATTTGGATCCAAAGCGACAGTAAGTGATATTCATTATCTTTAACTGTTTTACCCTATGAGCTTGATTAATATTTAGCTATGCCAAAATAAGCCCTAAGTTTTAAACTCCCCCATCAGCTGCAAGAGATGATCCGGGTAATGATAGATCTCATCGCAATATAAAAGCACAGAAAATCCAGCAAAATTTTCACAATTAACCCGAGACGCTAAAGGATGATGTTTCAATTCTTCAGTGCGGACAACCAGGACTTTAAACCGTGTTGCTTTATCTTAGTTAATTATTTAAATGTAAGATTAGGCGTCAAGTCCTTGGAGAGATCAGATATGTTTCTTCACTGGGAATTTAAGTGATCATCTTAATGCCCTTTTACCTTTCCGTTCTTTCGTGACTACTCTTGCAGGTGGATCATGTTGGGAAAGGTAAGGGCTGGCAGATCATACAGTTTTATTCATTTTGAATTACTCTTTAATTTTGTTTTTGTTGATAAGTGTATCAGCTGTAATTAAAAAGTTATCAAGAAGATAAGAAACTGATTTTACTAAATACTAAACTATTCGTAGTTATATTCCAAAAAAGACATGAGTCTTCGCCGGAGTCAAATAATAATCATGATCAATCTAAAACTAACTTATAATATACATTTATATTTACACATATGAATCTTAATTATATATATGCTTCTAATCCAATTTTTTTTCAACAGGTTTTGAATCACCGTAATGGAAGCTTCTGAAGAAATCCATAGTATTGGTGAAAACAACCAATAAGATACCACCTCCTGGACCTAATCTTAAAACTTTTGGTAAGAACCCTTTATACAGGGCAGCAAAACCTTCTTCTTTGAAAATCAATGCTAAACTTGGTAAAGTCCAATTATATTTTCTGACCTCACCTGGTTTTATAACAGTATTTTGTACTCTTGATTTGACAACATCAAATGGAATATTGAAAACAGTACCGAAAGTACCACCGATGGCACCAGCAGTCAAATCATTGATAGTTTTTTGAGTAGAATTTTCAGCTTCTGGTAATAAAGCTCTTATTTGGTGAATAATACCGAAATAACCAGCATTCCAGACGATATGTCTCCATAAGGTGGCTTCTAAACCATTATACAATGCTAAAACCCCTTCATTTCTGACAGTTTTAAAGAATGCATCCGGGACTGATTTGTATGGTGAGTTTCTGTCTTGAACCCTGATTTTGATCAACTCAAAAGGAACAACGACAAATGATTCAACAGCACCTGCTGATGCACCTGCTAAGATTGATAAAGGCTGGTTCAATTTATCAACACCAAATAAATTTTTATAAAATTTAGAAAACTCATCATTGGCTGCAAATTTAGTAGCTCTTTTTGGGGCTTCCATTAAAATTGGGGCAGTGATACCTTTATATAGTCTAGATGGTCCTTCATTTTTGACAATTTTTGTAAGACAATCTACAACACCGCTATACTCGGCTTTAGCCCCAGAGCCAACTTGTAATTGAATACGTGTTTTAACGACATCCAATGGGTACATGACTAGGATCTCAGAGACACCAGCAACGGCTCCTGCTAAAAATTGATAAATGAATGGCAACGCTATTTCCCAAATACGTTAGTATATCCTCATATATGATAATCGAAAACAAGCTATAAAAGCCTCGTTTTATTTGAACAAAAACGTACGTCTATTATCAGTACTCATTTCTACTTCAGTCTTTTTAGTTTGAATAGCGATTTGTAACCTTTACTTTTTTCGTTGAAGGTTGATGAACAAAAGTATCCCAATCTTTCACAAATTATTCACTATGATCCAGATTCGATAGCAGTGGAAAAAATACCGTTAGATTTTCAGACTACAGGTGCGCGCACCTGCTCCGGAAGAGTCATACATATAGAAGTGTCGTGATAGATGTACAAGTTAAAACTCCTAATCAGTTTCAGTACACAAATCGTGGTGATTAAACCCAAAAAATATTGAATTTTCATGTTAGCTACATCTATATGATGTTCTGATCAAATATATATATCAGTTGAGGCGTTCATTTGAGTTCATGGAATAGTATTCAATAGAATAGTGATTTGGTCCATTTTTATTGTCGGAAGTATACACCCATCAGATCAGGAAATATTCAATATTTCCCCTTTTGGGTTCCGGTCAATTGGTTGAAAAATAAATTGTAACATACCTATTAATATTTATTTTACAAACTAAAATGTGCTACTTTCCTGTACAAATATTTATCTATCGAAATACGATTGTCCGTTTTATTTGCTTTGAGGATGGAACTACTGGAATAATTGAAAGGTGAATTCTTAAGTTTACGATTTTGTGATCTTTGATAAATTATTTTGTCGGCTTTGACCCTTCTCTGACTTAATATTCTTTTTTGTTATAATAAGATGGTATCAAAATAGCAGATTACCCTATAGTACTGATCTAAGAATGTCGAATATTCGATAGGTAATTTGGGAGCTTTCATAAGTGTAAACGGGGTATTTTGTTCTCATGCAATAGAACTGTATGCTGTATATTGTTTGCGCGATATTGAGGAACAACTTCAATACTGAATCATTATCAAAATTTCTAAACTCGAATATATTTTATTTCCAGTTGTGATAGCACATCAGCCAGCTGGTAGCTTTTTATCACTTTGCTGGTGTTTTTCGTTTTAGATGTACGATGGAGACTTAGGCTTTTGATGTCTCAATTCTGGAATATAGGGAAACCCCGACTCTTATTACACAACATACTTATTTTTTAACATTATAAAAGAGATATTTTTTTTCTCAACAGTTGATTAAGATGACATGAGTTCACATTAGACAGCGTATGTTTCTATTGCATAATCCTAGGAGAATATAGATTTTGTTAATTCATTTAGCATAAGAATCTCAAAAAGAAACTCACTGGACCGATCTCCCAACACTTGACATACAATAAATCACTTGTTAGACTTCAATTCTGGTTGTATTGAAACTCCATGGTTTACTAATGCTGTATTGTTGGAACTTTTTAATATTGTACTCCAGTACTTGCCCTTAGAAAACCGAATGCTATGTTGACAGATACAGCCAACATATAATCTTATTCAAATGATACTATGGCATCTATATTCAGAACAAATGACGAAGAAAATAATTTTCTATCATACTTTTCCACAAATCCATATCTTGTTTAGTTGGATAAAAACAGAATAGTTTTGGAATCTTGGTTTAAAGCGAAAGCTCATCAATTATAGCTAGTAGTAGAGAGTTCATTCATGAATATTGTGAGCTTTTGAAGTTAATTTTATACCGGGTAAATCCAGAAAATCGCTGTTCTGGAGATTTTGCCGCACATACTAAATCGATGAATCAGGGCTAATCCGACAGAAAAAAAAAATCAATAAATCACTCATCATCAATATAAGGTGATAAAATTCATGATTCATTATAATCTTCATATTTAGTTGTAATTCATTCCCAAACATTAACGATGTCTTTGGAAATATTCATTGATAAGAGCAAAGGCCATCTCGCTTTATCTAATAATCTAAAGTTAGCCTTAGCTTCTCACGCTTACAAACATAAATTAACTTCAGAACATGATGAGCAATCTGTCTCATTGAAAAAAAATGGGTTTGAATTATTTGAAGTAAATTCAATCATCAAATATTTAGCAGGCGATTTTTCACATGATGAATTAATTGAATTTGAAGAAAATGAATTGTTTCCTCTATTGAAATCAGAAAAATTAGATTCTTCCACTCTATCGCAATTCTCAGGAATCGATTTCAAGGAAATTACAACCTCATCAATTATTTTTTTCTCATCTGCATATGCTTTGGATAAATCAGTCTTCCCAGAATTTCAAAAAAATGAAGCTGTCAAATTATCAATCGAACAAGCTATAGCCATCACTTCACTAGAGCGCCCAAAAGCCAAATACACAGGTGAACAGAAAATCACTGAAGGATTTGGTGTCAAAAAGCAAGAAGATGAAATTTTACCAAAAGAAGGAGAAAGAAACATTTTGATTACTTCAGCTTTACCATATGTTAACAATGTTCCTCATTTAGGTAACATTGTGGGTTCAGTATTATCTGCTGATATATATGCCCGTTATGCTAAAGCTAGAAATTACAACACTTTGTACATCTGTGGTACTGATGAATATGGTACTGCTACCGAAACTAAAGCTTTAGAAGAAGGTGTTACACCATATGAACTATGCACCAAATATTATCATATCCATTCAGAGGTTTATAAATGGTTTCAAATAGGATTCGATCACTTTGGTAGAACAACTACCCCACAGCAAACTGAGATTGCTCAGGATGCATTTTTAAAGTTACAAAAAAACGGATTCTTGGAGGAGCAAGATATGGATCAACTATATTGTCCAGTACATGATGGTTTCTTAGCGGATCGTTTTGTGGAAGGTATTTGTCCAAAATGTGGTTATGAAGATGCTAGAGGTGACCAATGTGATAAATGTGGTACTTTACTAGACCCATTTGAATTAATTTCACCTAGATGTAAATTAGATAATGCAACACCATTAAAGAGGACTTCAACTCATGTTTTCTTATCATTAGACAAATTAGAAGCAAGAGAAAATGCTTGGTTCAAAGAACAGAGTGCGAAAGGTGACTGGAGCAAAAACTCTAAAACTATTACTCAATCATGGTTAAAAGAGGGTTTAAATCCAAGATGTATAACTAGAGATCTGAAGTGGGGTACACCTGTTCCATTGGAAAAGTTTAAAGAGAAAGTTTTATACGTTTGGTTTGATGCACCAATTGGTTACGTTTCAATTACGGCTAATTATACTGAAAAGTGGACTAACTGGTGGAAAAACCCTGAAAATGTTCAATTGTATCAATTCATGGGTAAAGATAATGTTCCTTTTCATACAGTTGTCTTCCCTGCTACTCAATTAGGTACCGGTGAAAACTGGACAATGTTACATCATTTAAACACTACTGAGTACTTGCAATACGAAGGTGGTAAGTTCTCGAAATCAAGAGGTATTGGTGTTTTTGGTAACAACGCTAAAGATTCAGGTATACCACCATCAGTATGGAGATATTACTTAGCTTCTGTCAGACCAGAAAATTCAGATTCACAGTTCTCTTGGGATGATTTCCAATCAAGAAATAACAACGAATTATTGGCCAATCTTGGTAATTTTGTGAATAGAATTGTGAAATTTGTTAATGCCAAATATAATGGTGTTATTCCAAAATATGATGAAACTAAATTAGAGAATTATTCAATTGTTTTGAAGGATTTGAACACTTTATTGAAATCTTATAACGATGAAATGGAAACAGTTCATGAACGTCGTGGTTTAGAAGTGGCCATGTCTATTTCAGCTAGAGGTAATCAATTTTTGCAAGAAAATAAATTAGACAACTCCACTTATAACGATTCTCCAGATAAAGCGGATGCTATTGTTGGGGTTGGTTTGAATATTGTTTACTTCGTTGCATCAATAATTTATCCATTCATGCCAGAAATCACTGAAAAAATTGGTCAAATTTTGAATGCCCCACAATTATCCATTCAAGATGAATTTAAACTAGTCTTACAAGGTGGTCATAACATTGGTAAAGCTCAGTATCTATTTAAGAGAATTGAAGACAAGGAAATTGAGACTTTAAGAGCTAAATATGGTGGTAAACAAGTCTGATCGATGATACCACTCAAATTTATTATAATGACGTTTTCATTTGTGTATAGTAAGATAGACTGATTGGTTTCAAGCCATACGAAGACATGTACTTCAAAGTAGATTGTTTTGAGCTTTCTTGCAGAAAAAAACATAAAATGCAGGCTAAAGGAAATCATTTATCTCGTTACTCGAGTCTTGCAAGGGAATATGGGCAAAACATACGAAGTTGCAAACTCTTAAAATGAGAGGATCAGCAATGTAATCTTATTTTATTAAGATTAAGCTGCTATAGCTGTTGTATGGTTGCACAGGGCTTTTTTTACAATAGTGTTACTTTATTTTTCACTAGCTAGAGCCTAGCATGTATCACTATAATTTATAGAGCCTTCAAATTCAAGGCACATGCTGGGAATCTCTTGCCAAGTAATATAATAAACCAAATAGCAAATACTTTTAAAAACGACAACTAATTAGTTATATTGTTTTCACATTGTAGAAATATATCAATGTTATTCGGCAACTACAGTTTGCACAAAAACTAGATGATACACTACCGAGCCCCTGGGTAATATAATTGAACAGTGCCAAGTGTACAGCGGACACTGGACGCTAGACATAAACAGTAAATATTAGACATATGGGAGATCCCTGTTCAAATCTTAGGTACAGGTTTTACATTTGCGCATTATCAAACATTATAATAATTTATTATCGTAAAAGGTTTAATTAGAATTTAGAAACAAATGTAGAGTCGCATAGTTCTCAGACCCTAGCACAGTCAATTTAGCACCACTGAACAGATGGAAAATAATAATTTACATCATTGTGCTTTGAAAAAAAAATTAATTTTAACTTTGTCACATGAAAGATCATATAATTTTATAATTTATATTCTACAAAACGTTGTCGGTTGTATCAAGGTTGAGAGATTGTAAAATGTAATTAAAGAAAAGAGAGGAATATATGAATGATTCCTCGAAATCTTGAAGTGGCAAAAACCTATATGATAGAGGAATCCCTGATATATTGACAATTGTATCTTGAAAGTCAAATAGAACAGCTGATTAATAATGTTTGAATCGAGATATATTATATTAGATAATTCACTCAACTCTCTAGCTAGATGAATGCGAAAGCCAGCATTTGAATATAGATATTTTGGTCAACTTCCCAAAACATCGAATATCAGTATCAAATAATTTCGAAGCATAGAGAGTTTGAGTTGTCAACTTTCAATTCTTCAAGCTAATTATTCTTCGTATATTATTATTTTTGGAAAAAGTGAAAAAGTTAATTGTAAGTTGTAACTCATAATTTTTGAATTGGATTTCTTTTTTTTTTTTTATACTGTAAACTTATATTAATCTTATCTCTATACGAATCTTCACTACTCTCGTATAACTGGGTTTAAACTTAATTTTTTTTTTATTACTGAAGAATCAAGATGTTGTTTTCAATAATTTTTTAAGGGAAATCATGTTATACGGATATATTAATATAGTAAGACATGATATATCTAATATTACTGGCATGATATTAATTAGCCTTTAACTAATGTCGAGTAATTATTGGCCAATTATATAAATTTTATTTTGGATGCCATTGATATGCCAAAACTCGTAATGATTCATGTGCGGAAAATAATATATTAACTATACCTATCCATTGGTTTTGTGTCATGTTTCTTCAGTTCAAATATAACTTTTGAGCCTGATATTGCCATTATAATATAATTTGTTGACTTATTATAATTTATTAGTATACAATATTAGCTATTCTATATATATACACGCGCGACGCGACTTTAATCATGTATGTGAATAGTATATAGTGTTGATTAATCCTAATTTTCTAACTATATAAGTCTATATAATTGTATAATATTGTAATATAAATCATAATACATCATATTCTTCAAGATCATTATAATAATTATTACTTTTGACATATAAATTACGAAGAAAAATAGTAGAAACATACATAATACAGTTTATTCATAAGAGAAGTCATAAAACGATGAGTCTTGCTATCGAATTGAAATGTTCGCTACAGCCTACTATTACATTTTGAATATAATAGTTCACATATATTGATATAATTCTAATTTCGACTCTAGCTGTTTTATAATAACAATTAATTTTGTAGTTTCAATATAATTATTCAATAAGATTTAGAATATATAATTAGATGATACTAATTATATTAAAACGTATATATCGACGACTTTTCACCTTGCATGATCATGAATATGGCACTGCATATAATTAACATTTTCAGCAAGCTCCAGCTGCATTATATAATTAGAGATTAAGGTCGGCGTGTTATAATTATACGTCTATATTAATTATAATTTAATCTTATGTTATTATGATTGTACGTAATTAGTAATTGCAATCATACAATCCTTCGAAGAGTGAACTTATGTATGAATAAATTGAATAAATATTTAGTTAGAGTTAATATTTGATTATAATATCTGATCAATTATCATTCATATCAAGCATAGAAATAGCGTATTATAATATTAAGACATAAGTCCTGTTATCTACGAATTATTTAAAATGATATCAATGACAAGTTACACTATTTTCAATTATTATACGTGCAATCAAATCATCTAAAATAAAGTGCGTAATTTATATATATATATATAAATCATGCACCTGCTGCAGCATAAAGATCATTAATTAGAACAATATATTAAATATTAGTTGATATTTAAAAGTTAGGAACCTAAACCAGCTTATGAGTTACCCCTTTTTTACAGTTATAACTTATGCAGGAGAGCTCATTAAAGATTATATGATCTAATTATAAGCTCAAGAGTAAATATTGTGTTTAAATTGTTTATAGTATTGAGAATATTATTAAGAATCACTGCACATCCCATTATATGTTGTAGTCATTTTATTTCTTTTTGATGTTCAGCTTTCATTAGCGTTAAACACAACGAGGCCATATGCATTCTGAGGGTATGGATATAATCCTATATAAAAGCCATATTAGCAAATATTTATCACTTTGTCATAGAACAGATGGGAAACACATAACTATAGAGACTTGGTTAATATATTATCATTAATATCAGCAGATTGGTGGCACTGTCTAAACTTTAATATTTATTATTTAGCCAATTCGAAAGATCTACACACTTCACAGTACCCAGTTCCCAGTACATATAGTGCATACATAGAGCAGGATGCGCAACAGTGTGCAGTGAAGTTGCATGAGACTTGAGCTTGTGAGACGTTACCTAGTCTACTAGTTTCCAAATAATTAATTTATTAGCAAAGCTGCGAAGTTTTATACTCCTGCAAAGACTAATAAAAATCAGCTAGTTGGTATTTTAATTATTATACGAAATTAAATACTAGATAAATTGCGAGACGATAGGAGAAGTTTTTGGCTGACGTTTCAATCTTTTTTTAGTTTTCTCGTGCCGGTCTAACTTAAGAAGGTATGGTTTGAGTATTGAAATTTGATATCTGTTAGACAATTTAGCATATATATTTGTCATTTGATAAGTACTTACTGAGAACTTGGAAGTAGCGGTTAGTGAGTACTAAGTACTAAGTAGGGCTAAGTCCTAAATTTTAAGTAAATTGAGTTAACTGAGCAGTAGGCACAAACTACTAATATTTAGTAATTATCTACTAGTATCTAGTATCTACCGTCAGGTCTTAAGTTGTACTCACCAGATCTAACTTTTAAGTTTTAACCACCCAGTTCTATTCATATCGCAGATCTTTAACGCAACTGCATGGATGTACAGTGCAGATAAGCACATATACTCGCTGAGTTTTAAGATATTACTTGCAAACTGCAGCGGAATAGCTCAGACTTCAGTTACAACGAAGGGATTTGTATAAAAATAAAACTAATATAAGTTTACAAATTAATGAGAAAACAACACACAACCTTGTCTTCTGAATTTTTAGTTTCTAGTAACTGTTATTGATGATTGGATCTAACGTGGAAAAAGACAACGCATACTACACAGTTAGCCGCAGCAGTGTAATTAAAAAGCTGGTTCATTTTTTCAATTTCCTGTTGTATGGTGATCATCTTAAATCAATCATAGCAAGTAGAATTAGGCAAACTGTAATATTTTAATTCTTGAGACTTGTACCAGGTTTTTGATAATACAGCTATTCAATTCTGTGTTTATGAGTGCAGGAAAGTGAAGAGTTAAAAAAGAATATCCAATACAATGAACGTAGATATAATCGTGATTCGTAATAAGAACCGGTCAGTTTGTAAGATATCTTGTAGTTAAAATTGTATATGATGAATTAGAGAGCGGAATTATAAGTTATATACTAATTAGAGCAACAAAATTTTATTAGTGAGTTATCTCGGAGCAAATATTGGTTTAAAAATTAATTGCTTTTTTAAAAATTAATTAGAAATTCACTAAACCTTTTGCTCTTATAGGCTTCTCTGCAAAACTTTCAAATTAAATCCAATTAATTCTGACAACTCAAAATCATATAATGTTTGAAATGTTGTAGAAGTGGTGGCAATCTTTTCTGACTCCGCAAATCATGAAAAGGAAATAATAATTTGACATATATTATATATGCTATATTTCTTAATAGTTCATTATGTGCGACAAATCCCTTAAAAGTTCAAAAACCATGCATTAATTACGATGAATTAGTATTAACCAGTGGTTTCCAAAGAATAGTGAAGCCCGCTGCCTGCAGTCCCAGAGCCCAGGGGACAGGGGACAGTACTAGCTACTTTCGGAGAAGATGCTGAATAGCAGATCCTAAAGTGGAGATGAACAACAGTTTTGGCACAAAGATCTGCAATCCCGATATCTAGATATTTATGAACTTAGAAGTGGAACCTTAAAGATGCGTTTGAAGATTAAATTGGAAACCTTTAAACTTTAATTTTGGAAAACATGGCTTGATAATTAAATAATAAATAGATGGTGAAAAATGCTGGACAAATTAGGACAAAAGAACTTCAACTACATTAGATATATGCACATTAAAAATATAAAGATTGATCGATTCTGTTCGCAACGTGCATTCTCGGAACATGGATTCACAGAGGTCCAAACTTCAAACTCTTGATGTGTCAAGCTGTGGCCACCAGAAGTGGGAAACCTTGCAGCTAGAAAATTAGCTACCCTAAGGGGTTGATTGTCAGTTGCCAGCGCTTCATTTGACATCAAACGCTTAGCTGGAAATATTGTATTTGCTTCCGACGTAATTTAGGAGTTGATACTGCTGATGTGTATAGTTATATCTTTAATTTATATAAAGCTGGACTATTGCTCTTACAGATAACATTGGAAGTTCAATTTTCTACACTTCTTGAGATCATTTTTCATCTTATTTAAAAATGGTCAGTCAGTTCTTGAGTACTGTCTTAGCTTTGTATTTTGCTACATCAGTGGCAGCACAAAGCTCCATTTTCTTTTTTAATTCGTCAATTTCAAGCACTTATTCAGACCAAGAAAGTTCGTCCTTTATTTATATAGCCCCATCAGGGTCTAGTTCATCCTATATATCACCTGGATCTTCACTAGAATCCATATCAACTGACATTTATACTTCAAGTGCTGTGTCATCATTTTTGTTGTCACAGTCATCGTCAAGCACAGAAGATTCGTCCACTTCCACTAAGGAGTCATCAAGTTTCTCCACATCAACATTGAGCTCGGATTACACGGTCACCACCATTGTTTCCTCATCATTACACTATTCATCACCATTTCCATCTTCTTCAGGATCTTCAGGTACTTTGGATATATCAACAACTGCTGTATCAACCATAAGCGGTATATCTTCTTCAGAAGCAGAATCTTCTAGTGGCTCTTTTTCACGCTCTTCAATTGAAGAGACACCAAGCAATTCAGCTTACACAACAGAATCATCATACACCGCCAAATCCTCCGCTGGGACTAGTGGTTCAATTTCATCTATCACATTATCAGCTTCTTCATCGACTTCTTCAACCACTCGAACATCAGAAACTTCTTCTTTTGGCAGCACCTATTCATCA
Organism: Waltiozyma mucosa; assembly: GCA_030581415.1. NCBI lineage: Eukaryota > Fungi > Ascomycota > Saccharomycetes > Phaffomycetales > Wickerhamomycetaceae > Waltiozyma > Waltiozyma mucosa. The sequence continues at coordinate 231,893 of JAKTTK010000149.1, forward strand.
AGTGCTTCATCATCAGCTTCCTTGTCTTCAAGTCCGGCACCTACTGCAGTCGCTTCTTTCGATTTAGCATCAAATAAGATCGCGATTTCAATAAACGTTCCATCTTCATTGGAACCTTGGGTTAACGTGAAATTAAACTTATCGACTTCTGACTTCATTTTTGATGCTTCAACGTTTTACAGCAATGTTGATTATGCAGAACTTGAAATTAAAGATTACACAATCTATGAGGAGCATAATGGTGTTTCTGATGGACCTATTTATTACTCAATCGAGGCCACTCCTTTGAGTAACACTACTCAATACTACAATGCTCAAGGTGTGATAACTATAAAAGCAGCAGAGTCACAGTTTTTAGTTAAAAGAGAAGAAACTTACACAACTGAAACTTATCCTTTCACTATTAGAATAGCCAATCCAAGATTTGTTTCAAGCTCGGGTGTTTCATCATCCATTGCTAATCCAACAACTAGTGTCTCCTCTTCAATCTCAGGTGCTTCATCATCAGTCGCTGTTTCAGGTGCTTCATCATCAGCTATCTCTTCAGGTTCAAACTCAGGTGCTTCATCCTCAGTCACTACTTCAGGTTCAAACTCAGGTACTTTGTCTTCAGTCACTACTTCAGGTTCAAACTCAGGTGCTTCATCTTCAGTCACTACTTTAGGTTCAAACTCAGGTGCTGCATCTTCAGCCACTACTTCAGGTTCAAACTCAGGTGCTTCATCCTCTGTCACTACTTCAGGTTCAAACTCAGGTGCTTCATCTTCAGTCACTACTTCAGGTTCAAACTCAGGTGCTTCATCCTCTGTCACTACTTCAGGTTCAAACTCAGGTGCTGCATCTTCAGCCACTGCTTCGGGTACTGATGTCTCCTCTTCAAACTCAGGTGCTACATCTTCAGTCACTACTTCAGGTTCAAACTCAGGTGCTTCATCCTCAGTCACTACTTCAGGTTCAAACTCAGGTGCTGCATCTTCAGCCACTGCTTCGGGTACTGATGTCTCCTCTTCAAACTCAGGTGCTACATCTTCAGTCACTACTTCAGGTTCAAACTCAGGTGCTTCATCCTCAGTCACTACTTCAGGTTCAAACTCAGGTGCTTCATCCTCAGCCACTACTTCGGGTACTGATGTCTCCTCTTCAAACTCAGGTGCTGCATCTTCAGTCACTACTTCGGGTACTGATGTCTCCTCTTCAAACTCAGATACTCTATCTTCCGTGACTGCTTCGGGTACTGGTGTGTCCTCTTCAAACTCAGGTACTTTATCTTCGGTCACTACTTCGGGTACTGGTGTCTCCTTGTCAAACTCAGTAGATTCGTCATCAATCATCTCTAGTACGGTAGAAGGCTCAACGCTATTGAATTCTGGATCATCTTCTACTAATGTTGCTGTTTCGAACACAAAAAGTGGCTCATCGGGTCTAACTGAATTACCTGGATCAACTTCAACAGAGAGTTTGTCAGGTACTCCAATTGAAACTCAGCATTCCTCCACTACTGAAAGAGAGAGCATTACATCGACTTCTAGCCCATCATCTCAAACTACTTCTACTCCAGCTTTAACATCAACTTTGATAGTCAGCGATATCTCAAGTACGATAATCACAGTAACATCATGCTCCAAAGATGCTTGTCATTCTTCTGTTGTTACCACAGGTGTGGTTGTCATCACAGAAACAATCAATAATGAAGTAACTTCGTATACTACATACTGTCCATTGACTGCCACTACTGAAACGTCAGCCACTGGGGGTAATTCAATCCTTACATCCAATGAAATATCAACAAAATTGGTTACTATAGCCACTGAAATTGTCGAAACGGTGAGCGGCAGGCTAACTACTACAACGAGCTTGATTCCATACACACTGACCACACCTCTCACTTCTGTGACTGGTACTTTATCAGGTACAACAGGTACAACAGGTTCAACAGGTGCAACAGGTACAACAGGTACAACAGGTTCAACAGGTACAACAGGTTCAACAGGTTCAACAGGCACAACAGGTACAGCAGGAACAGCAGGAACAGCAGGAACAACAGGTACAACAGGTACAACAGGTTCAACAGGT
>JAKTTK010000150.1:0-29045 GCA_030581415.1 Waltiozyma mucosa
AAAAAAAAAAAAATATCCAAAAAAAAAACCAACAACAACAACTCTTTATTTAACAAAAGACATTTGGAAAAAAAAAACCCCCTTTCCTTTATGTGATTGATATAAAATCATTTCTTTAAACCATAATGGTTTTGAAAAAGAAAATTTATTTTGATTATATATATCATTTGATAATAAATAAAAACAAACTAATTCCTTTCCTTCTCTTGTCTCATTGAAGAGACAAGAGAAAGGAATGGAATATGTGAAGAAAGCGTTGAAAACATCATTTAATTGATAATAATTTCAAGTATACTACTTTATTTTCACTGAGTTCCGATCGATTCAATATACGGACGATTCACATACTATAACAATCCCACGGAAGACCTCGGTACTACTTCCTTATAAAATTCTATGATGAATTTTATAAGATTTTCCCAATAACTATCCCTTACATAAAAATTACTTCAATAATATCAATTTGTGTTGATGGTTTTAAAATTTGATGGTTTAATTATAAGTTTTTTTATATTTTTTATAAGTTTTTTTTTTTGATGAATATTTTGAGCAATGATCAAAACTAGTAAAAAATTAATTATACGGGGCGCGCATAATATAATAACTTATAATATAATATAAAAATTTAATCATGCACGGGGAACATTTACAGTTACTAAAATTATAAATATAACAATAGAATTTAGATTATGTTGATCAAATCATAATAATAATAAAGTAAATAATGTCCATTGTTTAATTTTTCCAATCAATTATATATATAATTATATAACCAATATCATAAATGAATAAATAATATAATTTTAAAAGATCTTCAGTGGCAGCAGCAGCAGCTATATTCCTAATTGAGTAATAAAATACAGTTACTTAAAAGAGTAATTATCGTGATATATTTTAGATATTCTATGATCAACTGCTGGACTCTAACATGAAGTTTATATAAATCAAATAGATCAATATAAAAATATATTTATATGATAAATATTAAAATTAACAAGTTTATTTTTTAAAAAAAAGTGTTAGACAAAGATTACCTTCTTTATCAAATTTAACCCTTTTTTTTTAAAAAAAAAGATTCTATATGAATAATTAAATATATAAAAAAAAAACGGTGGTTTCTAATCTTTGGTATATATAAATGTCATGTAATTTCAATATATATAAATTTATATAGTTGAAATCCAGATATATAATTTATATAATTTTAAAATAACCATTGAACGAATACTCCACCTAAAAAAAAAAAATATCAATAATTGATTAAAATCAAAACAAAAATATAACAATACCAGGAAATAAAAGTAGAAAAAAAGGAAACTTTTCTGTTTTATAATCCCTAATGTAATTATTTTCCTTGTTTGATTTTGATATCTCAAATCTATTCTAATTAGTTTTACAATAGAATAACAAAAGATAATCAAATAATTATTAAAAATAAAAGACTGTTTTTCTTCAATGGGTCATTCCATATTTATAAAACTCAGCCAATCTAAGCATCTGAACATTTAAAATTATCACATTAAAAGAAGAATCGATGTAAACAGATTTATGACATTTTAAAAAGCTTTATATCATTTTCAAAGCTTATGCAACAAGGTAAAATTCAAAGTTAATATATCTGGTCCTAAGTCTGTAAATTAGTTTTTTTGAATGCATAAAGTGGGCTGAGTTATTGAGGATCAAGTGAATATAAAAGGAACTGACTACCCACTTTATAAACACTTCTATCTGTATAATTGATTACACAATATAAGAGAAAATGTCTGAAACAACTTCACCTGTACAGTCGATTTTTTTTGTTTTGTCTTCCTGTAATCCGATATGAAAGTATCCGTATGTTACTAGCAGTATCCGCTGCCAAAGGTTACTCAATTGCACACTAGTTGGATGTTAGTAGAGATTTTAAAAAGTCCAACACAAAACCAAAATAATTTTTTTTATAATAAATTTAATTATTATTATAAAACAGAAAATTATTATTCCAGTTTCGAGGGTCAAATTGTATCAAACTCCACGTGCTATTGTTATAATTTTTTTTGTTGTTGTTAATTTCTTTGAACTCGGTCGGATTAGGAACAACAATATAAAATATCATGAAATATCATATATTAAGATCATATGAACTATTATAATTAGTTTATAACTGTATAATATTTATATAAAAAGGACTTTGTAGTACATAGAAGTTAATTTTTTTCTAATTCATTCACATCAATTACCTTTATTGAGTTATAATTCAGTATATATATCCAGATTTTATATTATAGATCTAAAGAATTTGATAAAGATTACTTCTTTACCCTTAAAATTCTTTTCTTTTGGAAAAGGTTAAAGAAAAATAATTTAATAAAATTATTCATTGAAATAAATTCTTATTATATTAAAATATTTAATATCAAATTTATATATAATGAATAATATTATTGACTATGTAAACAAAAAAAAGAACCTTTTTGATCAATGAATGAAAAACACTAAATCAATTATATAATTATAATTTCAAGGTTATAATAATTATATAAAATATTGAATTTTTAGTTTGGGAATTAATTTTATAATATAATAAAATAAAATATTGAATTTTAATATCAAATTATTTTAATAACAAATAAAAAGTAAAAAAAAAATTCAAAAGATATCAAAATCCAAATAATCTTTGAATATCAATAATGACGAGTAATCTATCTCCTTCTCAATAGTATATTGAATGAAAAAGAATATTAATACCCATAGATTTCAAAAATAAGACCATATCATCAAACAAACGAATATTAGAGGTTACACAACCATACAACTTAACGTGAACAATGCGATTCTATATCAATGTTCATATAAATTAAAGATGTAAAAATAATTTAAAAGTATGCTTTTTTTTTTTTTTTCATGAATTTTGATCAAATTGTACGTAAATTTTTTATATATTAAAATTTACCCTCTTCTAATTATTTTATATAAAATAATATTTTTTTTTATTATAAATTTGACGTTATTAGATATAAATATATAATTTCAAAAGGGCAAAGTCTCCCTTTTAACGAGTTATTTGTCCTATTTTATTGAACTAAAAATTGATTTCTTTTTAATTGATTTACATGTCACAAACTTGCCTGTATCTAAACTCAGGAAAGAGTTTATCAGAATCAACATGAAAATCCATGAAATCTTCGATCAATGATATTTGATTGATGAAATCCAGTTTTTGAATATTTTATTTCTATTTATCATGATATTGATTTTGAATTTGTGTATTATTGTATTAATTATTGAATTGATTAATAAATTACACATTATTTATATATCAATATCAACTATAAGTTATATATATGATATTAAATATATATTGAAGTTTAATATCAAACTCAATATTATTTATAACATTTACAACTTATAGTGAAGGGGGTTTTTATTGTTTTATCTTGATATATTAGTTATATCATTTTGAAACTACGTGTTTTAATTTAATAATTTTTTCCCCCTAGAAAAGTTTTAATTCTATATTCCTAGAGATAAACTAAACTAAACCAAAAAAAAACACATAAATATCAAGAATTGGAAGTTATATTATATATATATTTGAGGAAAGGATATTCCTCATTCAATTCTTAATTAAGTTAAACTTGAATATCAAGGATTTTAAACTAGAAAAAAAAAAGTTAGATAAAGATTACCTTCTTTATCAAACTTTTTTTTGATTTTGTTTTATACAATATCAAATCGATATTGTAAAAGAAGTGTAAATCAAATTGAAAAAAAAAATAAAATTATAAAAAGATTGTAAAATCGATTAATTTAATTCAAAAAAAAAACCACACAAACACTCCTCTTCTTTATATATGAATCTTATTGATTCATATAAATATAATTTCTCAAATCTATAAATTGTATAAATTAATATATCAACATAGATAACACAACAAAATTATGGAATCCGGGAAACTCGCCGGTGACAAAAATTACAGTGTAAACAATAGCGTAGATTGTTTCAATTCGAGTTAAACCTGAATTCTTTTGAATTCTGAATGGAATCTAATCGTCCTTACTAATTTGCATTCTGGTAACAATTCAACTCATTAACTTAATTTAATGGATTCAAAAAAAGGATCTATAAAAAGAACTTTAAAGAAAAAAACTAGATATCTTTGTAAGTTGTAATTCAGTTTTCGTACTAAGTTTAATTTTGGAAACAATATTTAATATATATATGTTTAGCAAGAACATGACAAGCCCATATAAATATATTATTGTATAATGTTTTTTTTTATAATTTTTGTATACTTACTATAAGAATATAATTGACATAAGTTTTCACTGAAGTACTTAAAGTGTTAAACAATGGTTGGGAATATTTTGAGTTAAAAATTTTTTTTTCACTTACGTCGTCTGTTCTCAAAATTAGATAGAATCTAATTATTCCAATCCATTTCATAAAAGGTTTCAATGAAATAATTTTATTGTATTTCTCATGTCTATTCTCCGAAATCCAACAAAAGAGTCTTCGCCACGCTTGATTAGATTATTTAATCGTTTAATGTTAAGGAAAATCATTAAATTAGAAGAATTGTTTTAAGTCTGTGACATTTAGTTAGTTGGTGTCGGATCTAAACGAGTTGGTCGCGGTGTTTCCATAATCGCCCCCCTGCAAATATTGGAAGTTTTAAAATGTTTCAAGTTATTGATTATTGGGTTTAATCTTAAAGAATCTTAAACTACTCGTACTTGTTGTAAAAGCTCTGTGTATTTCATCTGTTGAAATCAATCTAGACCTACAGTATATTTATATCCCACCCTTTTACAGAGAATCACAGGGATCGTATATCCAATACCTGGTTGTATAAAATTATAATTCTGACGTACTTGGTTGATTTGATACTTTGAACTTCCAAAAATTTCACGTGTTTTTCCCAGCTTCCAGAGAAATTAAGGATAGCATTAAGAGGTAACACAGATCAAAGTGATATTAGTCAAGAATTATAACAATACAAACATAACACTATATGGAACTAATATTGAGATTTAACCAATGTAAATAGAAAACAACAAAAAAAAAAAAATTAACAACTATAATAAATACGTAAAATGAGACTTGAAAAATTTTAAAGAATTTTTGCTTTAATTTTTCTTTTTTTTCTGTATTTTTTTTTTCAATTCATGAATTCTATCCTAATTCATCACATAATAATACATTTTTCATTATTTGTATCGATTTTTTCACCTTCAATTTGTTCTAATAATCCAAGAAATATTTTACTTATATCAGTATTTTCACCATTTGATAATTTTGCACTAACTTCAATATAAGGAATTTCAAATTCTTTAGCAAGTTTTAATCCTTCATCTTTAGAAACTTTTCTTTCTAAATCTAATTTATTTCCAACTAAAATCATTGGAACTTTATCAATACCAATAGAATCTAAAATTTTATCCCTTATAACAGGTAATAAATCAAATGATGATCTTGAATTTATTGCAAAGACTAAAATATAACCATGAACAATTGTAGAATCCGTTATAATTGTAAATTCATCCTGGCCTGCAGTATCAAGAATTTCAACTTCATAAGTTTGATTTCTAAATTTGATTTGTTTATTGAATTGATTTTGAATTGTTGGATAATAACTTTCAACAAAATAATTATCAACATATTGAACAACTAATGTTGATTTACCAACTCCTCTGGCACCAACAACTGAAATTTTACGAGTACGTGCAGCTGACATGATTTAAAGAAAAAACCGCAAACACAAAAACTGAATGAATTAATTTCAATTGAGTTATTTGAATGGAATGAACTTTTTTTTTTGTAGGGGTTTTTTGGGTCAATATACAAATTGAATATAAATGACAAGTAAAAATCACCAAAGAAAACAAACAAACGCAATTTTTCTTTTTAAAAATTTTTTTTTTTACAAGTTTTTAACCTTTGTCTTCGAATTTTGAGAGTTGATTCGTGTTTTTCTTTTTTTCTATGGTTTATCCTCTCCTATTTCTTAATACTAGATAGTATTAATATATTAATATTTTTTGTTCTTGTTTTGTGTTTTATGTTTTATGTTTTTGCAAATTGAATAATCAATATAAATTATTCCATTATACAATAAACATATATTTTTGATATATAGTTATTAGTTTTTACATTGGACGTGTGGGAAAAATTGTTGTTGAGAATCTCTCTTTTTTTTTTTTTACGTTTATTTTCTCTTGGGAAATTCGGTTATTTAAGCCAAAAAAGAAAGAAGACCTTTAGGTTTGGCCAACATCAACAACATAATATTTTGAAAACTCTTTAAATAATTATATTATTACTACAATGGTTCATAAGATTTAAATTTTTTAATTGTTTAATAATATTTGATCGATTGATCTCATTTAAAATTTCAATTCATATTGGGAATTAAGTGGAATGAAATAATTTAATTGAACCATAAAACCAAGTCATGACACCATATTAAAAATATAGCTTAAACGATGAGAATACCCAATTAGTTAAAATTATAGAAATGATACTTGAATGTTTAAAAAATCCAAAATTTTTTAATCAATGATAATATTATTTAATTATCCTAGAAAAAGATCACTGCGAGGCATGTCATTAAAGTGGAAGATGATTTTTTTAAAAATATCAAGTATATATATTATGCATGTGATGAATGAATTTTGAGATTAAAAAAATAAACAATTCACACAATTCAAAATATCATATAGATTAGATATAATCTATACTTAATATTGGGAAATATCAAAAATAGAATTATTGTTCTTTCAATCTTTTGGAGAGTGGAAAGTAGATTATGCACATGCGTTATCATGTGATTGTACACCGTGGGCTTCACTAGTATACTTTCGTATAATACAACCTATGCTATAAATTATATTAATTGACAAATGATCTAATTATGGTACTAATATATTATAAGTTACTTGACAATCTTATCAGCATGATCAATTTTAAGTAATATATAAAGCTGAAAATAGTTAAACCGATCGATTACAATTTTTTAGTAATTGATTGAATTGTTCAGGGCAACAACACAAGGTAATGTATAGGATCGTATAATATTAATTATATCAATGATGAGTTAATGATTCTTTAAATATGTTCTTAATATTAATTGTCGATCAGCTGCAGCAATAAATATCTATTAATATATTATAAATAATTAGTGATGATAATAATTATGTATCAATAGAATTATTAAACGTTATTAATTTAATAATAATAATTATAGTGATAATCTGTACTTAAAACCTATATCCGACGTATATTAACCTATTAATACCGATAACTTCTTTAATTCCGCTGTTCCCCCTCTGTTAATTTGACCATTAAACGGGATTTAAAATTTCCCACACTTTATAATAGTTTCCCAAAGATGAACTCATGATTTGTATCAATATAATTATTATTTAAACACTCACAAATCTTCTTCATATCATAAGAGAAACGATACTACCATATTGGGAATCACTAATTTTTTTTCATAATATAAAACATATACAATGTCAAAAGTCAATGCAGCTGTTATAATTCCAGCACCAACATCCAAACCAATTTATAAAGAATTAGATTTCTTTCCAACAAAAGATGAAGATGAAACTACCGTTAAAGTTATTTCAACAGCAATTCATCATTTAGTACGTGCCAGAGCATTGGGTAAACATTATTCAAATTCATCTAATACAAAAGAGTCATTGATTGGTGTTGATGGAGTTGGTATTGATGAATCAACAAATAAATTAGTTTATTTCACAAATTTTGGTCCTGGTTTAGGTACTTTTGTTGAAAAAGTCAATGTTTCCAAAAAATTCATATATCCTTTCCCAGAATCCGTTAAACATGATGATTATGAAGCCATTGATAAAGTTGCTGTATTGGCAAATGGTTCAATGGCTTCTCATTTAGCCTTTTCAACAAGAGCTTTAAATTTGGATAAAATAAAAGATTTAACTGTTTTAATCGTTGGTGCTACAGGTACAGCTGGTAAAGTAGCTATTGAAATTGCTAAACATAGTTATGGAGCAAAAATTGTTTATGGTGTTGGTAGAAATTTAACAAAATTAAAACAACTTCAAACTGATATCAAAATTTTGGACGATATTATTGAAGTTAATGAAAATGTATCTGAAGAATCTTTAATAACTAGATTTCAATCTTTAAAAGATATTGATATCGTTTTGGATTATACTTATGGTCAATTGGCTCTTTCTACTTTAACAGCTTTAATTAAATCAAGAAAAGATTCAACAAGATTATTACAATGGATCAATATTGGTTCAATTGGTGGTGATTCAATTTCACTTCCTTCTGGAGCTTTAAGATCACAAAATTTTTATTTATTAGGTAGTGGGATTGGTCCTGTAGATTTTTCAACTGCATCTGGTGTTTTCCAAACAATTGTTGATGATGTATCATTAGGGAAAATTGGACTTTTTTTCAAAGCTCAATCAGTGGATTCGAAAAACATTGTTGAAGAATGGGAAAATTGGAATCCAGCTTCTAGAAAGGCTATCAGATGGTGATTTATTAATATTAATATTTCAATATATCCAAAATTTGTTTTTGTTTATAAATATAATATAATTAATTAATATTTTATAAGATTGAGTTCCTTGTAGAATCAACAGATATATCTTGGATAATCTTTAAACTATAATTTGAAAATTTTCTTTACTATGTTTCTTTTTGTAATCCCTTCGCTTTTGTAATTATAGAATATGTATTTGTTTATTGGATATAATCTATATACAAATCAATGAATGTATTTTTTTTTTCCAGAATTATTGTTGAAAAATTCTTAAAATTTATGGTTTCAATTGGAAATTAAAAAGGATGTATCCCTTTCATTAATCTCTTAATTTTCAAGCTAATTTTCAACTTTTTTTTCAATTTTAATTCACCTTCATTATATCATTTTTTTTATCATTGTTTGAACAATATTCTGTTTACTTATTTTCTTTAATTTATAATCACAATGATGTTCTTTATTGTTTTCTAATTTTTGATTGAAATACATACAATTTTATTAAATTTTATTATAGAATTTGATTACATTGTAATTATTTGAAAATTTGATTTGAATACATTTAAAATTATCATGATAATTAACTTTTATAGAAACTTTATATAATAATTCTCATAATCACTATTTACAAATATCCAATTATATCTTTCTCTACTCATATTGAATTCATTAACTTCATTCGTGTTTTTTTTATCTTTTTTTTTTTTAGTTTTTCATTTTTCATTTCATTATGGTTTCTTTTAAAACCATATTTCTGCTTTCTTTAATAATCTTGTCACTGTATCTGATGGTTGAGCACCAACTGATAACCAATATTTCGCTCTATCGAAATCTAATTCAATATGTTTAGAAGGTTTAACCGATGAATCTTCCCATGGTTTTAATGGTGGAGCAATTGGATTATAAGTACCAATAACTTCGATTGGTTTTTGATCTCTTCCTATTCTTGCATTGGTAACAACTATATTATATACCGGTTGGTTTGTTCTCCCGAATCTTGATAATCTTATTCTAACTAACCCTTTACTCATTATTAATTTTTTTGATATAAAGATATTTATAGTATTGATAGTATATGAACTTTGAAAACAAATAATTAACTAAAATCAAACACAGATACAATTAGATTTAAACGATGAAATCAACAACTTTTTTTCACACTATTGAAGTTTAAATCATATAAAAAAAAAAAAAAAACTCTGGAAAAAAAAATAACAATTGGAGATATTCCGACCTCATTTATCATGTGGACTTTGGATGGTCGGAAATTGTATGCGATGAGGTAAGAAAAAGAAGAAGAAGAAGAAAAACAAAAAAAAAAAAAATTTAATTTAGCTAAAATGTTTAAAAAGCTAAAGATCAAGATCTAAAATTCTAAATTTTGAATTTTTAGTCAGTGTTTAAAAAGATATTTATCACAAATGTCTGGTATTGCTGAAACTGAACTCGATATAATCGATTTCGAGTTTAAATTGCAAAAAATAAGAACACAAATAACTTCAAAATTAGATAATCAAAAACATTTGGCATTAATTCTATCAGCAGTTGAAGAAAATATATCTGATCAATCAAATGGTTCATCAATATCTCCAATCGCTTACTTGGTTTCATTTTTAAGTTTATTAGATCAATCAATAGATACTAAAACTGATGATATATTGGATCAATCATTAGCTACTTCATCTTCTTATTTTCTAGATTTAACTTTACCATTTGTTCCAAAAACTTTATTAAAATCAAAATTCCCTGAAATTTTATCAAAATTAGCTTCAATAATAACCAATTCAAATGCGGAAGCACCATTAATCAAATCTGCAATTGGTTCTTTGGAAACTTTATTAATAGCTCAAGATATAAATTCATGGAATAATACCTCATTGAATATCAATCCAAGAAGGGGGTTTGGTGGGTTATTAGAATTCTCTTTAGATCCAAGACCAAAAGTTAGAAAAAGAGCCCAAGAAGCTATCCATAAAATTTTAGCTAACCCACCTCCAGGTCCAGCTATTGAACATGTTGCAAGTGGGAGTGGTGCAGAATTTGCTATCAAAACTATAGTTCAACTATTAAACACTAAAACTAATCAAAAAAATAATAAAGAAATTTCAGCTCAGTTGATTCATTCTTTACAGTTAGTTAGTTCTATTACTTCTGCTAATACTTGGCCAACTTCCAAGATTGAACATCTATGTGATTTACTATTAGAGATTTCTAAAACTAATGATCAATATTTAGTCTCTGCCGCTTTCAATGGGTTTGAAGGTTTATTCAATTCAATGACCGATGAAATTGATAACGATAAATTTGTTAAAGTCTTAAACATTATTTTTGATTTAAAACCATCAATTAATGATTCTCATTTAGCTGCAGCTTGGATTGCAGTTGTTGCTAAAGGTGTTACTTCATATTCAAAAGTTGAACCATTAGAATGTATCAAAAAAATCCCAGAAATTTTCAAGATTTTAACCCCATTTTTCGCTTCTGAAATTTCAGATATTTATGTCAGTGTTTCACAATGTTTTATCTCAATTTTAATGGAAGGTATCCCTGATGATTATCTTTTATTACCAAATGGTGCAGATATTACTGGTGAAATTTATGAAGAAGTTGATGAAATTATCACTACAACATCAGAAATTTTGACTGAATTATTGAATGTTAAATTTGGTTCTGCAGCTAAAGAAATCTTGGAAGTTTTCACCGTTGCATTTACAAAATTAAGATCAAGAGCTAATCCAGATTTTTTGAAACCTTTAGAAATCATTGGTGAATGGAGAACTAATGAAGATTTCGAATTTAAATTAGAGGCTGAAGCTGTTATTGCAAGTGCTATAACTGAATTAGGCCCAGAAACGGTCTTGAGTGTATTACCATTAAATTTATTAGACCCTAAAAAAACTGGTAGAGCTTGGTTATTACCATTATTAAGAGATAATGTTCGTTTTGCTAGATTAGGATTTTTCACTGAACAATTCATCCCATTGATTGATTCTTTCAATTCAAAACTACAATCTTTGGATAAAAATTCAGTCCACTATAAAATTTTTGAAACTATTGTTGATCAAATTTGGTCATTATTGCCACATTTCTCTGATTTACCTTCCGATTTACAAAAATCATTTACTGATAAATTTGCTCAAGATTTATCCTCACTTTTATATTCTAATGTTGAATTAAGAGTTAATATCTGTCATGCTTTAAGATTATTAGTTGAAAGTAATGTTACTTATGCATCAGGTGCATTAAATGATGATAAATTATTGACTCAAACTTTCCCAATTTCTGAATCCCAGTCGAATATTGAATACTTATCATCAAAATCATCAAACATTTTAGCTGTTTTATTTAATGTTTTTTCACAAACTGTACCAGAATCAAGAAACTTTGTCTTGGAAACTATTGACGCTTATTTATCGATCACGAAACCTGAAGATTTACAAAATACTTTTAACAAAGTTTCAGTTTTATTAAAGAATGCTTTTGATGAAGAAGATAAACAAACTAAACCATTAGCGAAAGGAACATCAAAATTAAGTGTTACAATGATGGATTTAGTAGTTGCCATGGCTAAATATGTTCCTGAATCCTCTTACATTGCACTTTTCACAATTTTTAATCAAACAGTTAAATCATCTGATCCATTATTACAAAAAAGATCTTATAGAATCATTTCAAAATTGATTGAATCTGAATCTGGTAAATTAGCGTTAGTAAAATTTGTTAATGATATCGAAAAAGTTATTATTGAATCAAGTGAATCTACTCATTCCACCGCTAAAACTTCAAGACTACAAGCTATTAATACCATTTTAGAAATTTTACCATCAGATCATTTACATTTCATTCCATCAATCTTATCGGAAATCATTTTAGCTACAAAAGATGTCAATGAAAAAACTCGTGAATTATCATATTCAACTTTGATTTCTATGGGTAAATTGATGCATAATGGTGGAGTTATTCATAATTCACAAATTCCAGGCTTCGATTCTGAAACACCTGATTCCCAAGCTTCATTAACAGAGTATTTCACTATGATCAGCGCCGGTTTAGCTGGTGGTGCTCAACATATGGTTAGTGCTACTATTACTGCCATTTCATGTTTAGTTTTTGAATTCAAAGATATTGTTGAAACTGACTTATTGGTGGAGATTTCATCTACTGTTGAATTATTTTTGACTTCAAACTCAAGAGAAATTGTTAGATCAACCATTGGATTTGTTAAAATTGCTGCTATTAGTTTACCAGAGGATATTGTTAGACCAACATTGAGGACACTATTAGAAAACTTATTACGTTGGTCCCATGAGCATACTGGTCACTTCAAATCAAAAGTTAAACATATAATAGAAAGATTGATTAGAAGATTTGGATTTGAAACAATCGAAGAAAATTTCCCAGAAGAGGACAAAAAATTATTGACAAATATTAGAAAATCTAAGGCAAGAGCCAAAAGAAAAGCTGCCGAAGAAGGTGAAGAAGATGAAGATTCAAAAACTCAATCAAGATCAAAATCAAGCAATGCTTATGAAGAAGTCTTATATGATTCAGAAGATGAAGACTCGAACGATGAAGATGAGTCACAGCAAAACAATTCAAAATCTAACAAGAAATCAAATCAATTCATCGTGGAATCAAAAGATTCACCATTGGATTTATTGGATCGTCAAGCAATGTCCCATATTTCTTCATCAAGACCAACTAATAAGAAAGGTCGTAAATTGAATGTATCTGAATTTGAAAAAGATGGTAAATTACATTTTGCTGAAGGTAATAACAAAGATGATGAAGACCCATTGAAATCAATTACTTCTGGTATTAATGCTTATGTCGATGCCGTTAGATCTGGTCCAGTGAAAGGTCAAAAGAACAAATTTAAATTTAAAAGAGGTGCTAAAGCCAATAATGATGATGGATTTGATGAAGATAACGATGAACCCGTTAAACAAAGGGAAAGAACCAAATTTGTTCCAAGGGGTAATAAAATTGGGAAACCAAAACCAAAAGCTCGTAAGAAGTTTTGATTTCCCGTCCATGTGAATATCAATCTCCGAAGGTTTTAATTGTTGTTTTTTTTGTATACTAGTCAAATTGAATATAGTTCATGCTATAGAAATCTTACTGACAATGGAACTTTGTATATTATCATCTATTTAAAGTAAATTGATCTTTTCTTGTAATATTAACGAATCGTTCATTGAGTTATATACCAGTATTGTTTTGATACGAACCACACCATACTCTATTTAAACATCCGAACACCTCATAGTAATTGAAATTTTGAGTTTTTTTTTTCGAGATCCATCGGTATTGGCCATAGAGAGGGTGAAAAATAGGTTCGAAAATTATACATACAATAATTATATATAATATTTACTAAATTGTATTTGATATTACTCACTATCCTTGTACCAAATATATATGTATATATGTACATACATATATAGTAGTTAAATATGAGTTTTATAAGGAGCGCTCCCTTGAAAGCGGTTTCAAGAAGAAATATAAGCATATCGTTAAACCCAGCTACTCATAGTATCAGCCAAGATTCAATAAAAGAAAATATTGTTACTGAGAGATCTGAGAGATCTTCTAAAAATGATTTAACTGTATCAGAATACCTAACTCATTTAAGAAACTCCCAAAAATTATACAATAGATCATCAGCAAGTTCGCTTATCCAGACTGAACAATTATCTGATGCTCAAATTCATTTAGCTGCGCCAATAAGAGTTGCACTTTCTTCGAAAGATTTCGAATCTACTCTTCAACAGTTGAGTCATATCGTTAGAAAGGAAAATTGGAACCTCTTACATGAAGGTTTAACTCAATTTGAAATATCGTTAATCATTAAATCGTTGTTAAACGAACATGCCAAAGAATTTGCCAAATCCCAAACTTATAGAATAGCAAAAGATAATTCACATACTGATAAATCAAGACAGATAGGATATATTTTAAGACATTTACAGACTGGTTTATCATCAGTAGGATACGAATTTTCAGCCATAGATTATGAAAATTTCTTGAAACTAGAAGTTCGTGTATTGAATTTCACGAACGCTACCAAAATTATAGACTTGATGCATTCCAAATCTTTAACTAATTCATTAACTTTTCAAAATTTGAAACTTCGAGTACTTGGAAATACTAGACCTGAGAATTGGAAATTGATAAACAATACCAAAAGGGCAATCAGTTCCAGATCTATCAATTTACAAGAACAATCATCAATAAATAAACCAATGACTTCATTACTGTATGAATTCAGCTCTCATTTATCAGAATTTCAACCAAATTTACAATCACATAAGGAAATTATAGGTGGGTTTGGACGTGTGGGTGATTTAACACAAATCCGTCAGCATGTTTTTGAAATATGGGGGATTGATACATCAAATATAGATTCGATTGATCTTATTAAAAAAGTTAGTGTGGGAAGTAGTGTTTATCCAGATAATAAATTGATGGAAATTTTAGTGACAAGTTTTGCATTCAATGGTGAAATGAATGAAGCATTAAAATTATTGAACAATTTCGATAAAAATTATAATTTAAGATTAAATAAAGACACTCATTTCTGGAGAGTCTTGTTGACAAATTTAGAAATCAATTATTCAGAAGATTTAGAAAATTATAAAAAATTTTTCAACCATATTTGGAAATTAATTCAACAGAAAAAAGTTCCATTTGCAAGTTCTCTTTACATGAAAAGATTAAGATTCTTGAATAAAATAGGGGATTATCAACAAATTTTGCAAGATTTGACGTTGATTCAAACTAATTATTTCAACCAATTGAATTCATATGAATTAATTAAAACTCAATCATTAATGACTAGATATTTAAACATTTTGATGTATGATTTATTGAAATCTAATAACGATGAAAAGATTGATTATTTATTGGATAATTTTACTTTCAATGAACTTCATAGATCAAAAGTATTGAAAGATTTGGTAGAAATTAAAGAAAAAGTTAAAATTGAAAACGATAAATTTGAAGAACTACAAAAACAATATGATGAAGAAGATGATGAAAATTCAATTTGGTGAGAGAATAAATCGAAAAAAAGGAAATTTTTTAATTGATTTTTATCTCTCGCTATTTGTGTATATAAAGACGTTTTTATTAATACAACTAGAGGAAGAATAAAAGTTTATTTTTGTTAAATAAATTAAGAAAATGCATTGTAAAATCCTATAATAATGAATGATGGATATCGAAAACTTCTATCTATTTTTCAACGTTATTGTTGGTCTATCTATTAATCTTTTACAAGTTTATTTCACTATAATCAACTCATTACTGTTGACATAGCGACTTACAACCAACCACCCCCATCTAAACCAAACCATTTGTGATTGATGACCAAATGACATAGCAGCAATAGTTAATATCACTGAAGGTAAGTCATTGAAGATTGACACTGATTTATCGGAAGAGTTGTTGATTTCGTTATCATTTGTAAAGTGTTGCACATATTTAAGTACGATTCTATAATTAGTTATAATTGTAGAACTGTATTTCTCCCAAAAAGACCATGTTTTCAGGGAAACAACACGCTTGGAAGAAGCCAAGGCAGCCTTAAATAATGAAATATGGTTTGGATGTAATGATATACCGTCTTTGTCAAAAGTTAAAATTATTGGTTTTTTAATATATTCTAAAATGTCATTTGATTTCCATTCTAAACTCATCGAGTCTTTGAATTTGGTTTCGTCATCAACAATTTCAACATCATCTATTCCCAATATTTTTAAACTAGTTATAAGTTCCCTAGATCTAATATGACCTAATCCTTCTGCATTCCCCGTGGAGAAACATGTTACACTGATTGTATTGTTATATTTTGGTTTCAAAAGTTCGATCAATGTAGGTGCAAAAAACATAACTTCATCATCTGGATGAGCTATCAGTAATTGAATCTCTGTGTTTGATAATATAGATGGTATAACATTGAGTTGAAGGGGAATAGATAGTTTGAGTAAAACCTGAGGAAGAATCGTTGTCAAGAAAACCCAAATAATGGAAGAATGTACTAATATTTTGAGGAATTGTTTAGTTTTCCGCTTAACAAATGATGGTGTCATTTTTTCAATGATTTATATATAATATTTGAAAATATTGGAAAACTTGAATATTCAAGTATTATATATAAATATAGATCTTGAAATGATAAAGAGATATGGCGATGAAGCTAGAGAGAGAGAGAGAGAGAGATGTTCTGTTTGTATATTTCTACTGTTTTTTTAGGGAATTTCTTGATCTCGCACGTGATAAAATGGGCTGTACAGAATTAATATATTCATGGTGCTAAGCTTCAAATTCAAAAGATATCATCTTAAACAATTTGATAAAACTATATTATATATATATCCACTAGATTGAGAAATCTTTTTAACATGTATTCAACTGAAACATGTTTTCTATGATTAATTATATAAATGATATTTATAAAGTTACATGAGCGGGAAGTACTAATTCAATGATCACATTAAAAATAAAGGTACAAAAATGGAAATTAAACCAGTTGTTGAAACTTCTAATATATTAGCTACATTGGATGTGGATCCAGAGCCAGCAGTTGAACTTGAACTTTGATGTGATTGTGATTGTGATGAGGAAGAACCTGAAGAGTTAGATAAGCTGCTTCCAGAGTTTGAAGTTGAAATTGATGATGAGCCACTTGAAGTAAGTGTAATCTTTTGAGAAGCATATAAGCCATTAGATGAAGTTGAGTTGGAATTAGTAGAAACGGAGACAATTGAAGAAGAAGAAGAAGAAGAAGAAGAAACTGGAATGGAATTCAAAGATGATGAAGCAGTTTCTGAAGTTGTTTCACTGAATGAATAGGCAGTATTGACATAATCTAAAACCATTTCTAAACTCATAACATTGTTATAATCATTTTCATTCGAATAACTAGCATTACCAAATGCAATATAACCACCTTTAGGATCAACAATTGTATAAATTTGATTTAAGATATCTTGACCAAATTCAATAATATTATTATCAAATGATGATTCAATTGATGAAATAGATGAAGTTAATTCAATAGAACCATTGATAAAATTCAAATATATTGAATTGGTTGATTCAATATGGGATTCCAATTGTTTGAAAATATCTGATGGGAATTTACTATTAGTTAATAATGAATTGATTTGAACTTTATATTTGGAAGTATCAATTAAATCATCTTCTACAGTGATATTACCTAATTGGAATGATAAATCTGATGATAATGGGACACCTGTTAAAATATTTGAATATTTAGCACCATTAATCCCACCTAACAATAATTCAATATCATCACTTGATGATTTTGGATAAATTGAATATATACCTGAAAGTAACCACATTTGATTATATGCTGAACCGGTTAAAGTATAAGTTTCATCACCATTAGAATCAGTATAATTAAGACCTAAGGAATTGAAAGATTGATCTAAAATTTCATTGTATTTCAAATCAAAATGTAAATTTCTTCCATCAGTTGAGATTTTAAAAGTATTTTCAAGATCAAAATAGTTATTATCTGAGGTTATATTAATATTTGATGATGTTGTATCAATAATGAATTGATAATCGGTATCATTCACTGAAATACCATCGAATGTGAAATTTGAATTCAATTCAAAATTTAAACGACCTGTTGCAGCTCTTTTAACAAAAGGTTTAGGTGTGGTCAAACTTCCAGTGACAAAATTATTGGTGATTGTAAATAATAGTATAAATGTTGAGAGTGAATGCATAATATTTACTAGGGTATCAAGATTTGTCACTTATTCTTAAGATAAAATATAGTCCATATATATATATATATATTTGGTTTTTTTTTGGAAAAAAAAAATTTATCATAACAATCAACTCATCATCAAATAGGGTCTAATAATAATATTACTTATGCATGGTTGGATAATATACTAATTTTACCGAGATCTTAGGCTCGGAAAATTACGTCATCAAGATCGATTTACTCTTCGCCGTTTGGAAGTGAAGCAGTTATGAGCATTTATCAAACCTATATAATTAAATTCAATATTGGGCAGCTGGCAGCCGACATTTCATTGCATTCCCATCATTCAACTAATATATTATATATATAATCTCTCTTTAGTATCTTGTTAGATATTCAATTAAGAGATGATTCCCATAAAATATTATACAATTACAGAATCATGATTAAATGAAGTTCGATTGGTATAAATAAATATCTCATTAAAATTCATATATTTCAAGTTAAATCAAACTATGTTATTAAACTATAATAATAATCTTGGAAAATATCCAATATAAATAAAACGACCGTCATCATTCTGAAATATTTTC
The DNA here is from genome assembly GCA_030581415.1 of Waltiozyma mucosa. Classification (NCBI taxonomy): domain Eukaryota; kingdom Fungi; phylum Ascomycota; class Saccharomycetes; order Phaffomycetales; family Wickerhamomycetaceae; genus Waltiozyma; species Waltiozyma mucosa. Next base: position 18,858 of record JAKTTK010000150.1, read on the forward strand.
AATCATATAGTAAAATCCGGTTGAAAAACTTTTATTTTTTTTTTCAATCCTCATCATTTCCCCAGATCCAATGACTTAAACCTTTATCTTTATTTTTATAATGATCTTGAAAATTTCCTTCACTAATATTCTCTATGATTGGTTTCCCACCATCTTTAGGGAATGTTTTCTTAAATTTTTCTAATTTCTTAGACCCATCTTCATAGATTTGCTTCGATTCTGTAATTTCTTCAACATCTCCATTTTCTAAAGTTTTCAAATATGTTGATGTACTAGATGATCTAATTTGTTGTTGTTGTTGTTGATTTTTTTGAGGATTATCAGTTAAATAATTATCCGAACCATTATAAATTGATTGTACAGTTTGGGATTTTTTGTCCCTCAATTGTCTTTCTTCCAATTCTTTAGCCTTGACTAATTCTCTAACTTTAACTCTCCAATTCAAAAAATCAGTATAATCTTTGAAAAATAAACCATACTTGTTATCAGTATCGTATAATACATCTTCTTTACTAATTTCCCTTTCATCATTAATTCTTGATTTAGGGAAAAGACATCTCCACCAACCTTTTTCATCCCAAACTGATTCACCTTCATTTTGAATACATCTATCATAGGCTCTTATTGAAGGAATAGGAAATGATTTATAATGAGTTTTAACGGTGGATGGATTAATTAAATCATCATAAAAATTATCTCTCTTGAATGATTCTATTTTAGAGAATGAATCAGACCAAGAATCAGATGAACCAAATGGGTGTGATAATGGAGTGTTTTCAAAAAATTTATTAAAAGCTGTAGAAATATCTGAATGTATACCGTTATAAGATTCTGGATCAAAGAGTTTAGATAATTTGGATGAGTTTGAAGTTGTCTTTGCAGTTGAAACTTGTTGTTCTGTATATTGTGAGTCTTGTGTTGTATTGTTATATATACCCATTTTTATAGATCTTTGTTGTTGTTGAATATATAAAGGTATTTCAATTGGATTAGTATAATAGTCAATGGGGTTGTTCGCCTTCAACTTAATATTTCTATATATTATTTGCTCCTGCATGATCAAAATCTCACTAAATTAAAAATTACACAGAAGCACTGATACACAAAAGTCAAGGCGATATCAGACCAAAAAAAAAAAATATATAGATTGTTTGACCCTTAAATATATAGATATACAATTGATGTAGGAGTAACTGAACATAAACTAATTTCAATATTGCTACAGAAGGGACGGTTTTTTTTTGTGTAATTTATTATGTATTTAAATTATTGTTTAATATATCGTATCAATCATTATCATCTCGTTTCTTTCCTTTAGTCATTTTTCATTTGTCATTCTCAATTTTATCAAAATTCACATCAAAACTACCACCACAACCACAACTAGAACTCATAAATTCACTTTCTTTCACTTTGAACATACTTCCAATTAATTCTGTTGTATAATCAACTTCACAACCTCTCAAAATACTCAAACTTGAATCATCAATGATTATTCTTGCTCCAGATTTTTCAAAGATACAGTCTTCTTCAGGATTAACGGTCGATAAATCCGATAAATTTAAATTATATTGGAATCCATGACATCCTCCACTTTCAACACCGATTCTTAAGGCCAATTTTGGGTTGTTTTCCTCTTGTGATATACTCTTCAGCTTGTCAACTGCTCTTGTCGTAATTCCCAACGTAAGTAACTTCCCAGCCTCTGAATATTTCTTGTTGGTTATTTGAATAGGTGAAGTATCTGCCAAAGTACGTGTCGTATTAAAGAGCGATGTGGCACTTCTTTTGGTATTTGCGCTGCCAATTGTGGAGTTAAAACGTGAACCATTGATAGGTATCGATACTCTGTACAATTTTGAGGTTAATCCCCTGGATAAAAACCTGTTCAACATTTTAATGATAGTTTTTTTTTTGTTGTTAATTATATTACGAAAATGAATAGCTTGTCCTGTGTATCTTCGTTTGGATTCATAATCTTTGATATATGCTCTTCTAGTTAAATTACTAATTGTTCTGGTTTTTTTTTTTTGTGGTTTTTTTTTTTCTTTCCTGATCCCGCGCAAAGCAAATCGGGGCCGGTTCAATTGAAGACACTCTATAATAATCATATCTCAGACTACACATTATAACAATCAACATAAAAAATGCATGTATTCATCAGGGCATTATTCTCATTATTAAGAAGAAAAAAAAGAGCAATATATAGATTACTTCTTTACCTATCGGATCAATTCATCCTTTTCTTGATCTTTTGTTTCCTTTCGGTTTATAATTCACCTCTTCAATAAGCTCAAAATCCTCGTCTTTTTCTTCTGATTTTTCTTTAGTAATTCTTCTTGTACTACTTCTATCATTTATTTTCCTTTTAGAATTTGAGATCAATAATTGGCTCTTGGTTTTCACTCTATCACTCCCCAACAGATTACCTTCTTTATAGGAAGAATCATCACCAGATAGATCAATATGAATAGATGACTTAGTAGAGTTGGTATCGACATCTGATAGTATTAAGCTTGTATCATATGTTTTCTTTCCAAACGAAAGTTCACTTTGAATTTTATCATCAATGCTTTTTGGCTTTGTTGGTGTTTGTTGATGTGATCTAGTTCTATATCTTTTAGGTTTCGATGAAATGGGCGTTGCAGATCGTGATTCTTCTAAAATTTCGAAATCATCTGCACTTCCTTGTTCATTAGATTCATGTGAACCAACCTTTTGCTTATCTTCGTCATAAATTTCATGTATATCAATTCGGTTTTTGTTCTCATATACTTCATTGGACTCAACAAGAGAGTCTTCAACATTAACATCGCCATCACCATCAACATCTTTAGATTTAGTTTCTGTGTTTTCAACTAATTTTACAAAGCTTCCGGTATCGTGAACAGATATATCTTCTAGATCATCCTTCAACTTGTTGACATCAGTTTCTTCGTTATTTTCAATAGAACTTGTTTCGAGAAAGACTTTATTTTCAGTTTGGGGTTTCAAGCTTTCATCATCCTCCTCTTCCTCTTGAGTGGCTGGTATTATCGAAGAATCATCATCTAAATCTCCAGAGGACTCATTTGATATTTTTTTTGATGAGTTTAAAACTTCGGAATTAGACTCCTGCGTTAATCTGACTTGTATATCTACTCCAGAATTTTGATCTTTTTCCGCTTCATCTTCCTTGAAATCTGATCTTGAGTCTAATTTTGATTCAGTCTTTTCCAAATCCAGTTCACCTGATTTTGTCTTCGATATGCGATTTACTTTACTGACCGCTCTTTCTATACTTTTTTGATCTTTCAAAGTTTCCTTATTTTTTAAGAACTTCGAATCCTTTGATTCGGCTTCTGATTTCTTGAGTTCTCCCTCATCCGGTGATTTATTCTCATTCTTGAAATCGTCGTTACCCGTTTGATTCTCCAATCCATTTAAAGACTCATGACTTACCACTTCAATTAAGTCATCTTCATCAAACTCATCTTCATTTTTCTCGCCATTTTCAACAGCCATTTCCTTTTGCATAGCTATTAACTTCTTTCTTAACGACTCCCTAACCTCCTCCCTTTCCTTAAGCCTGAAAATCTTCCTTCTCTGGATATGTTTCAGTGTTCTGTCTTCCAGCCAGTACGCTAAAGTGTTATACGGAGTCTGGAAAAATTTGGATAGCGTATAGATCACGTGAATACCACAATCACTTGAGTTATTTTGCTTAGGGACATGAACTTCGTCTAGTTCAATTTGAGAATTTTGTAACTCTACTCCATATTTATCTTTCGCAAATCCAATAATAACTTCTTGAAAAGGTTTTAAAATATCTTTATGTGTTTGGTGTAATGAATCGAATACCAAAATTTGACATTTGCCCTCAGGATTTAGATTATCATCTGAAGTGACCAAAGTGTCAAGGTTTTGAATTATTGTGCAATACCAATGCAGACCCTCATTGATTGGGATTATTAGAAACTTCTTTTTCAACAAATCCATCTTGGATATCCATCTGGAAATATTATTATAGTGTTGGTCTTTGTTAGACGTTAATTTTGTGAAAAAAAATGAATTCAATATCTGGAAATCGTCATTCGATAAACCCTTCTGTACAGGCGTATTCAACTCTTGAGGCTCATTTTGCTTGTATAGCTCAATACCTTCTTCTGCATAATATTTAACAAAGAAATCGATAAGAGTGTCATTAAGCCATTCTGTTGGATAGAGACATTGGTAGTCAGAGTTTTTAATTTCGAAAACGGAGCCATCTTTGAATTTATGTTTGAGTGAAGGAGTGAATATCATTCTATTTCTACCTCTCTTAATAGAGGGTGAGGTTAAATCAACGTGGGTCTCAAATCTTTTAGTGGCAGAACGAGTCTGTGGAAGACTGTATGCTATATCTGAGTTCAGAATTGAATGGTTTGATGATGGCGTCAGATTAGAGATAGCTGAATAAAATGTACTTGAAGATTGTTTGTTAGATTGAGGGTCTGAAACAGATATTCGATGAGCATTCGTTGGTGTAGAACGGCCAGATCTTGTTGTAGTTGGACGCGTAAGTGAATTGAACTGTTTTGAACTTGAAGAACGGCCATTTCTTGATGAATTATAATTTGAATTCAACAATTTATTAGGTGCTATTTTCAATTTGGAACTGATACTAAGCAGGATTATTTTTAATTTACTAAGTGTTGTTGAAGAATCTAATATGAGGAAAAAATTCATGACATTTTGGTTTCCATCTATTTTCGTTGCATTTTTCATGTGTATATGAATTATACTATTCAAATAATCAATTTTACTGATATTATAAGTTTTAAACTCTACCAATTCCTCATTTTCTCTTAATATGCTAATGTTTTGATGCTTTCTGTCTATTATCATTTTTAAACCACCGCTAATTGCGTCTATGACTTTCAATTCTAATATGGGTACTTCTATAAAATTTACTTTATCGAGATCATCATTTTCTTGATAATTGTTAATGCTTATACGTAAATTGATATCTAAACTATTTGATTCCTCATCTGAAAACACTTCTTCTGTTTCAAATTCATTTTTCGGTAATTTAAAATTGTCGTTAAATTTTATAGTTTTCCCTATGATTTTCTCTAAATGATATTCATGTTCCCCTTTAAAATATTCATCATCATCGTTATTCTCTTTTCCATTATTTTTAAATTTCTTCAATTTCGATCTTTTATCATCACTTAACAATAAAGTTGCATCTGATGGTATATTGCTTTTGGTTCTAAACACTTAGGTATTAGTATTCATAACGTCTTCAAATATTAAAACCGATCATCTTAACAATGGTATTCTTTCGGGAGTACTTACTGCAGAGTATTGAATGGAATAGCACCCTTCCTGAGTCTTTGATTTTTAGCCATTTGGCTAGTATGCAAAATATTAGATGAGGGTACAGGTATAACTATTGTTCAATTGATGTGATTTTTTACTATCGCAGCTTCCTATTATTTTTATTGTTTAATTTTCTTTGATGATCCTTTTCAATTTTTTTCAAATTTTATCACGTGAAAATATTGAGAATTGAGTAGGGCTGATAAATTATTCCATTTAGAGTACAGGTTCTGGTAGATATAATTCTGGGAGATGGATCAATGAGGATCTACATATTGAACAACTATATACGTGAATATATGTGTTTGGTATATATACATATATATTAATTCAAAGCAGCGACAATCAAATAACTACCCAAACTACCAGCAGCCAATCCCAAACTTAACCAAACCACTGAGAACCCACCAGCAGCTTCTCTTTCATCGTCATCAACATAGTCACCAATGTTCATGAAACAACAGCTCAAGCAATGGCCGTTTGTTAATCCAAATATAAATTGTAAAAATATATAAAATAAGTCTGATTTTATGAATGGGAGCTTAGATTTTTGCAGATTGCAAAAGAAAAACAAAGGAAGGATACCAGATCTACCTAATGAATAAAAAAATAATGAAGTATCAGAAGAAATAACAAGTGAAGGAATAGAACAGCTCATACGACCTAATAAATCACCTAGATTCCAGACGAAGAAAATAAAAGGAATAAAAATTTCATTTTTGGTGAAACTTGATGATGAATTCTCATGAACTGATTGGATGTTAGACGCAAAAACTGGAAATGCCAATGTGATTAAAAACACAGTGAAAATTGATAACACAAGAAACTTAAGTTTTTCAAATAAAGCTTTGAATGGGACATACCTCTTCTCATGTTCTTCTTCAAATGGAAGGCTTTCTTTTGAATAATTATTTGAAATCAAAAATAACAATCCAGCAACTAAAGTTATCAATGAAGTGGTTGCAAAATATATGACAATACTTTTGGACCCTATTCTTTTTTCACTTGACATGGCGGAAGCATTTACTGATAAATTTGAGAAAATTAGAGAGATTGAAGGTAAAACACCAGCTATAGCTTGCCCCACCATAACCGCTTGAGCAAACCTTGGACCCATAACATTAACAATTGACATAGTACCATTTTGTTGGTAACAAGTTCCTATTGAAGTTGAGATCACCAGTAACATCAAAAAGATGAAATAATTGAATGAATTCAAAGTAGGATATAATAGTTCTATAAATGATAATATGGTGAAAATTACAAAGTTCATTATGATACCAATTTTCACTCTTGTATAGAAATTTGTTTGTTGTTTTGTTGACAAATATGAATTAAACAATAAGCTTGTTATTGTGGAAGCTGTCATCATTGTAGAAGTGTAATTGTTACTCAATGAGGGACTGTCAGAAAACTTGTACATAAAATATTCTGATGCGCTCAGAAAGCAGTTCCATGGCCATAACAATGAGATTCCAACAGCCAAATATGTAATGTAGTTGAAATCAGAAAGATTCAATGATATAGAATGGAATTGAAATAAGGTTATGTCTTGTGTAGTTGATTGGTTTGTGGGAGTTGATGTATTTGATGATGGGTCCGATTCCAATTGATTTAAAGACTCGTAATGAATTGAATCATTCCTATTATCCTTCACAACTGTCATCTATAGGATATATCAACAGTTTTTCTATTTTGTCTTGCACTGTGTTAATCAAATAATATATTTAAAGATTTGTCACTTGATAAATATAATTTTTGGCTCATCAGTCATATTATTATATCGACAAAGACCAAAGCTAAATTTCGCGATAGAATAAATTTAAGATAAGTGAAAGCCTCTGTTATAAATGAATCAATACTTTGGAAAGGAGAAAAGATCGTAAAAATCATTTCACCATGTCATATATCAATCAAATAGTCTGAATTCCTTAATGATAATTTGGTTGACTGTGAGGAATTCTGTGAAAATGGGTAGAATATACATTTTTAAAAATTGTGGTTTAAAATGAACCTAATTTTTAACATCAGTTTCTTCAATCAAAGTTTCAACCACTCAGTCAATAGACATTTCTAAAATGTGAGATTTCAGTTATTACCGTTCAATTTTTATTAATGGTACAAACTAAGAATAATTAAATGAAATTTTTTTTTTTGGTATACAAGAATACAAAGGATTGTGATATTTGGATGAATTAGTTGAAACAAATGGAAAATATGCGTCTTATATCACTAACTATTGGTGGTAAATCTTCACGATACACAAGCCTAGAAACTATAAGAGACAGCTCATAGCCGACATATGGATGATGGATTTTGAATATAATTCATGAACTGGTTTGATTTACCATTAAATTGTCCCCTTAGGTCAATCATATTATCAATATTTCATCTTCTGAAGTTTATTCACGCATTTATACACACGCTTGAGATTTTTGATCTTTCAATTGATACTTCTAATATGTACAAGGTGGATTTCAAGGGAGAAAAATATAGCCTAAAATTTTTATCATTAATTTCTAATTTAACCAGAGATTTATTGATTTAGTTCTCTGTAGTTTTTCGTTTTTTGGTATCTGTTGAATTCACCACTGTTGAACAAAAACTTAAAACTTGAATAATGAAGAAAGTGAAAAAAAGGAATTTTTCCAATTATACACACAGACAAAATTAGAAAAAAGTTATGAAAGAAATTAGTTAAATGAAGATAATGCTTGATCCAAGTCATTAATCAAATCATTTGGGTCTTCAACACCAATTGAAAATCTCAATAGAGTTTGGTCAATATGAGGATCTGAAAGAGCTCTCCATTCAACTAAAGATTCGACCCCACCTAATGAAGTAGCATGATGGAAATATTTTAAACGGGATGGTAATTGTTTAGCAATTTCCTTCGATTCAACAAAAATGGAGAATACAGGACCAAATCCATTTGGTAATTGTTTTTTAACAAAATCTTCTGTTTGTAAAGATGAATGGGTTAAATCTTTTAAAATTTTGAAATTCTTCTTGTTATCTGATAAAAATTTAACAATTTTGGCAACATTTTCCGATTGTTTATTAATTCTCAATTCATACGATCTTAAAGATCTTAATAGCAGATAACTTTCCAAATTTGCAATATTTGAACCCAAATGCATTCTATCTTCAACTAATTTTTCTTTAATTTCAAATGATTTGACTACCAATACCCCTGCCAATAAATCCGAATGTCCACCAAAATATTTAGTAGCAGAATGCATAACGATATCAGCACCAAATTTAAATGGATCTTGTAATGGTACTGGTGCAAAAGTTGAATCAACACTTAATAATGCCCCCTTAGAATGTGCTTTATCAGCAAAATATTTGATAGATTTTGAAGTTCCATATGGATTTAAAGGGGTTTCAATATGAATCAAATCACCAGGTTGTAATTTATCCAAATCTTCTTCTGAATAACTGAATTGTTTTAATCCGAAATTTCTTGTATGAATATTCAAAATGTTTAAACATCCATGATAACATGGACCAACAGCAACTTGTTTTGGATTGAAATGGGTTATTAATCCATAAAATGCAGCTAATCCGGATGAATAAGCGACTGAATGACCATTTAAAATTTCATCGAATATAACTTCTAGTTTAACTTGATTTGGATGTTTTTCTCTTGAATATACGAATTCTTGTTCTTCAAAACCTTCATCTGCAGCTCTTAATAATGATGGATCATCATCATATCTAAATGTAGTTGAGACATTAATTGGTGTGACAATGTCCGATACTCTATTTTTAGAATCATCAGCATGGATTAAATTAGTTGATAAACCAGTCATAATTTAAGAGATTTATATAATATTATAAATAAATCTTAATGAATATTAAAATTCAATCAATTGATATTGTAATATTGTTAAAACCATTTTTTTTCTTAAATCTAATATGTTTATAATATATAAAAAAATATATGTCAAAAGATTTTTCTTTTAATCTTGACAGATCTTTTCTGGAATGTTTGTTGTTTCAATTTTATATTTTTAAGCTATTTAATATAAGTCAACCATTATCTATTATCATTTTTGTTTTTATATTTCGTATAATATACTTTATCATGTTACATAAATATATATGCACTTTAATTTATACAATAATAATATGGATATTATATATTATATATATTACAGCTATGTAATTTATACTATTTTAAACTAACTATATAGACTTATATTAAAAATAATATGATAATTCTAGTTACTATAAATATCTCTGATTACATAAGCATGATTCGTATTTATGAAAGCCTATAAATAGAATTGAGATTAATCACAAGGAAAATTACCGGCTCGTATGGCGCAGTGGCTAGCGCAGTAGATTGCAAATCTATTGGTCCTTAGTTCAAATCTGAGTGCGAGCTTTGTGTTTTTTTTTTTTATTTTCCGTTTCCTGCCAATCTTATATTTTTTTCCATGAAATTATATATTTTTCTCTGCAAGTCACTTCCATCCTAATCTTTACGACAAACTATGCTGTTTATGTCATCAAGAGGAAGATACCTTTGAACACCTTTTCGAAGAATGTGAAATTTCCAAGAAATTTTGGAAACTGATGCTTAAAGGTCGACAAGAAATATCCCTTTCGTCCCTATACATACCTTACCAGGATTCAAAACAACTTTTAATACAAAAGAACAACTATATAGCCGTTCTATGGGAAATAAGGATCAAAAGAAAATACAGCGAGAAAATTCTAACAATATTTGACGAAAATCAAATATTAACAGAAATGCAACGTCTTCTAATGCAACAGATTAAAGCATATTCAGTTGACGACACCTCAGAATAAACAGGCTGCCAAAACAAAGAGATA
>JAKTTK010000150.1:29145-226058 GCA_030581415.1 Waltiozyma mucosa
ATTAGATAACAATAGAATAAAATGATTAGAAAAAACTCTAAACTTTTCTAACAAACTCTTTCTATGTTAGAATTTACTATAACAAAGTTTAGATGATCTCATTAAAGAAAGTGACTGAATCCTGGAGATGGTCTCTTTTTCGGCACATTCTAAAATTTCCAATACAGATGATTTCATATTAAGATATATGGTAATTCACGTTAACAATAGAGAGTAGCAGAGGAATTTATATAGTTTAGAAAAATATAATATATGTTTACAGTATAAAAAAAAATAAAAAAAAAAAAAAGTAGACAAGTGTAGGTCAATACACTTCATTGACACATGTATTAACTTCAAACGAACTATCAAAATCGATGAGATTAAGATTCAAATTTGTGTGTTTTTTTTTCGTTGTAAATTTTGATTATAAATTACTAAAGATCCTATGATTTGAAGTTTATAATTGTAAAACCATTTGATTTATTAAATTATAACTGCTTTATAAAATTGAGACAGTGTGAGAAGTCAGCCGCCAGCGGTTAAATGCAATTTTCGTAAACAATATATAATCCTTTATTTGATCTTTTGATTCTTTACAAACAATTAGTTTTGAGTAATTAGAAATTTTATCAATGATCTCAATATTATATGATTTCATTGGATATTATAATATATTATACTTTGTATATTAAGTACAGACTACAGTCTCAACAGTGTTACGTCACACGTGTACTTTGTAAATGATGAAGGATAAACTTATCAATTATTACAATCTTCAATGATGTATAATGATAATCAACTTTCAAGATAGTATCTCATTGTAAAATTCAAATATCAATAATTACTATTGAACTTCTATCCATACAATTGGAATTTATATTACTTTTTATTAAGCAATTATCTTGGATTCAACGAAATGAAGTTACCGCCTTTGGGAGCTTTTGGTAAAACATTATAGTTTATTTGAATAAAATTAATAATATTCAAACTAACTTTCATGATACTTTAGATGGCATAAAGATAATCCTTAGAGATATTTCTAATGAATTGAAATAAAATCTATCATAAATCATGAAACTTTTTATCACCTATACTATAAATTCAATCGATGCTTTTGTTTATGAATCAGTCAATATATTCAACTATTTGATTTTATCTTTCTCCCTCGTTGAAAATATCGTATGTAACCATTAAGATAGAAAAAGGTTTAATAATTCAAACCCAGGTAAATACTTTACAGACGTTACAAAGAAAGGTATCAATTTTGAAACATCACCGAGAAATTGGTGAAAAATAGTTTAGGTTCTAGCTCTTGAAATCGATTTGTTACATTGAATTCTTAGATATTGTCGATTTTACAAATTTCAGAACACCGAAAGAAAAAAAAACGATAACCAAAAATACAGTAATAACCTTTTACAAGAAAATTTAACAACCCCCCAAAAAGTGTAATTACATTATATATTATATCATTACTTCTTTCTTAACTTTCTATTAGCATATGCAATAACTTGTGAATTACCTTCCTTAGTAACAAAGAATTTTTTCTTGGAATGATCAAACCATAATAATACACCAATTTCTTCAGCATAAGTTTGTAAAATTTGATATTCTGAATCATTAGCAAAATCAGTGAATAAATAACCATCCCAAGTTAAAATTCTATCCAATTCTAATTGCCATAGTTTAATTTGATCCGTTATATTAGGTTGTAAAATATGTAATTTTTCCTTTGTATTTGCATCATATTCTAATTTTTTTTCATATTGTTCTTCAGCTAATTTTCTTAATTGAGGATGAGCATGAGTTTCTAAATATGAAACTATTTGATCAGCAGTAATTCCATTTAATAGTGCCTTTCTTACAGATTCCCTTGTAATTTGTCCAGTTACTAAATTTTCAAATCTTGATTTCAAATGAACGAATAAATTCAATACTGCAATTTGTAATGGAGAATTTGTATATGCATATAATTTAAAGTTAGTTTCTATGATTATTGAACCTGCATTTTCAATATTAGAACCAATATTATCATTTGCATTTTTAATAACATTATTCATTGCTGATGATGCTGATCTCAATGTAGTACTATCTGAAGTTAAAGTTGTTGCTAATCTAGTTGGATAAAATCTTTTTGATGTTGTTTTCCTTTGATAAATCAATCCATAATCTCTTAAATCTTCCAACATATTCAATTGGGTTTCACTTAAAACGGATAATGAATAATCTTTACCAAGTTCCAAAGATCCTAACATAAAAATAAAATTTAAAACATCAACGGGATCCATTTGTAAACTTTCAGCCATTCTTAAATATTGTAATAAAAGAGCCCATAATTGTGCATTAACATCTTGAAGTAAAAATTGAAACCCTTCATTAGTAATAACCATTGCTTTTGGAGTTTTACCATCCATTAATCCACTATGTCTTAACAAACTTAATACTCCAGCACTAGGAATTTCATTTAATTCAGTCCCCACCATAAAATGTAGAATTGTTTCCCATTTTTTTGATGCATAATTGTCTAAAAATTCTATATCAACTTTATTCAAATCATCAGTATCACAAGGTATACCAAAACTAACCCCAATTTCAGATCCAGTTAGTACATTCCGAAGATTTTTCCTAAATACCGGGTTTAATATACAAATTTCATTACTTTCTTTTAATAGATGAAGAGATTTTATAGATCTTATTGCTTCCATTTGTTCAATTTTACCATTTGATTTAACCCAACTATCGAAATCATATATTGAAATTGGTTTTTCATTGAAAATCATTGACATCACAAAGAATTTAGCAAGGTTGGGAAGTAACCTATAGATTGCTAAACATGTAGCAGGCTATAATTATAGTTAGTTTTTAACTCTTTCCACTAAACAAGTAAGTGTATTTTTTAAAGTAATGCTTACAGAATGATAAAGCTTTGTTTGAACTGATTCCGGTAACCCCTCTAGATAATCATTCACCGTCAATTTGAACAAACCTGTACTCATGTTGGTGTCTTTTTTTTTTTATCTATTATTTTCTTGAATTGATATTTCTAACTTCTATATTTGGAAAATTTATAGTCAAAGAATCTATAGAATTTAAATAATGATACACCTTATTAAAATTATAACAGTTCTTCAACATTATAAACTGATCTGTTTGATCTTTATGATATATTGAAATTTACATAAATGGTGTAAAACTCCCATAATGTGTCCCTTACCAAATCATCGCATTAGTTTTTTTTTTTTTTTTTTTCATATTTTTTTTTAATGTTTTTTTTTTTTTTCTAAGAAGCTGAATTATCAAAATTTATATGAAAATTATTAATAATACAATATATAAATTTATAGTTGACGTTATATTATTTAAGAATTATATCGCTTTTTAATCAATAAAATATAAGCCAAAAACAAAAAGGAGGGGTTGTGTTTTTTCTTTTATAATAATAATAATAGATTCACTGTTTATTAAATACCTTTTCTTAATATTATATTAAATGGTTTCAAAGAGAAGAAGCTCAAGTGTATCTAAACATGCACCAGCTTCTAAAGCTCATACCCACAAACCCGGTGTTATTTCAGATGATTCTTTCAACGATCTATTAAAACCGGTGTATAAGGGGAAACAATTGACTGATGAAATTAATACTGCTGAAGATAAATGGAATTTGTTACCTGCATTTCTTAAAGTTAAAGGGCTAGTTAAACAACATTTAGATTCATTTAATTATTTTGTGGATGTTGATTTGAAAAAAGTTTTAAAAGCTAACGAGAAAGTTTTAAGTGATGTTGATCCTGAATTTTATGTCAAATATTTAGATATTAGGGTTGGTTATAAATCAACTTCAAAGACTAAAGATTTGATTTTACCGCCTCATGAATGTCGGTTAAGAGATTTAACTTATTCTGCTCCAATTTATGTCGATGTTGAATATACTCGGGGTAGAAAAATTATCTTACAAAAAGATTTGGAAATTGGTAGAATGCCAATCATGTTAAGATCGAATAAATGTATTTTGGATGGTGCATCAGAAGCTAGAATGGCTAGTTTGGATGAATGTCCTTTAGATCCAGGTGGATATTTTATTGTCAATGGTACTGAGAAAGTTATTTTGGTTCAAGAACAATTGAGTAAAAATCGTATCATTGTTGAAGCAGATGAAAAAAAGGGAATTGTTCAAGCTTCAGTTACTTCATCTACTCATGAAAGAAAATCTAAAACTTATGTTGTTACGAAGAATGATAAAATTTATTTGAAACATAATTCCATCAGTGAAGAAGTCCCAATTGTTTTAGTATTGAAAGCGGCAGGTATTATATCAGATTTAGAAATTATGCAATTAGTTTGTGGTGATGATGCTGCCTATCAAGATTTATTCGTTGTCAATTTTGAAGAATGTGCCAAATTAGGTATACATACCCAACAACAAGCATTGGAATATTTAGGTGCAAAAGTTAAAACTATGAGAAGAGCTAAATTATCTATTTTACAAGAAGGGGTTGAAGCTATAGCTACCACTATTATAGCTCATTTAACAGTCAATGATTTAGATTTCAAAGAAAAAGCTTTATATATGGCTATGATGACAAGAAGAGTTATTATGGCTATGCATAACCCAAAAATGGTTGATGATAGAGATTATGTTGGTAACAAACGTTTAGAATTGGCAGGTCAATTAATGGCTTTATTATTCGAGGATTTGTTCAAAAAATTTAATACAGATTTCAAAGCTAATATTGATAAAATTCTGAGGAAACCAAATAGAGCATCTGAATTTGATCCGCTGTTGAGTATTAACATTCATTCAAATAACATTACAAGTGGGTTAAATAGAGCAATTTCCACTGGTAATTGGTCATTGAAAAGATTTAAAATGGAAAGGGCAGGGGTTACTCATGTTTTGAGTAGGTTGTCATATATTTCAGCATTAGGTATGATGACCAGAATTTCATCACAATTTGAAAAATCAAGAAAAGTTTCAGGTCCAAGAGCTTTGCAACCTTCACAGTTTGGTATGTTATGTACCTCAGATACTCCAGAAGGTGAAGCATGTGGTTTAGTTAAAAATTTAGCTTTGATGACACATATTACGACCGATGATGAAGAAGATCCAATTAAAAAATTGTGTTATTTGATTGGTGTTGAGAACATATCGATTATTGATTCTGCTTCATTACATTCAAGTTTTGGGGTTTATTTAAATGGTACCATTATTGGTACTACTAGATTCCCATCAAAATTTGTTTCATCATTTAGAAATTTGAGACGTACAGGTAAAGTTTCAGAATTTATTTCAATCTATACAAATTTACATCAAAAAGCTGTTCATATTGCTACTGATGGTGGTAGAATTTGTCGTCCTTTAATTATTGTTGAAAATGGAATTTCAAAAGTTAAAGCTCATCATCTATTAAGATTAAAACAAGGGAAATTTCAATTTGATGATTTCTTAAAACAAGGTCTTGTTGAGTACCTTGATGTTAACGAAGAAAATGATTGTTTCATTGCATTATACGAAAAAGATTTAAGTAAACATATTACTCATTTAGAAATTGAACCATTTACTGTCTTGGGGGCTGTTGCTGGTTTAATTCCATATCCACATCATAATCAATCTCCACGTAATACTTATCAATGTGCGATGGGTAAACAAGCTATTGGTGCAATTGCATATAATCAATTCCAACGTATTGATACATTGTTGTATCTAATGGTTTATCCACAACAACCGATGGTCAAGACAAAGACAATCGAATTGATTGATTACGATAAATTACCTGCCGGTCAAAACGCTACTGTCGCAGTCATGTCGTATTCAGGTTATGATATTGAAGATGCTTTAGTGTTGAATAAATCATCAATTGATAGAGGGTTTGGACGTTGTCAAGTCTTACGTAAAAACACAACTGTATTGAAAAGATACCCAAACCATACCAAAGATATCGTTGCTGGTATGAGAGTTGATAGTGAGGGTGAACCAATCTTCCAACATCAATCTTTGGGTCCTGATGGTTTAGGTGAAGTTGGTACCAGAGTGGAGAGTGGCCAAGTCTACATCAACAAATGTGTACCTGCAAATGCCACAGAAAGTATATTACAGCAAGGCTCTACGGGACACAGAGAGACTCCAGTTTTCTATAAAGCCCCAGAACCAAGTTATATTGATCAAGTCATGATGTCAGTATCAGATAGTGACCAAGCGCTGATTAAAGTTTTATTGAGACAAACAAGAAGACCTGAATTGGGTGATAAATTTTCATCAAGACATGGTCAAAAGGGTGTGTGTGGTATTATTGTTCAACAAGAAGATTTACCATTCAATGACGATGGTGTTTGTCCAGACATTATTATGAACCCTCATGGTTTCCCATCTCGTATGACAGTTGGTAAAATGATTGAATTAATTAGTGGTAAAGCAGGTGTTTTGAATGGTTCACTAGAATATGGTACTTGTTTTGGTGGATCTAAATTGGAGGATATGTCGAAAATTCTTGTTGATAAAGGTTTCAACTATTCAGGTAAAGATATGTTATATTCAGGTATTACTGGTGAATGTTTACAAGCCTATATTTTCTTTGGTCCTATATATTATCAAAAATTGAAACATATGGTTTTGGATAAAATGCACGCAAGAGCCAGGGGTCCAAGAGCTGTCTTAACAAGACAACCTACTGAAGGTAGATCTCGTGATGGTGGTTTAAGATTAGGTGAAATGGAAAGGGATTGTGTTATTGCATATGGTGCTTCCCAATTATTATTAGAGAGATTGATGATATCTTCCGATGCATTTGATGTCGATATTTGTGATAAATGTGGTTTAATGGGTTATAATGGTTGGTGTACTACCTGTAAGAGTGGTGAACATGTGGTTAAAATGACAATACCGTATGCTGCAAAATTATTGTTCCAAGAATTATTATCAATGAATATTGCTCCAAAATTGAAATTAGGTGATGTTTTCAATTGATTTGGAGTTGAGGTAAAAAAAAAAAAATGTGTATAGACAAAATTAAAGTTTTACGAATTATTGATTGACTTTTCCATTGGAAACTAACAGTAGTAGTTAATAGTTATTGTCGTTGTGGATTCATAATATCATTATTTTTAGTCGTTAAATAGCTGGTTTATATAATATAAACAAATCATATAGCAATAGGAAATTCAGTTAATACTATCTGGGTAAACTAACTTATAATTCATCTTTAGTCTCTTGTATAAATCCCTCATGGTAAAATCATCATCATCATTTTCATCATCATTTCCAAGTTCCAAGTCAAGGGATTTATCAATATCCTCCATCTCTTTTTGTTGTTGGATTTCTAAACTCTCAAGCCATTTATTTCGATCTTTCTCATCCATTACTTTAAATTCATAAGATTGAGTGACTTCTTGATATTTATCTTGGAATGATGAATCTACTGAATATTCCATAGTTTCTCTTAATCCTTCCTTTTCTCTTTTGACAAATTCCTTTTTGCCGCCTTGTTTATTTACTTTTTCTAAAGCTGAATTCAACAAGTAATTAGAGGCCTTTTGAGTTACATCTCTCCATTTGTCAATAAGCCTAGAAGTTTTTTCAATCTCATTATTGAAAATGATTTTCTTAGCCGCTTTAACTGTCTGTAATCTTGTACGAAGGGTTCTTAGTTGTGAATCTAATGAATTTTCTTCTCTTCTCAATTCTATGGCGGCTTTTTGAATATTTGCTTGAACTTGAATCTTTTCCGCAACTGAATTGCTCAAAGTAGTTTCATTTATGGGAGATTTTTCATTAATAGATTCGTAAGAACGCAAAGATCTTGGAGGTGTAAGATCTGGTTTCTCTGTCTCATTCAAAGACTGGACTCTAGAAGATTCTTGGTCGGATCTAATTGTTTGCTTCAGAGGAATTTTCTTGCTATTGAGTTCTTCTTTTATATCATAGTCTGGATTTAATTTTTGTTTCTTCGACGATTCAGGCTGAGAATCATCAACTAATTTATCAACAGGGGGAAGTGATTGAGCTGATGATGCTTTCAAGGGGATAACGGTCGATGCTGGAAAATCAGTGTCCTTTCGGCAAGTTTCATCTGTTTGCATTTTAACTATATCTATTTCTCATCAAAATTCTTTACTCAGACTAGAACTCAATTGTATAATTCACTATCTATGTTAAAATATCAATTTATACCTGTTTATAATATTGCATTTGTCATCCTCCTTGTCCTTCATCTCTTTATAACAAATACTCCAGCTTTGTTGTGCAAAATCTATAGATCTATTTTGGTGATTGGATGTTGTTTGTCGTGTTCCTACCAAGTCATCTCAGAAAATCAAAAAAATTTTAAAGCTGAATATATTAAAAAAATATTGAATTGTGATTATAATACAGAGAACAATTTTAAAATTAATATATAACAATCAAAGCCAAAACTTGTGATATAATTATCATTATTTCATTTTATTAGAATTATAATGGCTAAAGTATCAAAAGCCACTAAAAAGTTTCAAGCTAAACACTTGAAGAGAACTTTGGACCATCGTAAAGAAGTCAAAAAGCATTCTCAATTAGTTGCAAAGCATAAAAAGAAGAAAAATGGTACTTCATCAGAAAATACTCCAGCTGAACCTGAGAAAAAAAATGAAATTTTTAAAGATATGGATGTTGAAGAATTTTTTGAAAAGGGATTCGAAGTACCAAAAGAAGACAAAAAATTGAAAAGAGCTAAGCAAGCTAAGAAACAACAAGAAGAAGATGAAGAAGAAAGTTCAGATGAAGAATTATTAGAACATCAAGAAGATTTGGATAAATTGGCAGAAAAAGATCCTGAATTTTTCAAATATTTACAAGAAAATGATAAAGAGTTATTAGATTTCAACCCTAGTAACCCATTAGATGCTATTAATGACGAAGATGATGATGATGAAGATGAAGAAGCAGAAGAAGGTTTGGAACAAGACAACAATGGCACAGTAGAGAAAATTGAGGTTACTTTAAAATTAGTTAAAGACTGGGCCAAGAAATTACAATCTGAACCTTCATTAAAATTAATCAAAAACATTTTATCTGCCTTCAAAGCAGCAATCAACGTCAACAAAGATGATCAATCAGAATACAAATATTCAGTGACAGATGCTAAAGCTTTTAACGAATTAATTCTTTTAGGTTTGAAAAAGATTCCAATTGCCATTCAATCAATTGCCCCATATAAAATTGTCAAAGGTTCAAGAACTGTTAACACTAAAAATTTGAAAGTTAAACAACTGAATTCAATCTTGAAATCCCATGCTGGTTCATTATTGACTTTATTAGATGATATAAATAATATTGAAACAGCTTCACTAGTTTTATTATCCGTTCAAGAATTATTTCCATTTTATTTATCGTTCAGAAGAATTTTAAAACATTTAATCTTAGCCATAGTTAACATATGGTCAACAACAACTGAAATTGAAATTCAAATTGCCTCATTTGCATTTTTAAACAACTCCGCTAAAGAATTCCAAAAATCAGTATTGGATTTGATTTTAAGACAAGTTTATTCATCATTTATCAAAAATGCTCGTAAAACCAATATTCATACCATGTCATTAATTAATTTCCAAAAGAATTCTGGAGCAGAATTATTTGGTATTGATCAAAATTTATCTTATCAAATTGGGTTCGATTATGTTCGTCAATTAGCCATTCATTTAAGAAATTCAATTAATAACACCAAAGATGGATTTAAAACTATTTATAACTGGCAATATGTACACTCTTTAGATTTCTGGTCAAGAGTATTATCGGCTCATTGTCATCCTGAAAAGGAATTGAAAAAGGAAAGCGTGTTGAGACAGCTAATCTACCCATTAGTTCAAGTTACTCTAGGTACCATCAGATTGATCCCAACTGCCCAATATTTCCCATTAAGATTCTATTTAATGAGATCATTGATCCGTTTATCACAAAATTCTGGTGTTTTCATCCCATTATATCCATTGTTACAAGAAATTTTGAATTCAACTACATTAACTAAAACCCCAAAAAATACTAATTTACAAGCTTTCGATTTCGATCATAACATTAAAGCTAATTCAGCTTATTTAGGAACAAGAGCTTATCAACAAGGTGTATGTGAACAGTTCATTGATTTATGCGGTGAATATTTTGTATTATATAGTAAAAACATTTCATTCCCAGAATTAGCAACCCCAGTCATTATTGCACTACGTCGTTATATTAAAACCACTAAAAATATCAAATTTAACAAACAATTGAGTAATTTAGTAACTAAATTGAATCAAAATTCAGAATTTGTTTTGAAAAAAAGATCAAATGTTGAATTTTCACCAGCTAATAGAACTGAAGTTAACAAATTTTTGATCGATTTAGAATGGACAAAAACCCCATTTGGTGCTTATGTTGTCGTTCAGAGAGAGGTTAAAGAAGAAAAGGCTAGAATCTTAAGAGAATCATTATTAGAAGAGGAACAAGAACGTCGTAAAGCTAAAGAAGCTAGAAAACAACAATCAGATGATGAGGATGATGAAGAAGTTGATGATGCACTTTCTGATTTAGAAAATGATGATGAAGAAAGTGAAGATGATGCTGAAGATATTGAAGAAGATGAAGATTAACTTATGTTATCGCTTATTTAAAAGAAAAAAGTACCCTGTTTGTATAATATAAATAAAAACACCAATAAAGAAATGAAAAAAAAACATATAGAGGCTTTTTTGTTTTGTTTTGGAAATTTACAATGTTTGTAAAAACTAAACGTCCCTGTGCTAGAGTATCAGAACAACGGCCAGTTACAAATTAATTAAATCTATATACATATAATATGATAACCTGTGATAATTCTAAAGTTTGTTTCTTTCCTGGTATATTTACAATTTTTCAATCCAATATTTATTTCTGGATTCATCTCTAAAATCATCATTATCCCATTTCCAAAAAGTTTCACCATTTTCTTTAATATGTTGATTATATTGTCTTTCCATTTCTTCCCATGGATTAGTACAATCATTAGGTATTTGATATAATTTACTAAAAATTTTATAATCTGGAATTGATTTAGGTTTAAATCTTAGTTTTTCCTCCCTTTTCACCTTGACTGTTCCACCTTTACCATAAATTTTTTTTTGTTTTGTACCTAATTCTTTGATATAACCAGTAAGAAAATGTTCAATAGTTTCTCTAACACCAAGAATCACACCTTTAGGAGCCCAAACTTCAAACAAATCATCATTAGTTTTAGCTCCAGTTGGTCTTATTTGAACATACCCAATATCTTTTATCAATAAATCTATTGTTCCTAAAAATGGAGGAATAACATATCTAACCATTTCATCTGCTGCATTTGGTTTAACAGCAATGAATTTTTCTAATGATTCAGGTTGATTTTTAATAATATCTATAGCCTTTGCCAAATTTGAAAAAATTTTAGGTTCACCTTGACAAATTGATTTAATTTGTAATATAGTATCCTTTGGTGGAATTAAAAGGAAAACCCCTCCATTTGTGAAAACTTGTCCACCTATAACACTTTTATACTTTTCATATCTTAATTCTGAAACAATTGATTTTTTACCCTCGATAAAATGTTTTAAATATTGAGGTTTAATATAGTTAAAGACATTGTATTGATCTAAAAATCCAGGTGTATCAACCAATAAAGTTTTCGAATTTAATTTATGTTGAATATGATCTCTTGTCAATGCCGGGAAATATGAAGATCCTAATGGTTTATTCAATTCATAATTTTTTCCTTTAGAATAATTAATTGCAGATCTAATACGATTTGCCAATCTTGTTTTCCCCGTATTAACATATCCCAATAAATAATTAAATCTATCCAATTTTTGTAAAAAATGATTCAATCCCCATTTAGTATGAGCACTAATTAAAAAAATGTTTTGCTTATATCCAGTTAATCTTTTAACTATTCTTTTAAAATATTTATCATATTTTTCCATAGTTGAACCATGACTGAATAACATATCTACTTTATTCATAACATAATTAACTTCACCTGTTCTTTTAGGAATATTCATCAACGATAGCGGGAAATCATACGCTGAAAATATATGATAAACAGTAGATTTGGTTGGAATTGTTGATAAAATTTCTTCAAAATTTAATGGTTTATTTTCAGAAATATTATATATAGAATGATGCAATGCATCATGACATCTTTTACATATTAATTCTTCTATTTTGTCCCTCGATAAAACTTTTTTATTCGAAGTTATTATAATATCTTGATCATTATTTTGTAATAATTTTTGAGTTTCTTCATCTATTGGAGATAGTTGTGATTGAAAAAATTGAAAATTTTTAGATGTTTTATAGATATTTGATTGTTTAGGTTTAGGTTGAATAAAATATCCCATCTCTTTAGGATTTTCATTCTGTAATTGTACACCACAAGAAGCACAATTATGTACTTTATCGAAATAAATATTGTCTTCTTGAAGTGATGAAATTTCTCCTTCCGGAATATTATTATTGTTATTGGGTATTGTTGAAGATTTTGATGACGATGTGGATGAGGAAGTGGATAATATTGATGGTTTCTGTAGGGTATTATTAGAATTATATCTCATTGATAATGTAATTATGGGTACCGATCTCATATATAGCTTTGGAAAGAGATTAGTTGTAGTACATCCACCATTCCATCTTTTTAAAGCATTCATTTTCCCAAACAATTAATCATAAATCAAAGGTCATTAACTGTTCATAAAGAATTATCTATAGATATATATAAACTATAATTATAATTTTAACCATCAAATGATTCTTAAACTAGAATCATGAACTATATTATTTAGTACCAGCTCAAATATTTTTTTTCACAAGCCGCGCGGATGAATAATAATAAATATAAAATATTAGAATAGCTAGAAATAGACAGTGCTCATAATATGCTTAGATAATGATTATATCATCAAAGTATATCGCGTGCTGGAATTAACTTATACATACAATATAGATTTAAATTAGAACAATTAAGTTGATCAAGGGATTTGTATATAAATTATATATGTTATTATTATATTTAATTGAAAATGTAGCTAATATATAATATCATTGTAACGTCTCCCAAGTAATTAAAGGGGAAAAAAATTTTAATAATTATCACACAAATTTAATTTTTATTTGTATTTTGGCGGAATTTTACCTTGTTAATATTTTATACATTAGCTGAATAATTCGAGGATAGTCACGTGAATTGAAACCTTCGCTCAAATGTGTAATTATAATCGGCCTCGGAAATCAGAAATATATGGTGATCATCAATTATATTATTATTACTTTATAATGTTATATAATATAAGCTATAAGTTCTAATTATTTGATCACTTAAGCTAGTTAACTTTTAAATATTATAAATAATACGGTTCAATTATTAATTGATATAATGAATTTATATATTATACTCTTTATATAAACTTATCATGAGAGTCTTTTTGATTATATAATATTAACTATACCGCGAAATTCATGATTTATATCGAAATTTCAAAATTATAAATTATAATTAACATGATTATCCAGATGAATTACAAGACGTATATTTGATATTGATACTAATGAATATAATATAATTTATTATAATTAGTTTATTTTAAATAAAATATAGATACTTAGTTCCATAACTTGAATAATTTATATATACTTATTAAATCATGACTGAAACTGTTGATAAACATATAGAAAGTACTACTACACCAGCAACTACATTATTAACTGATCAATATATTCAACATGAAAAATTAAATAATGAAGAGTTTAAACTTTGGAAAAAATCAGTTCCTTTATTATATGAAACTATTCAAACTTATGTTTTAGATTCTCCATCATTAACTGTTCAATCTTTACCTAAATATGAATTATCATTTGATAAGAATGAAATTGATATAAATTTATTATTGGGAACATTTTCATCAATTTATTCAACCAATTCTAAAGAATATTTAAAACATGATATCATTAGATTACCATCAACTTTATCATCAAATATTCATAATTCTATTCCTATTGAAATTAATTCTTCAATTTCAAATAAAAAAAAATTAAGAAATATTTATAAATGGGAATTAAATTCAATTCAAATTAATAAAGTTAGATTTAATAAATCTAATAATACAATTGCAACTTCATTACTTAATGGAGATATTGAAATTTTTAAATTTGATCAATCAAATCCAATAATTACATTAAAATCTGATAATAATGGGAAAGTTAATAATGCATTAGAATGGGGGATTAATAATGATTATTTATTAAGTGGTGGTGAAGATACCAATATTACTCTATGGGATTTATCCAAATCATCAACAAATTATAAAAAAACAATATATGAAACTCATGATTCAATAGTTAATGATGTTAGTTGGAATCATTCAATAACTTCATTATTTGGTTCAGTTAGTGATGATTTATCAATTCAATTCCATGATTTAAGATCATCTAATAAATCAATTCCATTGATTAAAATTTCTAATGGGCATGATGATTCTATCAATTCAATTGAATTTAATCCTTCATTGGAAAATTTATTTGTTACTGGATCATCTGATAATTTAATTAAAGTATGGGATTTAAGAAATGTTTCTAATCCAATTAGAATTTTATATGGTCATACAAATTCAATTAATAATTTAAAATTTAATCCTTCTAAAGGTTCAACTAATTTATTAGCTTCATCATCAAATGATAAAAGAATAAATATTTGGGATTTAAATAAACTTAATATTGATTATGATGAATCAGATTATATTAAAAATGAAAATTCAGATCCAAGTTTAATATTTATTCATGGAGGTCATACAGGTAAAATTAATGAATTTGATTGGGTAGAAAATCTTGAAAATGTTATAGTTAGTGTTGGTGAAGATAATTTGTTACAAATTTGGAAACCATCATTAGAAGATGATGAAGATGAAGATGAAGATGATGAAGAGGAAGAAGAAACTCAAAATCAAGATCAAGTTTAGATTACCAATTTTTATCATTGATTTATCTTATTAAAACCATATATAATTTAAATAATGATTAAATTTATTTATAATAAACCCCCCAATATTGTTTAAATTATCAGATTTACTCAATTTATAAATCGATATAATGGATAATATACTCAATCCATTGATAATATTGGCAAAAAATTTCCTTATTTTAAAATCTTTAATCTTGTTCCATTTGAGAATCCCATAAATTGAATGATAAATTGTCAATACTGATAATGATGAATATAATAACCAATTAAAAATTGTACTACTTAAAGAATAATTCAAAATATATGAAATATATTCGATTGAAATATAACTTGAATCATTTTCAATTAATAGAGGTAAAATTCTTGATTGGAAAGAATGATAACTAATTAATGGAATTAATAAATAACCTGATAATTGTAAAGGTGATAACCCAAAATTTTTAAAAGATTTTGAAATTTTTATACCTAATCCAAAATAATTTGGTATACCTCCAATTAATCCAATTTTGGAATCATCTTTAATTTCAATTTTCCCCGTTGAATAATCTTTATTCAAAATATTTTGATTAATTACCGGGGGGTTTCTTTTAGAACCATATTTTAATCTATAGAGATAATTTTTATAAATTCTTAATCCAATCCCACTAAAGATATGTAAAGATAAACTACCCCAAACTAACCATTCTTCAATTCCTGATACTTGATAAATTTGTCTTCCCAAGGAAATTAATTCATTGGTAAACTTTGTTGATATTAAGGGACCAAATATTATAGTTGAACCATGAATTAATATAAATATTGAAAATGAAATCGAGGAATATTTTTGTAATTTAGTTAAAATTGGAATTAATTTAGAAAATTTTGAATATTTATTAGAATTAATACCAGGTCTTGATGTATAACTATAATTTTCATTATCATTATCATTATCATTATCATTATAATCTAAACTTTCGGTTGAATTGGTTTCAAAAGGTTCTGGAATAACAGGTTTCAAATCATAAGAATCATTGTTAGATTCTGAACTTGACATTATTTTTTTTTAAAAATCTATCAATGAATTGTAAATTATAATTCTATTAAAATTCCATTGAATTTAAATTTGGCTTATTTCATATCGAATTTGATAGGATAAAAAAATCAAAATTAAAAAAAACTGTGGTTATGAAGCGTTGGGATAAAATCGTGATTTTTTTTTGGGTTTTTGCTTTTATTTTTAATCAAAGTTCTTCTTTAAAAGGTGTTTATTAGATTCTAAAGTAATGAATTACAATACTTAGATGTCTAATGAAGAAGAATCTATATCAAGAGAGAGTACAATATCTCTAGAACAACCACAATTACAAAAAGTTAAAAAACAGAGATCAAGACAAAAGAAAAGTGTTACTCCAGTATTAGGAATAAGTTCAAGTACAAATTCAGGAATTTTAGAATCAAAACAACATATAAATCCCAAATTTCCTAATCTACCACCAAGATCTACTCATAAATATAATCATAACAGTGAAGAAGTATTTTGTCTATGTCGAAAACCTGATAATGGAGAATTGATGGTTGGTTGTGAAGGTTGTGATGAATGGTATCATTTCCATTGTGTCAAGATTGATATTGAACATAATGCTTTAATAGATGTATTTTATTGTCCCTATTGTGAATTGGAAGAAAAAGGAAAAACACAATGGAAGAGGAAATGTCGATTAGATGGATGTAATAAACCCATTACTAATGGTGAATCAAAATATTGTTCTAAAGCCCATGGATTGACTTTTTTCCAAAATACATTGTTTAACAATGATATTAAGAATAATAAACATAAAAAATTTAAACAAGCATTAATTAATGAAAATGAAATTGTGGAATTGGTTAAAAATGTTCAAAATTTTGAAGAATTTAAAACTCTTGGTAATTCATTCCCACAATTATCAGAATCTCTTATACCAAAAGATCTTTTATTAAAGGAATTAGATGATAAAATTCAAAAATTACAAAAATCTCATGAGATTGAAATTCAAAGAAAAAAAATTTTAATCAAACATAAGGAAAATATTAAAAAATTAAATGAATCAATTCAAGGTCCTATATCATCAACTCAATCTTCAAATCAAAAAAAATCCAAGAAATTAGAACTTTGTGGATATAATTCTAAACTTTTTCCATTTGAAAATGAAGAATTATCAACTTTGGAAAGTTTATTATCTAATGATATTGAATTATTACAAAAAAAATATGAAGAACTAATAAATAAAGAAGAAGAACAAAAAGTTGATGATGACAATAAATCAAAATTTCCAATTTGTCTTTTGGAAAAGAAAAAATGTTTGAAACATAATACTTGGCAAAGTATAATTCATGATGAAATTGATTTAAATTTAGAAAAAATTGATCAGGAAATTAAAAAAATTAATATCGAAAAGGAGAAGAAAATAAGGACTTTTAGTATTGATTATTATGAAAATAATTCTAATCTAATTAATAATAAAGTCTCTAATGATAATGTATAAACTTATTTAATGATGAACAAAAGATTAACAAATACCCTAAATTTTTTTTTTTGCTTTATATTATTTACATGTATATTATATTATTATTTCAACAAAAAAAAAGGACAAAACAAAATTAAGCTAATGACATCGGTAATAATAAATGAAAGACTAGAAATTAACAAAACAAAAAAAAATACTCATGACACAAATAATAAACAAAAAAAAAATTAAAGACCTTGCTTAACGCCATTTCATAAACCCTTCGTTAATGATATTACCATTATTCGTTATATTTTTATTTCTTTGGAAAGCTAAAATTCCATCAATTTTATTTAAAACCAATTCTAATAATTCTTTACGTTGTTGTAATTCAATATGTCTTTTAATCTTTGGATCTTCTTTAGCAAATTTTTCAATTTGTTCAATTGTTAAATTAGAATTCAATTTTAAATCTAATTCCCTTGGAAATTTGTAGAAAAAATCCGTTAATAATTCAACGTTTAAAAATAAAACTGCAGTAGTTGTCAATTTTTCATTGACAACGTTTAAAAACACTTCAGGACATTTGAATTTATTATCTTTCACTTTACATGAATTTGATTTTAAGGCCTTTAATCTTAAGTTTAAAATAGTAATACGATCTCTTAAAAATAATGCTTCTCGACCTCTAGATAATAAAGTTGATGAAAATCCTAAAGTTTCTTCAGTGGTAATTTTCCCTGAATCTTCTAAATATTGCATAACTTGGTTTAATTTTCTACCACCAATAGAATTTTTCATAGCTTGTAATGATTGATTAACTTGTTGTAATTCTTCTTTGATTAAATGAATTGAATGATCTCTTGATACATTCCATTCCCGATCTTCAACATCAACTTCATATTTATAAGGTTTGATACAATTTTCAACTTGATCAGCTGTTGAAAGATATCTAGTATTTAATACATTTTGAGCAGCCTCTTTAACTACTTCTTTTAATAATGGATGGTTTTTCAATTGAGTTGTATCGACAATATTTTCCACTTCTGATAAAATTGCATTTGTAATTAATGAAGTTGATAATCTACCAACTCCTAATTTTGTTAATGATGAGGTTGTCAATTCTAATTTTTTAGCCCAAAATGAATCTTCAATTTTTAAACTATTTAAATCGTTTAAATTTTCAATCAAAATTTTGGTATCTTTAGGGGATTCAGAAAATTTATTCCAATATCTTGAAGCTAATAAATCTAAAACTCTTTGATCTAATTCATTTCTTAAAATTGATTTTAATTCCAATCTTCCAAAATTTTCATTGAATTCTTTGATTGATAGTTTCAATGCATCAACATTTTCAGCTAAATAAGTCTTTGGAGTTAAATGACGATCATTGAATTCAACTTTAAATTTGTACGAAGTTTCATCTAATTCTTGTTGAACTAAATTAGCAGTTGGAGTCAATGACATTGACATTGTCTTTTCCAATACTTTAATCAATTTTTTTTTCAAAATTTTAGTTGAAACATTACATTGATTAAAATCTGATTTATTTGTTTTAAAATATGAATATTCAAAATTTTGTTGAGCAATAAAGGCATCATGACCTCTTTTAACTTTGAATAAAGATTTTGAAGGTGATTTAGTAATCACACCAACATATCCCATTTTTAAAGGATATTTTTTGTTCAATAAAATATTTCTAGCAATTTTAGGATCGACTAAATCAAGTTTTGTAATAACTCCAATAGTTCTTTCACCTTTGGGATCTGCAATTTTACTAGCTCTTAAAGCTGCACTATTTGCTAAATCAACATCGGCTGCAGATATAGCTAAAATAATATTTGGAGATTCTAAATATTTATCGCATAATTCTCTAATTTTACTTTTCAAAATTGGTGGTTGATCAGCTGCTTCAACTTGAATATAACCTGGTAAATCAACCAATGATAAATCTGGGATTGTAGGTGATCTTATTGTCAATTGAATAGGATCATTTGAAATAGCATCAATTTCAGGAACAGCCATATTCAAATCGAATAAAATTTTTTGAACTTGTTCAAAATTTGTCAAATTGTACATTTTTAAAGCTGGGAAATCAGCAGTTTCAGCAGCAGTATTTGGTGTATTAACCAAAGTTAATTCAATTGGTCTTCTAGTAACCATATTTGAACCTTTTGGTAAAAATTCATGGCCAACAATTGATTCTAATACCGAAGATTTACCAGAAGATTGTGAACCAATGACAACTATAGATGGAAGTTTTAAAGTATCAGCTGATCTATCAATTTCTTGTAATAATGATCTGATTTCAATCATTTGTCTAGTTAGATTTAACATTTGATCATTTGTTGTATCATCTTCTTCTTCATCATCTTCATTATCATCATCCTCCCCTAATAATTTCTCCTTTCCATTCTCATCCACGTTATCATCATCATCATCATCATCATTTTCATTCTCATCTGTGTTCAAACCAATTGCAGCAGCAGTTGCAGTTCCAATAGCAGTTGTGGAATCACCATCTGTATTTGGATTGTTATTGTTATAATTGTTATTTCCAGATTGATCTTCATTAAATTTTAAATTGTTGAAAAATTCTGAAGTTTTATCGAAAACTCCATTACCTAAATCTTTCAATTGATTTAATTTATCAGTTGTATAATTTGAAGCTTCTTCAACTTTAAATGCAACATAACTACCTGCAGCTGCTAATCCACCACCAAGATAAGCAGGTAATTTAACAGTTTTCCCAATAAATTTAGGAATTGAACTGAATGAAATTGATCTTAATTGTCTATTAATTAAATATATTTGTTGATTATGTTGTTGTTGTTTATTAATTATTTTAAAAGTTGAAAAAATTAAAGGAGAATTTGATAGGAATCGTTTATTTGATATCATTGAACTATAATTATTCTTCAATAAAGAAACCGATTGAAATGATTTACCTTTCGTTATAGATATGAATGGTAATGAATTTTGTCTAATCATTCCATCTATGAATTTTTTATTATCATAAATTTATACATATATTTATATAATAATAATATATATTCTGTTGTTTATCTTTGAAGGCAAAAAATATTGATAGATTGGTTGATTTCAAGTTTTTTTTTTACTATTTTTTTTTTTACGGTAAAAGTTTATGGAGTCCATTAAAAAGGATGGATAAAATCAAACAATTCAATTCTTTAAAAAAAAAACACAGAATGATTATGATTATATAGATATGATTAAAAATTTAATATAGATTTTACAGTTTATATAAGTTTTTTTTTATCTTTAAATATTTATTTAATAATGTACAGTAAAATGATGATGATGAAATGTTTTCTTTTTTTTAGGTATTAAGATTATGGGAAACTCTTTTGAAAAAAAAAAATAATAAATGATGAAATTGTTGACTGAAGCTGAATCAGATTATTATATGAAACGTTAGAATGAAGTTTAAGAATATAATTTATATTTTAAATTCACATATATCTTTGTTTTCTTTTTGAATGAATGATTGATTTCCATCCTTTTGACAAAAAGGGATATTCAATTTTTCTTTTCTAATGGATTATAACGTAAAAATTTTTCAATTAAATCAACATGAGTTAAAATCATTCTTCTACAACAATATCTTTTCAATTTTAATTTATCCAAAGCTTCACCTTCACTAATATCTTCTTGTAAAAGGGATAAATATGGCTCCCATTTATCACCAACAACTTTCCCACATGAAAAACAACGAACTGGAACAATCATATTGAAATTATAATATTACTATAAAGTTTTAAAAAAAACACAATATCTTTTCTATAATAAGACTTTTTGATCAAAGATTGACAATATATTCTCTATGTCTTTATAATTTAACCTCTACGTTTTTTTAATATTTTTTTTTTTCATTTTTATTTTTTTTTCAGTTTCCTTTTTCATTTCCGGGAATTTACACTTATGAATGTGACAGAAAATAAAACCAGTTCGCGATAAATATAAATTAGGAAATATTCGTGAATATCTGTTAGGACCACACAAAAAGTTTTTAATTTTTTTTTTTCCTTTCTTTCTAAAAAAAAAAAAAAAGACAGAATGTGATAGTTAAAAAAAAAAAGGGCGATGAGCTTAAACAAATATTCTTTTTAGTAAAAACTTGATCTTTGGTTGGGAATAGTTTTGAAATTGTGTTAGTTATTAATTATCATTGTTTAGTCAGTTATTGCTCCCTTTCAATAAAAGAATTGGAAAAGAAAGAAAATGTCTACCGATTTCAAAGTATCTGTTGTTGCAGGTGGTAAACCATTATCAAATGGTGTATTATTTTTAAAAGATAGACTTCATTATATCATTCCATATAATAATCAATTAAAAGTATATTTTTTAACAACTAGACAATGTATTAGATCGATTAAATTTAACAATATAAATAATATCAATTTGGATCAAGGTTTATGTGATATTAAACAAGATAATCAAAATTCAAATTTAATTTGGGTTTTCACAAATAATGGTGAAATTTTTATAATAAATTGGAAAGAAAAATTGATTAATCCAGTTATTAAAAATTTTAAATTGAATAAACCAAATAATGATCCAATTTTAAAAATTTTACAATTCAATTCAAATGATGAAATTTTAATATTATCAGGTAAAGATTCAAATAAACCACATTCTAAAAATATAATTAAATTTAAATTTATAGATGATGATGATTTTACATCAAATTTTGAAATTTTATTCAGTATTAAAAATGTTTTATTATATGGTCAATCAAATGATTCAACAAAATTGGTATTATTTAATAAAACTGTTGAAAATGGTAGAATTTTAACAACTATTGATTTAAAATCTTCTAAAATTTCTTCAATAGAATATAAATTTAATTATAAAGCATTTATTACATCATTGGCAATTTCAAATAATTCACTTTTAGCAATTGGTACATCATCAGGTGTAATTCATTTAATTTATCAAGAATCTTCTTCAACAAGATTGTTAAAATGGCATATTGATCAAGTTTCTTCATTATCATTTTCAAATGATTCAAATTATTTATTATCTGGTGGATTGGAAAAAGTTTTAGTATTTTGGCAATTAGATACTGAAAAGCAACAATTTTTACCAAGATTAAATGGTGAAATTTTTAAAATTTCAAATAATACAATCAATGATGATTTAATTCAATTATTTTTAAAATTAGATAATCAAGATAATATTGAAATATTAATTCTTTCTACTGTTGATTTACAATCAAGATTATCAATTAATGGACCAAGACAAAATTTTAATTCAGATTTAATCAATTTGAAAAAAATTATTAAATCTTTTAATAAAATTGATAATGAAATTGAAGATATAAATATAATGAAATTAAAATATGATTTTACTAATCTTTTCCAAATTCATCCAATTTCTAAAAATCTTTATTTTATAAATGGATCAAATTTACAAATTTTTGATTTCAATAAAAATGAACAAATTTATTTACAAAAAATTGTTGATACTTTACCAATTGGGAAAGTTAAATCTGAATTAAAAATTTTAGATCCAATTGTGAAAAATTTTGAATTTAGTAAAGATGGTCAATGGTTATTAACAATTGAAGAACATCGTCATGGTGAAATTGATAATTTATTATCCAAAAATGATTTGACTTATGTTTTTAAAATTTGGAAATTAATTCAATTGGAAAAAAATTCTATTCAATGGGATTTAATTACTAAAATTATCAATCCTCATGGAATAAATATACCCGTTACTTCTTTAATTTCAGCTCCAGAATCTTATTTTAAAGGTGTTGGATTTTTAACAGCTGATAATAATGGCGGGGTTAGATTATGGAGACCAAATAATTCAATTACAGGTGAAGGTTGGAGTTTAAAAAAATTAAAATCTTCATCATTAGGAATTTTTAACAATTCAACAAGTTTAACTTGGTCAAAAGATTCAAGTTTAATTCTATTAGGATTTGATGATTCTATAATAAGTATTGATATAAATACTTTTGAAGAAATTGAATTGATTAAATTGAATAAATCTGTAGGTTCAAGAATTAGACATTTAGAAATAATTGATAATGATTTAATTATTTTATCATCAACAAATTTAAAATCCATCAATTTAATTACATTGGAGGAAAATCAATTAAATTTACAAACTAATCCACCCAAAAATGGGAAAAATTTGATTTCAATTAATGGTAAAAATGGATTAATTGCATATGTTGTCAATTATTATAACATTAATTCACAAAAATTGAATTCAAAATTGTTTATATTTAATTCCAAATCAATTTTACCAATATTTATTCAAGATCATGATGAATATATAACTTCAATCAATTGGAATCATGATAATGATTTTATATTCATTGATATTAAATCAAGAATTGGTATTTTAACCAATTCACGTATTGAATTTATTACAGAAGATTCTCAAGGAAATGATTCTCAATTAGATTATGAAAATGAAATGAGATTATTATTACAAGATGCTCAATCATCAGCCCAATCTATAATTCCAGGAATCAATAATAAAAATAATAATGAGATTGATTTTAACAATGAAGATGAAGAAAATGGATTTGTTAAAACTTTGGATATTAATTCATTCAATAGTTTGTTTGAAAATATTAATGATGGTGGTATTAAATTAGAAACATTGTTTGAAAGAGTCATGCAAGTTATCAATTAGTTGAAAACTTTGTTCATATCAAGATTTAAATATATATATATACAATATTATATAAATAATTTTAAAAAAATATAGCATTTTGTCATTAAGCCATGTAATATAATGTATAAATCATAGATACAATTTTATTTTATTACATTTAATAAACATTGGTTTATAAAATTAATAGAATTGTATATAAATATTGAATATAAATATTCTAATTGTATTAAAAACTTGAATTTAATTGAACTTTTTTATCAACTTCATCTCTGATGAAAACTTTTATGGACAAAAATTTAAATAACAAACATCACCAAAAAAAAAACAAAGAAAAAAAAAACAAAGAACAAACATTTTTCAACTCTGTTGGAAATGAAAAGATTATACTTATTTTATAACCATTAAATTAACTGTACATATATTTGAAATATTTTAAAAAAATAATAAAATATAAAATTCCAGAAATGGCTGTTATTACTTCATTATTAGATACAGATCTTTATAAGATCACAATGCATGCAGCAGTTCATAAGAATTTCCCCAATGAAATTGTAACATATTCATTTACAAATAGAACACCTGAAAAAAAATTGAATTCTGAGGCAATTGAATGGTTAATTTCAGAAATTGATCAATTGAATAATTTAAGATTTACCCAAGATGAAATTGATTATTTAAATAAAGAAGTACCTTATTTACCTAAAAATTATTTAAAATATTTAGAAACTTTCCAATTGGATACCAAATCTCAAATTCAATTAAATTATGATCCTTTAACAATGGATTTAGATTTAAAAGTTAATGGTAAATGGATAGATACAATTCTTTATGAAATTCCATTATTAGCATTAATTTCAGAAGCATATTTTAAATTTGTTGATAAAGATTGGGATTTAATAGATCAAACAGATTTAATTCAAATTAAATTACAAAAATTAATCGATAATAATATTCCATTTTCAGAATTTGGAACTAGAAGAAGAAGATCTTTTAAAACTCAAGAATTAATTGTTCAAAATATTTTAGAATATAAAAATAAAATTTCTAATGATCAATCTAAATTAATTTTAGGTACATCAAATGTTTTATTGGCTAAAATTTTCAATTTAAAACCAATTGGAACTATTGCTCATGAATGGTTTATGGGTATTGCAGCTATTATTCAAGATTATAAACAAGCAAATCATAAAGCATTAGATTATTGGATTGATACTTTTGGATCACAAAATTCAGGATTAGCTTTAACGGATACTTTTGGTACGGATGATTTCTTAAAGACATTTGTTAAACCATATACTGATTATTATACAGGTGTAAGACAAGATTCTGGAGATCCAGAAGAATATGCAATCAAAATTTCTAATCATTATAAATCATTAGGTTATTCAAAATTTTCCAAAGTTATCTGCTTTTCAGATTCTTTAAATGTTGAAAAATGTATACAATATAAAACTACAGCAGATAAGGTTGGATTAAAATCAATATTTGGTATTGGTACAAATTTTACCAATGATTTTAAATTGTCATCCAATTCAAATATTAAATCTGAACCTTTAAATATTGTTATTAAATTATCAGAAGCTAATGGTAATCCTGCAGTTAAATTGAGTGATAATTTAGGTAAAAACACTGGGGATCAAAACACTGTAATAAAAGTTAAACAAGTTTTAGGATATCATGAACATATATGGAAAGAAGGTGATGAACAACATAGATGGAAAGATTGATCTAATCTTTAACATTTGTCCCAATATTAAGAATGTGTTTAAGTATATATCTGTTTATTACTATAAGGGATTTAAACTATTAATATATGGATATATGAATTCAAAAGAATGAATTGGAACTCAGTAAAATTACTTATTCAAATATGAAATTCAAATAATATAAATTTTAGGCTTGAAATTCATCCAGACATCTCATCATCACGTGACATGTACATGTTGTGGGTACCAATTCCAATTATATAATCCAAAATTACCAAACGCTTATAAAAAATTATTATTATTTGGTAAAGGAATTCAGCTTATAATAATAATTTAAAGATAT
Organism: Waltiozyma mucosa; assembly: GCA_030581415.1. Classification (NCBI taxonomy): domain Eukaryota; kingdom Fungi; phylum Ascomycota; class Saccharomycetes; order Phaffomycetales; family Wickerhamomycetaceae; genus Waltiozyma; species Waltiozyma mucosa. Next base: position 55,262 of record JAKTTK010000150.1, read on the forward strand.
ATATTTAATCTAATATATTCAATTGTTATTTATATATATATATATCAAATAAAAAGATCAGAGAACTGAATTAAATATCATGTCCAAGTCATTGGATTTCCAAAATCTTGTTTCGGTGATTGAATTGGCTAATGGATCTGAAAGAGGATCATCTCAAAAACTTGCAGAAAATCAATTAAAAGAATGGGAAATTCAACCAGGTTTCCATTATTTATTACAATCAATTTATAACGATCTTTCATTACCTTTACAAATTAGATGGTTAGCTATAATTAATTTTAAAAATGGAATTGAAAGATATTGGAGACAATCTAAAAAAAATTCAATATCAAAGGATGAAAAATCTCAAATTAGATCAAGATTATTTGAATTAATTGATGAACCTAATAAACAATTATCAATTCAAAATGCTCAAGCAATTTCTAGAATTTCAAGGTTAGATTTCCCCAATGATTGGTCAAGTTTATTCGATGATTTTGGTAAAATTTTACAAGATTCTATATTACATGAAAATAATGTTAAAATTTATAATATTTTATTGATATTGAATCAAGTTATCAAAAATTTATCGAGTGCTAAAATTGGTAGAATAAGACCTTCATTACAATCTAAAATTCCTACAATTACTCCATTATTGATTCAAATTTATATAAAATATTCTAATGAATGGATAAAAGATTGGGATTTTGAATTTAGTGTTATGGAAATTGGTTATTTATCTTTAAAAGTATTAAGAAGAACAATCGTTGATATTTATGATATTATAATAGATTCAAATGAAATTGTGGAATTTTTATCCATATCAATTCAACATTTTCAAATATTAATTTCAAATTATAACAATAATAATGTTAAATCAAATGATTTATTTATTAAATATATAAAATGTTTTAGTAAAATTTATTATTTGTTAATAAAATCAAATTTAACAAATTTTATTCAATTAAAATTTTCAAAAGAAATTTTATATACTCTATTAAAAATTTTACAAGAAAAGGCACAAATTATTTCTCAAAAATCAATTGATAATGATGATGATGAAGAAGAAATTGATTTATGGGAATTTTTATCAATTAAAACATTATTAATATTTAAAAATTTAATTTCATTTATATTTAAACCTTCCAATACTTTAATATTAAAATCAAAATTGGATAAATCAGGAATTGAAAATTCTATAAATTTTCTTAAATTCGAATTTTTCACAGAAACTTTGATTAAAAATTTAATAGATTTATTAATCAATTATTATATTAAATTAAGACCAATTGATTTAGAATCTTGGATTAATGAACCTGAAGAATGGTCAAATGAAGAAATTAATGAAAATTATGAATTTCAAATTAGACAATGTTCAGAAAATTTTTTCCAAGATTTAATTTTAAATTTTAAACCTTTATTAATTCCTTATATTTTAAATAAAATTGAAAATGAATTGCAAAATTATAATGAATCAAATATTAATAATATTTTGATTAAAGATTCAATATTTACTATAATTCAACTTTCAGCTCATTCAATTTATGAAACTATTGAATTTAATGAAATTTTCCCCAATTTTTTCTTACCGGAAGGTTGCAAAAATGATTTAATTGAATATAAAATTTTGAAAAGAAGATTATCTTTATTAATTAAAGAATGGTATTCATTAAATTTAATCAATGAAGATAATATGAATAAAATTTATTCAATGTTTTTGACATTTTTAGATCCAACAAATGAAATTAATGATAAAGTTGTTAAATTAACAACTTTACAAACAATAAATTCTATAATTTTAGATTATGAATTGAATAAACAAATTATTGAACCATATATTTCGAAATTTATACCAAATATTTTACAATTAATTGATGGAATGGAATTAGTTGAAACTAAAAATTTTTTATTAAAAATTTTATCAAATTTTATTTCAATTAATAAATTAAATGAATTAGAACTTTTAAAATTATTAGAAATCATACCAAAATATTGGGATTTATCAAATAATAATAATGAATTGATATTGAAAACTTCATTGTTAAGAATCTTGAAAAATATTAACAATTCATTGATGGATTCAAGTTTTAAAACTTTTCAAATTTCTTTACCATTAATTGAAATATCATGTCATGAAAAATCTGAATTTTTTTCAATATTATCTGAAGATGGTTTTGAACTTTGGTTAACAATTTTACAAAATTATCCAATTGATAAACCATTAGATCCATCACTTTTAAACAATTTTAATAATTTATTTATAGATGCTTTATTAAATCAAACTGAAATTTTACCTTTAATTTTACAAATTTTACAAAGTTATTCTTTATTAATTCCAGAAATGTTTATATTAAATCAAGAAGATAACAATTCCCAAATTATTTTCAAAATTTTTAAAATTTTATCAAATTATATCAATTCAATGAGAGATGATTCTTATGAAATTTTATTATCAATTTTAGAAAATTTAATAATTTTTAATTATAAAGATTCAAATCAATTTATTCAATTTTTTAAATTATTAATTGATTCAAATTTTTTAAAATCATTTATTGAATTAACTTTAAAAGAAAATCAATCAGATTTAATAATTTCTAAAAATTTAATAATTTTTGCAAGATTATCATTTGGTAATGAAAATTTTTTAATTGAATATTTAAAATTTCTTTATCCTTCTTCTTTAAATAATGATGAAATTTTAATCAATTTTTTAAATATTTGGTATATTAAATTGGATAATAATATATCAAATCCAAGAAATAGAAAAATTAATTTATTTGGACTTTTAAAATTTTTATCAATTGGAATTTTAAATAATTTAAAAATTTTATTAAATTTATTAATTTTAAATTTTGAAGAAATTAATGAATTAAATATTAATTTATCAAATTATTATCAAGATTATAATTTTCAATTTCAATATAATGAAGATTTTACCATTAAAAAAAATGGTGAATATAAAAGATTTTTCCAAAATTTATCAAAATTTGATCCAATTTTAAAATTTAATTTAAAACAATTTACCAAACAATGTTTACAACAATTAAATGATAAATATAATTTGACGAATAAAGATGAATTAATTCAAATTTTAATTGAAAATTCTGATCAAACAACAGTGGAAAATTTCCAATATGCTTTAAATATGAACTGAATATAATATAAATTATTAAAATATAAAATAAATATATGTATTATCTAATGATGTATTGTTAAATAAATATAAATAATTTAAAGAATTATTCAAGAGAATAATTCATTAAATATAAAATGCTGGGTATATATCTTTTTTTTTTTTTTTTGTTCTAATTATGATCAATTATAGAAGGTTTAAATTCAACAAAATATTTTAATACAACTTCATAACAATAAATAAATTGATTTAGATTTTGAACCATAGAAATCCGTTGTTTTCTTAATTGTTCCACAATAAAATTTATTAAATCATCATTTGATAACCAAAAATTAGATTTTAAATAATCATAACCATAATCTTGAATTGATTTATTAATAGTTTTCAAAATCATATCAATAGTTATAAAAACACCTGTCCGACCACATCCAGCTGAACAATGAACAAGTATTGGAATTTCAGAATTTGATTTGATAAATTGTTCTTTAATTTCAATCAATTGAATCAAATCTTTATGGTTTAAAATCCCTGAATCTGGCCATTTAAGAAATTGTAATTGATTTAAAATTTTGACTTGACTTTTTTTAGTAATTTGTAATTTTCTATATATTAAATTTTCAATTCCATTAAAATTTTCCAAAACTTGTAATAATTTAACATTTGAAGAATTTTCCCAATAAATATCAGATTTTTTCAACCCAAATTCATTTAAATTTGTCAATGAAATAATTAATTCAACATCATTTGCAAAGCAAACTTTCCAAAAATCTTCAATAGTTGAAGGTAATGGGGCTTGAGTTGCTATATAGTTCAATTTTGGATTAATTTGAGGTACATTGATAAAATTTGCATTTATATAATCATCATCTTGATCATTGACAAAATAATTGTCATCATGCAATGATCTATTAATTGGGGATGGAATTAATTTAACTCTTGAATGTTCATAGGGTAAAATATTTGGATATCTATTTTTATAACCATTTTCTGTTCCATTTAATATATAATCATTTGGTGAATTCAAACCTTTTGTTGTAGAATTTGATCTTTTCCGTTGTTGAATTGAATAAAATAATCGTTCATTTTCTGAAATTTCAATTTTTTGGAAATTTCTTACAATTTTAATCAAACCTAATTGAGAATCTAAATAAGGTTTTAACCAATTGGGTAAAATCGATTGATCATCGATTAAATTTTTAAATGAATTGAATTTATAATCTTTAATCAATTCATTTGGATTATTCAATTGAATTTGATTGGATTTTAAATTTTTAACAAATAAAGATGAAGAATCTGTTGCAGATGGTAAAATAAATTTTGATATATTATTACCATCATCCGATGATAGAGATGATTTGGAATTGAACCAATTTGGAAATTGATTATTATTAGATGATGATTTTATCAATATTTGATCAACATTATTCGATTGATTCAACATTTCAAATCCTCCTTCAATTAAATAAAATTCGATATTTTCCGAATCAATATCTTGTTTAAATTTTTTCAATATTTGAAAAGTATGAAATGAACATTGATTAATTTTAGAATTTGAATCATAAAATATAAATTTTAAACGTTTTGAATTCAATAATTTTGAATGTAAAAATTTTTCTTGCGATGAAATCATAGTTTTAAAAATATTTGATAAATGAAATGAATTTCTTTTGAGTAAAGTTGAAGGAATACAAATATTTAAAGAATTTATAATTCTTGAATTGTTATATTGATTATAAGATCTAAGATCTAATAAAATCAAATCATAATCATCATCATCATCATCATCATTATGATTCAAGATCAAATCTGATAAATCTTTTAAATTTGATATTGATTGAATATTCAATTCAGTGGCATTTAAAGATTTAGAATTTGTATGATGATTTGGGGATATAAATTTAGGATATATTGGAGTTGTTGCCGCCGTTGTTGTTGTTGCCGCCGTTGTCAAATTTTTATCAATAGCTCCGTTATTATTAGAATCAAGTGATGTTATTTTAATATCTGGTATATCTTTATAATTAGAATTTAAATCTGATTTCAATCCATCAGTTATAACTTGATCTTGTTGTTGTTGTTGTTGTTGTAATGATGTTGTTGTCGGTGGCGGTGCAATTATTTTAGAAATTCGATTTTGAGATCCATGCCTAAGTTTAAAACTATTTGATCTTGATGGTAATGGAGATATTGTTGAACCAGATAAATTATTAAAATATGAATTTGTCAATGTTGTAGAATTTGGTGAATTAGTTTTAGTTGATGCAGACATTAAGTAATTAAATTATAAAATTACTAGATTATAATTTCTTTATAATTTGGTAAACTTGTGTGGAGAGAGATATTTGAGGCGGTGTTTCATATAATAAATTTTGAACTGGGGATTTTCCTTTGTAAAAAAGATAATTCTTTTGAATAGATATAATCTAGATATAATCTATATTATCAGATTCAATTGGTTATTCAAATAGAATAAGGATTGTAATATTATAATATATATATATCTAGATAGTGTGACATTGTTAAATGTTTGATTTGTTTTATTTTTTATTTATAACTTGTACCCAAATTATTATTTGCAAGCCTCCTTTCCCTCTGACTCCTTTCTAGATTTCCCCCGGTAGAAGGGTATTTGTTGGATCATAGGTGGGTGGAATATAGGTAGGTAGGGGCTAGAACAATTGTTTGTTGTCTCTCTAATTTCAACTGATCCTTTTACGACGTCATTCAACATAATAATAAATATTCTAGAATTAATTATTTTCCATTCAACCCAGGCCTAGTGATCCCCCCTTTGTACCTAGTACTTCAGCCTACCTAATACTATATATTGCTACTAGTACCCATTATATAATCCGGTTAATCCGAATCAATTAGTACCTGGAGTACCTACCTAGTCTACCTATAGTCTACCTACCAGCTACCTAGTCCACCTAGTCTACCTAAGTTTAACTATGCCTATAAATATAATCATACACAGCCCAAGTTAAAATTAAAATTATATTTGAATATATGATTTAATTAATATGGGAATTTATAAGAATAAATAAAAATTTTTATAAATAGTTTAAAGGTATAATATATAGAATTGGTTATAGACTTATAATTAATTAGGTATTGATTTAGCGTTAATAAATTATATTATTACAATTAGAAGACTGAAGTTTGGTTGTTATGGTTATAGACGTGTTATATATTTTTTTTTGGTTGTCATGGTTATATAATTTGATTCGAGCACACTGATCACATGACGAGTTTTGTTTTGATTTTTAATTTGTGGAATATCAGACACTAAACATTTAAACATAAATATCAGACTTTATATTATTATATATTTGATAAATATCAAATTTTAACCATATTCAATCTTTATAAAATTATTAAATATAATTATGGATACAGATTTATCAATACTTAATACTATACGATCAAATAATAGAAAAGCTAAACAAATTTTATCAAATTCATTGGATACTTTAAATAAAGAAGATAATACATTGAATATATTAAAAGATAAATTATTAAATGATGAATTAAATTCTTCTAAAATAAAATTTAAATATCAAGATAATGATATTAAAAGAGAAAATTTTATAAAAGATAATATAATAAATTATAATTCACCTAATAAATTGCAAAATTTAAAAAATAATTTTGTATCGATTAATAATAAAGATAATAATAAAATTGATAGATATAATATACCTGATTTAAAACCAAAAGATAAATTTGAATTAAAAGATAGTAAATATAATAATAAAGATAATAATAATAATAAAGATAATAATAATAATAAATATAATAAAGATTTTAATAAAATTTCACCATTTGGTAAATTGATTTCAAAATATAAATTAAAATCAACAGATCAAAATTATATTGATAATCAATTAAATTTTAAAAATTTAGATAATAAATATGATTTAAAAGATTTAGATAATAAATTCGATATAAAAGATTTAGATAAATTTGATAAAGATTTAGATAAATTTGATTCAAAAGATTTTGATAATAAACAAAATCAATTAAATTTATTACAAAATAAAATTAATCAATATGAAAAAAAAATTAAATTTTTAGAAAATGAACAATTTAATCAAAATAATTCAAATAAAATTAATGAATTGAATGAATTTATAAATTTTTTACAAATTCAATTTGATAATCTTTATAAAATTTTAGAAATTAATAGATTTGAAAAAATTCAATTGATTAATAGAATTAAAAATTTAGAAAATAATTTGAATAATAAAGAATTAGATTTAAATTTAAATGAAAAAAAATTAATTGAATCTGATTTAACAGCTAGTCATGAAATTACTTTAAATGATAATTCAACTGATTATTATATGAATTATAAATTACCAAATTCATCAAATTCAAATGATATATAATATTTAGTATATATAATATTTAATATATATAATATAATACTCAATGTTTAATAAATTTAATTGAAAATTCAATATTCCCACCTTTACCTAAATTTATAGATTCTTGATGAAATCTTTGAGGAATTTTATTTGAATTCCAAATATTCTGACCATTAGCTGAAATTTTATCATCTTCATCTAAATTAAATTCAAATGGGGTTTTAATAAATCTTGAACAAATAAATTCATTAGAATTATCAATTGTACACCATCCTGCATTTGTTTTCAAATTATATGAACCAGTTGATAATTTAATCAATTTATAATTTGCACAAGTACCTGAAACATACCATTTCCCATTTTTAATTAAACAACCAGGTAAATTACTCAATTTTATAAAACCTAATTCCCCTATTTTATCAGTAGGTGATGAATTTGGAGATGTATGAGTTTTTGTAATAATTGGTCTTTTAGGTTGATAAGATTTAGGAAGAAATTTTATACCTGTTGATTTACAATTTGAAGGATTTAAACTATCAATTGGAATAAAATTTTCATTTAAAATTGATCCTTTAACTATATGATAATACCAAACTTGATTTAATGCATTATTAGAATCACAACTTATGAATGGTTGATAACCAAAATTTTTTGTTAAAGCATTTAAAATTTCTAATTTGGTATAAGTTTTAAAATTTGAAGGAATTATTCCTTCAGATTTTAACCAATTAAAAGTTGGAACTTTTTCAAATAAATTTATAGAAATTTGGAAAAAATCATAAACATTTTGATTATCGATATAATTATCACCATAACATTTAGATTTTAAAGTTGAATAACAAGTTGCATGTTTATTAAATTCATGTAACCATAAATTTTCATCCAAACCTTTATAATCTTTCCAATAAATTTCCATATAATCTAATAAAGATTGACCATTTGGGAAATTTTGTAAAATTGATTTGACTGAAGAAATTTTCATTGAAGAATCACAAAATTGATCAAATGTACCATCACAATTATCACCCCAAGTACCATGAATTGTAAATGAATCATTTGGACCAATTCCAGGATTATAATCCCAAAATTGAGTTTGTAAAACTATTCCACCTGGATGTTCAAAACAACATAAATTTTCCACATTTGTATGATTTGAACATGATAATGGTAAATCAGTTGGACAAGATAAATCCTTGGGATATACCCCGGGAAATTTGAAATTTGAACTTGATTCATGTATTATTGATGTTAAAGTTGTTGTTGTTGTTGATTTTAAATTTGATGGTGTAATTGATTCAATTGGGTTGTTTTGCAGTTCCAAATCCTTTTCTAACCCTAGAGGTATTTGTATCTCGGGGGTTATACGAGTAACTATCGAATCCCAAGACTTGAGTCCTAACTCATACAAATATGAAATATAAAAGGACCAAACTGGTATAATTATAATTGATAATATTGTTATTGATTTTGAATTAATTGGTTTCATTTTGTGTAGATCTTGAATTTGAAGTATTGGAAATCTATTGATAAAATTATGATAACGATTTGATTATATTTAAATTTTAATATATGCTATGAAAGGTAGGTTTTTGAATTTAGTTCAACTTATAAATATTTTTCATTAATCTAACGAATCTTTTTTTTTTATTTCTAACGAATTGAGACGATATATGGTACTTTTCTACTCAACTTCTCTAAATTGGGGTATACTTTATATATTTAAATCTTTCTTATCCAACAATTACTTTGTACTTTTTGGTGATAATTGCGCGGGGCAAAATAAATAAATAAATAAGATAAAAAAAAACAATGGTTTAGTGTCTTAACCAAACTATACATAGGTTGTTGATAAGACCGGGAACAATGTATATCAGATTAGATTAGATCATAATAAATATTATATTGGAACATTATCATCATCAAAAAGAGATGAAGCATTATATACAAATATCATTCTATTTCTTATAAATTGAAATTAATTATATACATTAAAAAAAAGCTCTTTTATTTACATGGGCCATGGGGGTATTGAAATATATAAGTTTATTCAAATTCAACCTGAACAACTTTCACAATTCTCAGGTTCATCAATGTTACATGATAATGGGGTAATTGAATGAATATCATAACTTTCCGATTCATCAAGAGGTTCATCAAATTTTATAGATTGGGGTGTAACTGAAAGAGAATGGAGTTGAAATTTTTTAGAATCTGGAAGCACAGTTTCATCGTCTGAGACTAAAGTATCATCATCTAGTTGATCTTCATCTTCTGGGGACATATAAACTCTTTTCTTCAAATTCTTAATTTGACCATTAATTTTGTTTTCAATCGATTTATTTTGATCAATTGTAAACTTTATAGCTGAAGATGCTGCTTGAGTTCTAAGGTAATACATACCTGTTTTCAACCCCTTTTTCCAACCATAAAAATGCATACTGGTTAGTTTCGCCATAGTTGGTTCTTTCAAATGAATGTTCAAACTTTGTGATTGATCAATAAATGGAGATCTATCAGCTGCTAAATCAATAATAGCTTTTTGTGAAAGTTCCCAAACAGTTTTATAAAGATCTTTCAACTCTTGAGGAAGATTTGGAATTTCTTGTATTGATCCGTCTCTTTTGATTATTTCATTTTTCAAATCTTCATTCCAAATATCCAATTCAATCAAATCATTAACCAAATATTTATTAATCAATTGAAACTCTCCACTTAAGGTACGTCTTGAGTATATATTTGATGTTAATGGTTCAATCGATTCATTAAACCCCAATATTTGTGAAGTTGATGCAGTGGGCATTGGTGCAACTAATAACGAATTTCTTAACCCATATTTATTCATTTTAAGTTTCAAATAATCCCAATCATACAAATCACTAGGCTTATGATCCCATAAATCAAATTGTAATAAACCTTTGGATGCAGGTGACCCATAGTAAGTTTCATAGCTACCATATTTACGAGCTAATTCAATTGAAGTTTCAATAGCTGAATGATAAATTGTTTCAAAAATTTGTTTGTTTAATTTTTTAGCTTCAATACTATCAAATGGGAATCTCAATTGCATAAATACATCTGAAAGTCCTTGAACCCCAATTGCTATTGGTCTATTTTTTAAATTACTTCGTTTAGCTTCAGGTACAGGATAATCACAAACATCAATCACTTTGTTCAAATTTTTAGTAAGTACATTTACAACTTGATGTAATTTTTTAAAATCAAACCAAATATTTTCTTCAGTAAATTTAATGAATGTGGGCAATGCAATAGATCCTAAATTACAAACAGATACCTCTTCAGGTGATGAGTATTGAACAACCTCACAACAAAGATTTGATGATTTAATTACACCTAAATTCTTTTGATTGGACTTTTCATTGCATGAATCCTTGTACAACATAAATGGTCCTCCTGTTTCTGTTTGAGATTCTAGAATAGCATACCAAAGTTTTTGTGCTCTAATGGACCTTAGATATTTACCTTCACTAACATATTTTTCATACAATTTATTGAATTCTTCACCATAAACTTCGTTCAAACCAGGTGCTTGGTCAGGAGAAAACAGATACCATTCGTCATTACTTTCAACTTTTTGCATGAACAAATCGGGTATCCATAAGGCGTAAAATAAATCTCTTGCTCTTAATTCTTCTTTCCCATGATTCTTTCTCAAGCTTAAAAAGTCTAAAACATCACCGTGCCAAGGCTCTAAATATATGGCAAAAGCTCCCGGTCTTTTATTCCCACCTTGATCTACATATCTTGCTGTATTGTTGAACACCCTCAACATTGGAACCAATCCATTTGAAGTACCATTTGAACCAGCGATATATGAACCCGATGCTCTAATATTGGAAACATGAATACCTAATCCACCAGCGGCTTTTGAAATTAGGGCAGATTTGTGTAAAGTTTTGTAGATACCATCTATAGAATCTTCTTCCATACCAATAAGAAAGCATGAGGATAAGTAAGATGTTAGTGTTCCTGAGTTGAATAGTGTTGGAGACGCATGTATAAAATAGCGCTCACTCATCAAATTATAAGTCTCTATTGCAGACTCTAAGTCATCATTGTGAATACCTAGACTAACCCTCATAAACAGATATTGAGGGGTTTCCAATATTTTTCTATCTGTGGTTTTTAATAAATACGATCTCTCTAAGGTTTTAAATCCAAAATAATTAAAATTTAAATCTCTTTCAGGTTTGATTGATGCGTTCAAAAGTTTAGCATTTTTCATCACTAAATTATATATTTTTTCTGAAACTAATGGTGCATCTTTTTTAGTTGAAGTATTAAAAAAATGATATAACTTTCTGATTTGATCAGAAAATGAACCTAAAGATTTTTGCAAATAGGTGACACATATCCTTGCCCCTAGAATTGAATGATCGGGATGAATAGTTGTCAAGGTAGCTAATGTCTCTGATATTAACTCTATTAATTCAACTATCATTATTTCATTGGGCAGACTAGTACTTATTCTCTTTACTATTGAATCTATATTTATATGTTTGAAATTTAAACCAATTTCCAAATCTAGCAAAGACAGTTTTAGCTTTTCAGGATCGTACAGATCCTTTGAACCATCTGAGTGTGTTATCATACATTCAAGCATTGTCATATTCTAAATTTGGAAGATATATATAGCAATAAATGATATTTTTCGGTGATTCCTTCGTATTTATATAGAATATGATATTTTTGCCCTTTGTTTTAGATCTGCTTCGAAATTTTTATTATAAAACACAAGGCAAAAGGGCTCGTACACCGAACAGTGCAAAACAAAATTATGAGAAAAATGAAATATGGCAAATATTTGGTTTAAATAATTGAATATAAATGCTATCAAAAGAGCTTTCTATAGTATATAATTCACTTAAATCTATGTATATTTATTGCTTGTTTATAAGATTATTAATTTTTTTTTTTCTCCCGCTTAAATATAAGATGCAAGCTATTAATCCGTTTTGGGAAGTGATTTTCAAGTTGGATTTTTCTAAGTTTCCCGAACCCTGGCACAAAATTCGAATAATTCCTGTAAATAGTTTCAATACTTTTGCTTCTTTCAATTTGCAAAACAGATGGATCTTATACTTTATACTATTTATTGAATTTATATACTTTATATTATTCATTGAATTTATATATTTTTATGAAAAAAAATTACTTTAATTATTGCACTTTATACAGGTATCTTGAAAATAATTTTTCTAGTAAGAAATCGAGAATTAGTACAGACCCAAAAGACTTTAAATACTCCAACTTGAGAGACCTAGCTCATAAAAAAGAGTTGAAGAATGATCAATTTCAATCATATATCTGTTCTAGTGACTTCTAGATTTCATTGAAATATGTTAAGGATATTCATGATAGTTAGATCGGTTATGAGTTATCTCATGAGTCATACGTAAATACATTATTTGGTTGAAATTTCCTTTAAATTTATTCTAAGATCATAAAATTACATTTTCACATCCCATTAAATATCTCACTTTTGCATGATTTGATATATTTGCGCTTCATTATCAACAAGAAATAACTTCAAATTTTATAAGTTATTTCTATCTGGGAGCAGGTATGTGAGCGCTGGCATATGCTAAAATCCATTTCAAGTTAGTCAATAAGAACTTACAAGCGCTGGTCCATTCTTCATCATAAATTTTCGATAGGAGTTGAATACTAGCATTTCCAATTTTATCATTTTCCATTTTATAAGGCAACTCAATGGTATCATCAAATTGTAACAACTTGTCCAAAATCTGTTTCAAGATTTCAAGGATTGCAACCATTGAATTATCTAGCTTAGAATGATTGAATAGCCTCTCAATTTGGTATTCGCCTGAAGAATAGCACTCCAAAATTATTACTTTTTGTTTTCCTTGATTATCTATTTCAAGCTTTTCGATCTTGGAAGTTGATCCCACAGGCTTAAGCTTATATCCTTCTAATTTCAAATTTAAACGAGCAGCAATAGTGGCTAAAAGTAATACGACATTACCTAGAGCAGCATTAATTTCAGGCCACGGTACTTTAATACTTTCCAAACTACCCAATCTTAAACCATTAATTGTCCCAAAACGTCCATCATGTGATATATGGAATGTCTCGTTATATATGTTAGTTTTTCTTAAACTTTGTAATAATGACAGATTGTATTCATATTCAACTTTCATTTGATCTCTTTTGTTTATAGAGTCTCTGAGTTTGAGTTCTTGAAGATTTTTCTCCAATAGTCTTTCTTGTTGCTTCAGATTCAGTTTTGAAAGCTCATCCTGTGCGGATTTGATTTCGTTATCCAATTGATTTTTCTCGTCTTCTAGCAACTTTAATTCATTTAAACGCTCTAATTCCTTTAACTTCAAATCATCAATTTCTTTTAATGAATCTTGTGATTTTGAAGGTATAAAGGTTGATTTATTTTGCAATTTTTCTAAAAACTGTAGGTAAATGTCTCTCTCTTTGGATATTTTTTCATACTGGGTTTTCATATTCGCTAACAAAATTTGGGCACAATCTTTACAAACAGGATAATCAATTGCCCCTTTGAATGATAGTATATTGAAAATTTTAGATAAATTATTAACTCTGGTTGATAGTACTTTTGTTATATCTTCTCCATTATCATCATCAATCTGGGGTTCTCTCTCTACATCGGTATCATCTTGCCCACTAAACTGTGGCAAAATTACGAAAGACTCGACAGCAGTCTGTTGAGGCCAATTCGAATTTTTAGATTTAGCGCTGGATGCTGCCTTATTCAATAATTGAAGTCTTTCTTTGGGTATGGATTGGTTTTGCGGTAAATCGTTGGTTGAATCTCTTTTCCTAGAAGCCAATAAATGTAACTGTGAATTACTCAAATCTTTGAATGAAGTGTCTATGTGTAATGGTAGCTTGCAACGTTGGCAGTTAAAAGCTGTTTCAGACATACGAAAATTGATAGGTTATTTAACTTGTAACTAGAGATCAATAGTGATAATGTTGATTGACTATTTATAAGGCAATTGTATTCAGTTTTGATTTGATACAAAATGTCAATTATGTTATAGGTAAAACAGTGCTCCTAATTTTAACTGATATTTTTTTCATGAAAAAAAAAATATCTCCGATACGGGGAGTCGAACCCCGGTCTGCTCGGTGAAAGCGAACCGTGCTAACCGTTACACTATATCGGACTGTATAGAAATTTTAAACGCTTTGCAAAGAATCCGATGAATACATTGAAATGGAAACCTTCCTAATTTGGGTATTTTTTATTATTTTATTTTTCAATCCAGCAAGCTATAAAATAATTAGAGTATAAATTAATACAATAATAAATACTAGTTAGTAGTGTGTATAGATTGATTATCCAATTTTTGACACCTTTTAATTGTTCATATTTGTTATGTATCCATTCTGAGTTCACGTAAAAATCATTTGCAATGACCTATAAAGTACTTTCTGCAAAATTAGCTGCGCAAGTTGATCAAGAATTATTATCAGTTGGAGGATTTTCTATCGATCAGTTAGTATGTATTGAGTAACTTTTTCCTGGCTAGACTCGTTTGATTGAATACTAATTTTCCCTTTCCTTATGAAGATGGAACTGGCAGGTTTGTCAGTTGCAGAAGCAACATTTAAATCTTTCCCATTATTGAAAGATGTTTTAATAATAGCAGGTCCTGGAAATAATGGCGGTGATGGGTTGGTAGCAGCTCGACATTTGAAATTGTGGGGATATAACCCAAAAGTATATTATCCTAAATCATCTCAAAAGGATCTATTCAAAGGTCTTCAAACCCAATTGAAAAATTTAGATGTTGAATTTGTTCAAGATATTAATGGTTTTGAAAAATTTCAATTGATCATTGATGCTATTTTTGGATTTAGTTTTAAATCAGGTGAGATTAGAGAACCTTTTAAATCGATCATTGAAGGTATCAACAATGTTCCTTCTATCCCTATTCTATCCGTAGATATTCCATCGGGTTGGGATGTTGAGAAAGGGTTTGTCAAAGGTGGTATAAGAGAACCTGATGTTTTGATTAGTTTAACAGCGCCTAAACCAGTTGCAAATCATTTAGACCTCGGTAAAACACAGCATTTCGTTGGTGGAAGATTTATCGGCAAAGAATTTGCTGAGAGATACGGTATTGAGATTTATAATTATAAGGGATATGATCAGACTGTCAAGTTATAACTTGTAAGAGAAAAAAAAAAGAGATGAGGTTGTAAAACAGTGGTAAGGTTTAGTTGTCCAATGGTAATAATGTGTAAATTTGAATATTAGCACTTTTGGATTGAGGATATTGGAAACAATGTCATTTCCAAAAGATAACTCATAGCTTGAAATTTCTATTGGACAAATTATGATTTTCTCATTGATACTTTCTTATAACTTGTAATTAACTATTTAGTTGATATTATAATGTCTTGATCATGAATTTACATCATTGAAGATGTTGCTAGTGCCACTTGGTTTCCGGGGCAATTTTTTTATTTTTCTTTTTATTTTTTTTTTTCATTTATAATTAACGATTGCATAAACAATAATAATAATAAACTATATGAAATAAAAAATTGGTTTTTCAAGTATCATAAGAAAAACTTCTTAAATTCGTTAGGACTTATCAGTTTATATTTGTTACACCCTAGAAATAAATCTATTTACAAGGTATTCAAAAAAATATTGAACTTAAAACCCCCTATTTGCCATTGGAAAAGGTTTCAAAAGAAAGTTTTGGGAACCTCAAGAGGAGGTACGCGTATTTTTTTTTCTTTGTTTTGTTTTGTTTTGTTTTGCCAAAAGAATAAAAGAATCTCCAAAAAGAAAACTTGAAAACCTGGATTTTTCAGAAGAAACTGAAGTAATAGAATAGTTAATAGCTTTTTTATATCTTATAAGTGAGTGGTTCAATATACCCTCACGTCTTCGTCCAACAAACTCATAATCAAAGTTGAAACATTAGCGGTTGACAGACTCAAAAGAATTTAATTATGACGAAGCCCAACAAAAACCAAACTTTGAAAAGAGTTAAAGTCTATCTTTTATCTGATACTTGGATAGATAACGGTACTGGCTACTGTTTTGGAGAAATTATGGACGATCAAACTGCATATTTAATAGTTAAAAACGAATTAGATGAAAAAGATGAATTATTAAGAGCTAAGATTGAGGGAAATATTCAGTTTCAAAGACAACAAGATACTCTTATAGTATGGACAGATTTACAGGGCCAAAATATTGCATTGTCATTTCAGGAAAAGGATGGATGTTCATCGTTATGCGATTTTCTTATAAAGGTCCATCGGGGTAATTTAGCTCCCGAGATATCTTTAGTTTCAGTCATAACGAATGAAATTGATGGAGATATAACAGAACTTATCACAGGTCCAATTAATTATCCACCAATAATACCAGAAGCTGATGATTTATATGATATTTTGAATTGTTTCAATGAAAATTCAAACTCGGCTTATTATAAACAATCTATATCGAACTTCATCAGTATGAATAACTATCTACCCAAACTAATTAAATTATTTCAAGAAAGTGAAGATAATAGGAACATTAAAAGCTTACATTTACTATGTAATATTATCAAAAGTCTTATTTTATACAACGAAGGCGTTATTATTGAGCTGATTTTGGACGATAATCATTTGATGGGGGTGGTTGGAATTTTAGAATATGATCCAGATTATCCACAATATAAATCAAATCATAGATCTTTTTTAAAAGATGATTCCAAATTCAAAGAAGTTCTTCCTCTAAAGAATGACCATGTGAAACATTTGATAAAAAGGACTTATATTTTACAGTTTTTGAAAGATGTTGTATTAGCAAGATTGTTAGATGATCCAACATTCAGTTTCATATCCACATTAATTCATTTTAACGAAGTTGAAATAATAGAATTTCTAGAAAAAAATCAATTTATTGATGATTTATTTGCATTGTACAAAACAGAAGATACAAATGAGGAATTATTACGACAGCGCAGAGATTGTATCAAGTTATTGCATCAATTTGTTCTTATCGCCAAATCATTACAGCCGCATCAAAAGACAAGTTTCTATAAAAGTTTGATCAAAAGAGGGTTATTAAAAACCATTAATTTCATTTTGGGTGACGATTCTGGTAATGTACGAGTATTAGGGACGGAAATAATCGTAGCTATAATTGAGCATGATGTCTTGTTAATCAATGGTATTATTGAAGATGATTTGGAAGAGAATGAATTTCAGGGTAAAATTGACCGTGATAATGACAATACTAATGGAAATGAGCCAGTCAAATCCACATCGAAGCTTGATTTTTTCCGTAGTGATGATTATGAAAAAGTGGATGACGATGATGATGATTACCCAGCCAAAGATTTAACAAACAGTAGTTATTATCAACATAAGAATATATCATTATCAGATGATATGACTTTGCTTCTGGTTTTAACAAAATTTTTACTGGAGGATAAAAACCCAGGTTTGAGGATCCAAGCTTTTGAGGCCTTAAAATCCCTTCTAGATCCAATAAATAACTTCAACATACCTCTAAATCAACAAGAGAATGATCTTGCTGGGATTCAAACGTTGGATTACTTTAATGCATTTTATGCAAAAGTTGCACCTTTATTATTCAAACCGTTAATAGAGTTAAAGCAAGATGATGATACCACTGAAGATGATGAACTTCATATCTATCTATGTGAACTAATCATTTTTTGCTCGAAAGATAGAACCATCTCAAGATCATTTTTTTTGGAAAACCATATACTGCAGGGTATAAGTAAATTGATTCAACCGACCCATAAGTTACAATTGAGATTAGCTGCAGTGAGGAGTTTAAAATCTATCATTCAATTGAATGACGATTATTACACGAGGTACATTATATCTGAAGATTTGTTCCATGAAATTTTCAATTTATTTGAAGAAACTAAAGGATTTGCCGATTTGACATATTCCACCATTTTGCATTTATTCGAAATAATACTATCAGGTTTTGAAAAAATTGAAGATCGGAAAAATTATAAATTATTGGCACGTTATATTGTTACAAATTATAAATCAGTTTTGATCAAATATGATACTGTTAATTCCGGTCCAGATTTGATAAAAGCTGTTGAAGATCAAGATAATTCAGTAAATAAGCTTGATGAAAGGGAAGATTTAGAAACAGATTATGGTGATGATGACGATGATGATAATGACGACGGTAATGATAATGATGACGAGAATGAAGAGGATGAAGAAAGACCAGAAATTTTAACAGAACCATTACAAGAAGAGGATATATTGACTAATGAATTAATAATTAAACAGAATGAAGAATTATTGGCGAAGGATAATGAACCTATATCAACCCCAAAGAAAATTATAAATCAAGATGAAAAGGTTGATAAGGCATTGAATAATTCTGTTCTATCCAATGTTTTCAAAGAAGATGAAGATAGTGCATTATCTACTTCAAGTCCATTGGCAACAAAGAGATTGAATGAAGATGAAGATCATGATTTGAATGGATCTGATATCAAGAGAAAAGTTACATTAAAACAAAAATTTGCAAATGCTGGTAAAAAGATCGCATCAAAGTTCACATCTAAGTAAGCAACAATATAAAATGTACCAGAAGAAGTGATGTAGATATCATTATATATATATAAATTATACTTATATTTTATATGAAACATATGCATGAATTAATGAATTTTAAACAAATTTCATAACAGTGCGAGTACTAGTCATGTTGTTACGTATACGCGCGCTCACCTATAAATTATATTTCATAATCTACTCGTTTTTAAGACTGACATAATTTTCTTGTAATTATTGACAATATTTTTCATTTCATTAAATACATTTATACTGATATTCTGTTACATTTATCATACTAGCTTTTTTCTTGAAATTTACTTATTATACATATAAATTCATTGATCTTGATCACCATTTCTATAGCTATCATGCTTTTTCCTTTGAGTTTGTTGATCATAATTATTAGCATTATTAGTATTATTGTTATTATTTTCATTTAATTTATGACGAATATAAGATAAATCTTCCTTTATCATATTTTTCAAAAATTTGATTTCTTGATCTTTGAAAATTTCATTATTTTTCAAAATTTCAATTTGATCTCTTTGAATTGATAATTGTTCCTTCAATTCTATTATTTGATTCTTCAATAACTCCAAGTCTCGAGATGATGATGATGATGATGATGTCGACGATGAATTGTGATTATAACCTGCCAATTTTAACAGTTCTTCATCTGGATCTTTATGATGATCTTCTGTTTCTGATTGATTTTGATATTCATCATCATGACTTTCATCATCATCTCCATATAAATCAGGTAAAGGTGGTTTTAAATTTGATATTGTCGAACCTAAAACTTCATTTATTGCCTCATCTAATTGAGGAAATTTAATATATTTTAAAATTTTGTCAGATTTTTCAACTTTGGAGAAATCAGGTATCCATTCCTTTTGATTGATTTTATTTCTTGTGAAAAAATCCAAAAATTCAACCTCTCCATGGTTTAAACCATGTTGAATTCTTTTATATTTTTGATATAATTGATCCGAAGTGCGTTCTTTAAATCCTTGTCTTTGAGCTTCTTCATTGAATAAAATTGCCACAATTTTGAAAAGATCAATTAAAACTAAATTAGAATGTTTATCAGAAATAGTTTTGAATGCCTTAATTATATATAAAGATTCATACCTTGAATATAGTGGCTTTTTAACTCCAGCGCCTTGTAATTTTCTTGATCTTTTACGTCTTGATTGTGTTAATTCTTCTCTATCTTCTTCATCCTTCCTCTTTGATGATTCTGACAACGTAATTGATATATTCTGTTGATCAAAATCTTCATCTGGTGTAGGTGTGGGTATTTCAGTAGAATTTTCAAGTTTATTATTTGCATTGTTATTATTATCCTCATCGTTTTCTATATCTTTGTCATCATCTTGTCTGTCTATTTGATCGTTATCAAGTACTGATGGTGATTTAGGATTATTATTAATCTCATCATGGTTACCTCTGTTTGTAACTATTGTTGAAGATTGGTCATCATTCGTCTTCAATTCATCATTGTTCGAATTTGAATCGAATTCAGTATTTACTTCTTTTTGTTCATTCGATTCACTCATTATTTATCTTTATATCAATAGGGATTTTGAAGATAAACAACACACACACACTAAGAATATATCTGATTTAGTTATGTAGGTTAATGAAATTTATAGTTGTTATTATTTTGGTTTTTATACACAGACTCGTTGATGAATATAGTGTTTGATAAATAGTTTTTTATGGTTGAATATGATTGAGTAAAATCGAATATAACGTTCACTGATAATTTTAATTCCTGTAAAAACTTGGTTTTTATAATACAAATCAACACCAATTGTAAGGAGTTTAAAACAGATAATGTGATTTTTTTTTTTTTTTTTGTATTTGTAAATTTTTTATTTCAACAATGTAAAAACTGATAGATGGTTTGTATATATATATATTCTAATTGATGTTTTTATTTATTTGTTGTTGTTTGATTTGAAGAAACACACTTTTCATGTGGGTTTTTTTTTTCATATATATATAAATATGATGGACGTTATGTATAATAATTTATAATAATTAATTTATAAAAATGTGAACATGGTATTTATCCGCGGTGACATATCAGCTGTTGTAGTTGTCATTTCAGGTAAAACCTCGGAGGTTAAAAATAACATGATCCATTTAGATTTTCAAATGATCCTTTTATGAATTACTTCCCCTATTATATGTCATACCATATTAAAGCATTGCGTCTTTTAAAAAAAAAATTAAAATCAACCATTCATGAGGCTTCAGAGAAGCAAAAAAAAAAAACAAAAAATCTATAAAGTGGAAAATGCATCAACTGATTCCATCTTTGATCCCCCATGAAATTATGATCATGTTGAAAATTGAAATATTCGCAAACATGAAAATAAAAAAAAAAAAAAAAACTACAACACACACACCACTACCACTACCACTACCACGATCACCTACAATAACAATGGAAAATAATATATAATAATATCTGTCTATCTACTCATAATTAATGAATTGCTTCTCTTACCACCTTATATATAATTGATGAATTAAAACATAGAAGGTTGATTTTAAGCATTCACCAATACATTCCGTCCTTCAAAGGAAAATATTGCTTTTATGACATCTAATTTGATTTTTCGTATGCCCTAACCTCTAGTCACATGACTATTGTATCTATTTTTATCCTTTTAAATTAATGGTTTGGGCAGGTGTATAATGATTATCTAATCATAATTTTGTTTCTCAAGCAGATATTATAATTCACCACGAACTTGTTTTATTTTCTTTTTTTTATGTATTTTATATTTTTGGGAATTTTTTAAAGATTTTTACGCGTCGGTGTCTCAAATATTCCTTTTTTTTTTGTTTTTCTAATTTTCCCTCATCTTGGAATGGATTGAGATTATTTAACAATTGTTCAACCTTTTTTAAATAGATCTTGTGGGATAATATAAGTCATTGACATATTTAAAGTTATTTATAATATCTTATAGTTTACAAATCATTACCACCACTCAATTTATAATAGATCAAACTTTGATTTCATTCATTTATTTATTCCTTATTCAAAGAGACACTAATTTTTTTTATATTCAAATAAAGAAACCAAAAAAAAAGGGAATTAAATGAGTTCATTATTAAGATATAAAAATGATGCAAAACGGGGTATCAAATATACTTTAATGATAACTGGTCCATCAGGAACTGGGAAAACTACATTTATAAATTCACTTTTAGATACAAATTTATTACCATTTAAATATCAACCAAGAGGTTCATCTTTAGAAGAACCTACTGTATTATCATATTTGGGTGATTCAAATAATCAATATGATTCAAGAGAATTTAATCCATTATCTAAAAATTTAGATGAACCAACAATTGCTATAACTTCAAGTCAAGTGGAAATTCTTGATGATGATGGATCAAAAATTGTATTATCAATTATAGATACACCAGGTCTTGGTGATAATTTAGATAATGAATTATGCTTTGATGAAATTTCTAATTATTTAAAACAACAATTTGATCATGTACTTGCTGAAGAGACTAGAATTAGAAGAAATCCTAAATTTGATGATACAAGAGTTCATCTCTGTTTATATTTCATTGAACCAACAGGTCATGGATTAAGAGAATTAGATGTTGAATGTATGAAAAGATTATCAAAATTTGTCAATATTTTACCAATTATAAGTAAAGCTGATTCATTTACAATTGATGAATTGACAAATTTTAAAAAAAATATATTGATTGATATAAATAAATATAATGTTCCTATATTTGAATTTAATTTTGATGAAGATGAAGATGATGAAAATATTATACAAGAAACAAAATTTTTACAAAATTTACAACCATTTGCTATTATTTCAAGTAAAGAAAAATTGGAAATTGAAGGTCAATTAAAATTTGTAAGAAGTTATCCTTGGGGTTATATCGATATTGAAGAACAATCAGATTTTATCAAATTGAAAAATGTATTATTTGGATCTCATTTACAAGAATTTAAAGATTTAACAACAAATTTTTTATATGAAAATTATAGATCAGAAAAATTAAGTTCCGTATCTAAAGATGAATTTAAAAAGGAAGGTTTAGAAAGTGTCAATCCATCATTATCAAATCTTGCTGCATTGACATTATTAGATTCTAAAGTTGAGAAATCATCTGATGAAATTTCTACTCCATCTTTAAAATCTACAGGTTCATTCAAACCTGATCTTCAAACTTCCCCAATAAAGGAATTATCCCGTTCGATTAAAGATGATAATGAATCAATAATTTCCAACATTAAAAATTCACCAAGATTAGATTATTCACCTGAACCAAGTAGAAATAAATTAAGAGTAATGAGTGAAACAGTTCCTTATGTATTAAAACATGAAAGAATTTTATCAAGACAACAGAAATTACAAGAATTAGAAGAAAGATCAGCTAGAGAATTATCTAAAAGAGCAGAAGCTTTAGAAAGAAAAGCAGCTGAATTGAAAAAAAGAGAAAGGTTATTAAGAGGATTATCTAATGGATCAGTATTGAAAAAGGAAGAGACATTGACTGATTTATCATCAATAGTACAAAATGAAGACTAATGAAGATTAAGTAATTAAGGGAGAACAAAATAAAATGGACGATTTCATTGCTTATATATATATATATATATATATATATCATTATATCATAACCCCAGTATTTCTATATTGTAGTTTGTATATTGAATGAAACTTTAGGCAAAGTTGTCAATTCTGGTGTAACTAATGCATCAACATCATAACTTTTCAATACACCTTTAATAATTCCACAAGGTAAATATAACCATAATTTAGCTCTTTGTAATAACAAAACTTCATCTTTATTAACATTAGAACTTAAATATTTAAAATATTTGAATTCATTATCAATCAATACAAAAGTTCCTCTATGATTTGTTCTTAAATTATCTATTTGTTTACCATAATTAAATTTCCAAACATCTCGACATATAAATTTCATAATTGTTAAAAGTTCTAATGGTTGTGTCAATAGATCTGATTGATTAATGTTGTTGTTGTAATTTAAAAGTTCTGATACACGAAGTCCAAAATTATAACCTATTTGTTCCAATCTAAAAGAAACATCATCAGATGAAGATAATTCTGAATCTAATATAGATATATCACCTGTATATGAATCTTTTAATTGAATCTTTACCAATTGGTCGTGTATGTCATTTGCTTGAGTTTTAAGAATTTCTGTAGTTGAGATGGAAAGAGGAACTAATTCATTGAGTAATAATTCTAAACATATGGAATTAACCAATTTCGGTTGAAAATCTATAATTGGAGATTGTGGATTTATATTGGACATATAAAAATAATATTAAATAGAATAATTGAATATCAGAAAAATTGTTTGATATCAATATATTTTGTTGGATCGGATACTTTTTCAATAAATTTGGTTTGAACAAAATAATCGATATCAAAATATATATATATTTGTCAAAAATTGTGGAAAGCTAATTCACATGACTTTACACGTGATTTATAATGTCGTAGCTCAAGTTGAGAATAACAATAAATTTTTAAAATCAAGAAAAATCCGATATAGTGTAACGGTTAGCACGGTTCGCTTTCACCGAGCAGACCGGGGTTCGACTCCCCGTATCGGAGCTTAAATTTTTTTTTATATTTCTTCATAGACTCCTGTGAATTTATATTCACAAATATGTATAATTATACTAATAGGTCAATAAATAATGACAATATCTTATTATCTACAACATAAAATCATAATATATAATTATGTATTACTAGAAATATTAAAGTATATTACAATTTTGGTTCACCTAATAATTTTTTTTTCAACAACTTTGGATAAGATTCCATTGCAGGTTGGAAAGTATGCCATGCACCACCATCTATAACAATAATATCACCAGTTATATAATTACCAGCTTCACTAAAGAGGAAAACAGTTGCATTTGCAATATCTTCCTTTGTTCCTAATCTTTGTAATGGTATTTTTTGAGCAAAACTATCTTCATCACCATCACCTTTTAATCTATTAAACCCTTCTGTATCTTTAATGATACCTGGTGCTATACAATTAGATCTTATTCCTAGAGGACCTAATTCCACAGCTAATGCATTTGATAATGCATCAATACCTGCCTTAGCGGCACTGACATGTGATTGAAATGGAATACCATAATAATGCAATGTTGCACTAACAAATATAATAGATCCTTTAGATTTTATCAATTCATTAAAAGTTGATTTAATTGTATTAAAACTACCTAATAAATCGATTGAAATAACGGATTTAAAGGCATTTGAACTCAAAGAATTAAAATCTGAAATGAAATTACCAGCGGCTCCAGCAATGACAAAATCTATTCTTCCTAATTGTTTAACTGTATAATTAACTGCCTTAATTAAAGAATGAATATCTCGAACATCGGTATTACCAATCCCAATCACTTTAGAATTTGATCTTAAACTTTGAATTTCTTGGGCAACTGATTCAGTTTTTTGTTGATCTCTACCTATAATTGCAACATTTGCACCTAATAATACCAATGCTTCAACTTGTACTCTACAAATCGATCCAGCCCCACCAGTTACAAATGCAACTTTCCCCTTGAACAAATCTTTTTTAAAAGAAGTTCTTTGATAATATGATTGATCAAGTGTTAATCCCATTATATTCTAATAAATATTTGTCGATGAAACTAAAGTTTTGGAATTTAATGTGAATATGAACTTATATCTTTAGTTATTTAAATGAAATAAACTTATGATATTCATTCATTCAACCAGTTTTATCATCATTTGTATAAAACTCTTTAAATGACTTTATTATATAAGGTTAAAATCATTTAGTATACAATTTTTTAGGGGAATAATAAATTTCCCCACATTATCAAATTACGTAGTTCAAAAATTTTTGTACTTCAATTGTGTTTTTTAATATTTTATTTGTAACCGAGGATTGAAAAATCAAACTCAACTGATCTGTCATGTCTTTACGGTCAATCAAAAGATTATATTTCTTTGGAAATTGTGAGCGAGAGAGAGAAAGAGAAGGAAGCAGCAAGTACATAAGAAATATTCTGGACCCTGATTATATCATCAGATACTTACTAATCATAGACGTCAATTGATGATTAGTCATTTGATGATATAGTTAAAAGAATCGATGAAGTTTGCTAAAAATTAATAGAAATTGAGCAGGTATTAGATAATTATTAGATTAAATCAATCATCAAAATATTAATCACCCAATAATAATACAAAATTCTGTATATGCACGACCGATGGTTTGGACGTAATTTTAAAATGACTTGATTTAATGACGGATGCTTTTTATATATATATTCAGTATTTCTTCTTGACTCAAATTCTACACATACCAACTTTTACTATATCTTTACAAATTAAATTATAAACGTTAATTATTTTTAAAAAAAAAATGGGATATCATACCCCAGTTGGTGGATTCACTAGACGTTTGAATAAAGATATCGTTATTCATTCTTGTAAATTTTCAAGGTTCAATACATTTGAATTCGGGAATAGAACAGCTATAATTAGGGTTCCAAATACTAAAAAATTAGTTGTTTGGTCATCAATTCCAATTGGTAGAGAATTGCAAAGAGCAATTGATTTATCAACTGATAATGAAGATGATTCATCATCGAATTATGAAATCATTGCTGCAATTATACCAGATATTGAACATACTTTAGCTGCAATTGATTTACAAAAACAATTCCCAAATATTCAATTGATTGGACCAAGTGGTATATCGGATAAACCACAATTAAAATTAAACTATGAGGTTGATAAATCAAATATTTTAATCAAAGGTGATGAAATTTTATCAGATTTGAAAGATTTTCAATTTGTTTGGTTGAATGGTCATCAAAATAAAGAATTGGTTACTTATTTCCAACCAACAAAGACTTTATTAGCTGCTGATTTATTATTTAACATTCCTAAAAATGGTAAAAATGAGGATCAATATGGTACACAAAGTCAAGTTAAAGGTTTACAAGGTTGGTTATTACAATATATTAATCCATATTCTTGGATTGGGAGATGGTTTTTCAATTCTTTATTGGATAAATCTAAAGAAACGAAGTCTGGATTACAAGAAATTTATGATCTTGATTTCGAAACTATTGTTGTTTCTCATGGTTCTGTAATTGAAGAAAATGCTAAAGAAACTTTTAAAAAGACATTTAATGCATTTTTGAAAAAATGAAGTTTTTTTGATGTAAAAAGAAAAAAAAAAAAACGGATGAATATGGATTAACGATCATGATAATGATAATGATGATGATGATGATGATAATATTATGATTATTGGGTTTTTTCAAAAGAGATACTTTATGATTTTATAATGTTTTAGTGTTTTTTTTTCCTTTGTTTTAGTTCATATGTTTTTGTTGTGTTTAAAATCAATAAATGACAAAAAAAAGGATTGTTTCCAATTCGATTAATATTTTGTAAACTTTTGATATAAGCTTTATCAATATTAAATTCTTTTGAACTCTTTTTTTTTAAATATTAATGAGAGTTAACATTATCTTGTCGTTAATTCTAAATTTTTATTTTTAATATACACAAAAATATATATAATTTAATCTTTAAAATGGGATAGGTTTTTAATTTGAAGGTATCAAAACTTTATAAATCTAGTGACCAAAAGTTCAATATAAAGATATGATCAATTCATTTCAATCAAATACAGCAATAAAAGAAAAAAAACAAAAAGATTGAAAAACGAAAAAAAAAAACAAAGATGATTTTTAATTATACTGTAACTATAAATATTTATTGTGTAAACAAAAAAAATAAAAAATAATTTTGCAAACTTTCATGATTCTAAAATTTATCCCAGTTTTCTTCCTCTTTGGACCAATTTTTGTTTGATAAACCTTGTAATTTAGCCTTTTCCTTTGGACGTTGTATACCAAAAGCAGGTTTAATATCATCTTCTTCATCTAACCCATCAAATAATTTCCCATATTTCCCACCATCTTGGTTTAAACTTTGATTAAACTTATTGAATTGTTCATAACCATATTGGGAAGTCTCTTGAAATTTTTGACCAAATTGTTGAGCTGCTCTTCTAGCTTCATTACCTATTTCACCATTTTGTAATTGTTGAACACCTGGTCTTATAACACTTTCGTTAACTTCTTCTAATGATTTACTAACACTTGATGAAAATAATCCCCATCCTTTGGAAAAAGTACCAAGTGGATCTTTTTGAAAATTATCCAATGTAAATGATGCAAATGAACCACCATTTTGTTGTCTTTGACCTTGTTGAGGTTGTGGGGTATTACCAAATCCTTGATATTTACCCCCTTGACTTGGTGGTAAATCTGCTGATCTTGAATCATTTTTAGCTCCCAAATCGGCAAAATATGATTCATTTTTGGCCTTTTGATTGTTTTGTAATGTTGGAGTTCCCTTTCTTGAACCTAATGGAGTATTTTTGGATGAAGGTTGTGTGGTACTAGGTACACTATTAGCTGGAGCTTCTAAAGATTTCAATTGTAAATTTGAATAATCTCTTGGTGTAAAATCAGAGCCTTCAATTTCAGAAGTCAACTTTTGTTTATAATCTTCAGCAACAATATTATCATATTTGATTTTTGGATTCAATTTTAAATCCACCCCATTAGTTTCAAAATAATTGGCACAATTTTCATTACCACCAATTTCCATTCTTTTGATTTCATCCGGTTTGAATTGATCCATAGTAATGGATCTTACGAATGAGATATGGACACCTAATCCTCTATGAACTCCAGCACATTCTAAACAGATGAAAATACCAAACTTTGGTGAAGCCCATTGTGGGTTTGGAGCATTACAATCAAAACATCTTTTATTTGCACCAGTTTTCTGCAATTGTAACAGCTTTCTTCTAGTGTCTGGATCAACAGTCCAATCCCCAGTCATTTCTTTCTTTTATTTTATATTTGAAGGAACGATTTTATATGGTTTTTTTCAATTAAAATTTGATTTTGGATTGTTGATATGTAATACTTCTTTAATTCTTTACAAATATCAAATTAGGTTGATCATATCCTCAATGGATCTTATTTTTTCCACTCCTGTATTAGTGGGAAAAAAAACAATTTTTAGAGACTGTGCCTACTCTATGTAGCCTACTCTATGTAGCCTACGCTATTTAGCCTACTCTATGTAGTAAAGACGTAGTTAGGACCTTAGGACCTTAGGACGTAGTTGCCAAAAGGTGCTTGTCTTGGCTGGGTGTAGTAGGTGCTAGGTGCTGGGAGGTAAGATAGAGTTGGGAGTCGGGAACCACCAACTTTGAAGCCCTTGCTCAGAACTAGTAAAGTTTTATGTAGTGAACACCGAAAGCCAACTCCTGCTAAACTCTAGCCAATATAGGGCCTTTGCAGGCCAACTGTTGTGTCGTTGTATCCCGGCAGACCAGCACTATAGCGGAGTTGTCCAACAGGAATCTAGCTGGCAACCATCAGACGTAAAAGCAGTACTCCATACCTAATTATGTGTTCACCATGACACTTTATCAAAGATGATCGACATCAAACTTACAAGAGATTGGAATAAGAAAATATTATATAGTGTATAGTATATACTGATCAAGATGATGTTTGATCACCAGTTCTCATAACTATAAAGACTAGAGTGATTGATCGGCAAGCATTCAAGAAAGTGGACACCAGGAGTGGGCACTCACCAGGCACTAGGCAGTGGGAACCATATCGTTTTGTGGCCGTGTACTATTGGCAGACAAAAATAAGTCAAAGCAGAGATACTCTAAATTTATACAAATTTGTTCGTTTTACCAAACTCATACCAAATTGGGGTTAAAACTATCCATTTTAGATGAAATGTTCAAGTAAATCTATCAAATTCAGTTTTATATAAACAAGATAATAGCTGAAGATCTTCGTTGAATTATAATGTTTTGTATGGTGTTGATGTTTTAGAACACAGTCTTTCATCGCTCAATTAGGAAATTTCAAAATTCTTCGTTCATAGTGGGTTCAATTTGACAGTTCATATAAATAATATTTGATATATCCTTTACCCTGTTCAATATTGTTGTTTCTTTGCCCTCTTCTCTAGAGGGATGAGCTTTTAAATATATCAGATTTGAAATGGTTGTTGATAGTTTATTTCTAATTCTTTTAGCCGCTTACACAGTCATCGGTCAATATTCCAATTCATCATCTACAGACTCAAATTTCTTTAATGGTCCAAAAATAGCTATAATTGGAGCAGGTCCTGGTGGGTCATCCGCTGCGTATCATTTACAGAAATTCACATCTAATGGATTCAATATAACCATTTTTGAGAAAAACAATTACGTTGGTGGGAGATCAACAACTATTGAAAACTTTGATTCTTCTGTGAATTCTGATTTAGAATTAGGTGCTTCAATTTTTACCTCATCTAACCAAATTTTATTGAATGCTGTCGAAACTTTTGGACTGGAGGCCATATCTTCCGATGAAATCTTTCTTGAATATCCTACAGTTCTCGAAGCAACTACTGGTATCTGGGATGGAACAAGCTTTTTAGATTATTTGAATCCATCAGCATATTCTTCAGCAATTCTCGAATATCTTTATTACACAGTCAAATACGGTTTCAGTTTCATCAAATTTGTTTTCTTCTTAGGACCAAAAATCATTGACTTATTCCTTCAAAACTATTATTATTCCAATTTTCCTTACAAAAGTTTAACCGATATTACAAAAGATATTGGGTTTGACCTTTTGACAGGTGAGACTGGTTTACAATATTTGAGAACACATGGAATTTCTGATAAGTTTTCCAAAATCTTCATCGAAGCTACCACTAGAGTTAACTATGCCTCAAATATTGATGATATTACCGGTTTAGAGGCCTTGGTTTCGGGTGCTGGAAGTTCTTCAGGGGCTTACCAAGTATATGGGGGAAACTATCAAATATTTGAAAACTTTATTGAATCTTCAGGTTCTTCTTTAAGATTAAATAATACAATCCAAACAATTAAATCGTTAGGCTCGACATACGAAATTAGTTCATTGAATGAAAATGGTGAATATGAATCTGAATCATTCGATAAGGTTATAATTGCTGCTCCTTTCCATTTGAGTAATATTACAATTGATAAAAATGGTTATGAAATCTCTGATATCCCTGATGTTGAATATAGGGAACTATATGTTACATTTGTCAAAAGTTCTACCCCCTTAAACAATGCAAAATTGGTATCTGCTTCTCCAGATGGTACCGCTCCATTCATATTGGCAACAAGTGTTTCAGAAACTGGGACCACGTTAGATTATTACAGTGTTAGCATTGTTGATTATGATGATACTACTGGCAATTATACCTATAAAATATTTTCCGAAAGTTCAATTGATGACAATTATTTGTTAGAACATTTTTTCGACTCATCGTCAAGTCTTGAAATAATATTTCAACATCATTGGAATCCATATCCACATTTAACTCCAATCACAGAATTTCTGGACTTTGAAATTGGGGAAAATCTTTATTATTTGAATACAATAGAGCAATTCATTAGTACTATGGAAACAGCAGCCTTAGCGGGTGCCAATGTTGCAGGTTTGATTTCCAAAGGTTTGAATACAACTGCTATTGAACTACCCAATTCAAGCAGCTAGTTGTTAAGTTTATCTTTTATATATATATTTTGATATTATAGCTTATTTCCACTTTAAATTAACACATTTTTGTTTTCTAGCTCATCTTGCTGGAAATGACGAAAATTAAATTTGTAATTTGTGATTTGTGACTCTTGAAAGCTACCAATTTTGAGGATATATAATGAATATATTAAAATACCCAGTACATTCACATAGATTATATAATTATATCCATCTGTATATAAAAATTCTTGTTTCTATTTATTATAATGCAAATCTAGCCGCCGTTAAACTATTAGGTTGAGCACACAATGCATTCGAGCTTCAGACTTTATAATCTTCATGATAAAATTTAAACCTAGGGACTTATTATCTTTAAGACTACACTATACCCAGTAACTGTATCTTTAGAAGTTGCAAAAAGATTAAGAGAAGTCAATGTCAATAGTGAATATTCGATAACAACTGTCAATTTCAGAATAAAAGACACTGACTTTTGTTAGATGTGAGTGATCCGAAACTGGACTGTAATCCAAAGCCAGTACTCTGGCGATAAGAATTAGACTAATTTTCTCCGTTTTGAATTCTAATGCCTAGACGAGTACCAAATTCACAAGTATAATATATTTATAAGATTCAAGATCAATCATTTGGCTAATAGTTTGATCACTTTTAAGATTTTTTTTGCACCAAACATTTTCACTGCGTTCTTAATACTGATGATAGTTCATAATCACATTATTTGAATGACATTCAGGTGCCAGAATACTAGACACTGCATAAGAGTATCTGGATTTTCGATATTAGATACATGATACCAAACACACTACATTCAGCTACTAGATCGTAAACTCTGGTTAGAACTTGGAACTTGGTACTGAACTCCTGGAACACCAGCAGTAGCTTAAGCGCGCTTGATCAACTGAAAATATATTGATTATATAATCATAGCCTGCGAAAACAAGATCATATTGATCGACCAATAGAATCTTAGTAGTGGCCTGATAAAGCGATAGTACTTTTCAGATTCGGAAGGTGGAAACCGGGAAAGCCCCGTTTTTAAAAAAATATCAGCTCAGACGTTCGGAATTCAGGAAGCTCGAAGGGTTGTTGATAACTGGAGCGAGATACAACGGTTCACAACTTCAAAATACGGCTCCCTGCATATTACTAGTTCCAAAGTAAAAGTAGTATTATGTAAATCATATTGACTTCATCTAATATTAACAACTTTCATTAAGATGATTAGGTCAAGTGCTTAACGATGAGTTCAGACATCTACTAGTGATCTCTGAACAGTGACTAGTGACTCGTGTTGACCGTGTTGGGATACTGTCTGGCGGCTATGCATTTTCATGTGATCTTAGAGAAAAATCAATTAAAATGGGTAGATTACATTCAAAAGGTAAAGGTATTTCATCATCAGCTCTTCCATACTCAAGAAACGCTCCAGCTTGGTTCAAATTATCATCAGATGCTGTTGTTGAACAAGTCATCAAATATGCCAGAAAAGGTTTAACTCCTTCTCAAATTGGTGTTATCTTAAGAGATGTCCATGGTGTTGCTCAATCAAGAATTGTCACTGGTTCAAAAATTTTAAGAATTTTGAAATCAAACGGTTTAGCTCCAGAAATCCCAGAAGATTTATACTTTTTAATCAAAAAAGCCGTCGCTGTTAGAAAACATTTGGCAAGAAACAGAAAAGACAAAGATTCAAAATTCAGATTAATTTTAATCGAATCAAGAATTCACAGATTAGCTAGATACTACAGAACTGTCGCTGTCTTACCACCAAACTGGAAATATGATTCAGCTACTGCTTCAACTTTAGTTAATTAGAATTTTTAAACTTTTTTTCTAGTTTTTCTTATATTATCTATCATAATTTAACAATTTTTAGATTTTTAAAAAAAAAAAAAAAAAAAAAAAAAAAAAAAAAAAAAAAAAAAAAAAAAAAAAAAAAAAAAAAAAAAAAAAAAAAAAAAAAAAAAAAAAAAAAAATTAGATGCTACCGAAAAAGCTAAAACGCCTAACCATCCTGAAGAAAATCCCACAAAGTCAAGTTCAATTGTACAATAGTAATCTACTATTGTTATTTAATATCTAATTTATTCGAAACGCGCGCTGCAGTATTTTGTTTCTGAAGAATTCTTCAAAATTTACAAGCATTAATTATAATTAGTTTTTAATAGAGTCTTGAGGGTGTTATTTAGACATTTAAGCTATATTAAATAAACAGTCCGTGAGATCGTGTTATGTAATTTAAGCTTTTGAATTATCGAGCGGAGATTCTTTCTTGGTACTCAGTTGATTGTCAATATATATATATATTTGCCGTTTATAGTTATAATGGTCCTTTACCGTACTCTTGAAAAATTGTATTTTTCAACCAATTTCATACAGGATTCTCACGTCTAGTTATCTTTTGATTAAAGATTTAGATGGTGTGATTATTAACTATTGATCTCTTGAATTGTTAAATCTCTATACTTTTTTTTTCCATTTTGGCTTATAAGTTTCAAGTCTTAACTAACTAATTCCCTTGATGGGCATTTCCCTGATCAACTATCGTATTACCGAATTGGGATAGATTATAAAAAAGAAAAAAAATGACGTGTAATCAGAGTATTATGTAATACACCTTATTTCAATTTTTATCAATTTAATAAAAAAAAAGAAATACAATTTTCCTCTTTATGCATGATAATGCAACATTCATCACAAATGCTCATGATGGAAAAAAAAAAAATAATAAAACATAAAGCCATCGACCAATGAAATTCCTTTATAGATATTTCATCTCTATGATGACCTTATGGCTATAAATTTTAGTATGAGATATTCTATAGTTCAATGCCATTCTCATATTGATTAAATTCCCGTACGTCTCAAGCGACAAAGTTGATAGTAGATACTATCGATGCGAATTTGGGAATATATTATTTGTTGTTATTACATATGTAATCTAAACTTAAAAAAAAAACATCTTAGTCATACTATGAAGATATCTATAGAGATTGATAAGAGATTGATAAAAATATAAATATAGATTGGTTCCCTTTGCTTTTATTTTTTATTTTACACCCCAAAGATCAAGATTATTGACATTTATACTATTAACAATAGAATTATTAGATACATATATATACAAAGATGTCTGATTCTTTACCTTCTGGTATGACTGATGTCGGTACTGGTGGTGATTCACTTACAACAAATTTAAACTTAGCTTATGACACTGGTAACCTTGCTTGGATAGGTACCGCCGCCATTTTAGTTTGGATTATGATTCCAGGTGTTGGTTTATTATATTCAGGTTTATCAAGAAAAAAACATGCCTTATCTCTGTTATGGGCTTCTATGATGGCTGTTGCATTAATTTCATTCCAATGGTTTTTCATTGGTTATTCATTGACTTTTTCACATAATGTCAAATCTCAATTCATTGGTTCTTTACAATTTATTGGTTTAAGAAATGTTTTAGGTGCCCCATCTGTCGTAACCTCTTTACCAGATATTGTTTTTTGCTTTTTCCAAGGTATGTTTGCCTGTATTACCGGTTGTTTAATGATTGGTGGTGCTTGTGAAAGAGCTAGATTAGGTCCAATGATGGTTTTCCTTTTCATTTGGATTACAATTGTTTATTGTCCAATTGCTTGTTGGACATGGAACTCTGGTGGTTGGTTAGCTCAATTAGGTGGTTTAGATTATGCTGGTGGTGGTCCAGTTCATATCACTTCAGGTCATGGTGCCTTAATGTATGCATTGATTTTGGGTAAAAGAAACGATCCAGTTGCTGGTAAAGGTTTACCAAAATATAAACCACATTCAGTTACTTCAGTTGTTTTAGGTACTGTCTTTTTATGGTTTGGTTGGTTTGGTTTCAACGGTGGTTCTGCTGGTAACACTACCATTAGAGCTTGGTACTCAAATGTTAACACTAACTTAGCTGCTTCATCAGGTGCTCTTACTTGGTTATTTGTTGATTATTTTAGATCAGGTGGTAAATGGACTACCGTTGGTTTATGTTCTGGTGCCATTGCTGGTTTAGTTGGTGTTACTCCAGCTGCAGGTTTCGTTCCAATTTGGGCCGCTTTCATCATTGGTATTGTTACCGCTATTGGTTGTAACTTTGCTGTTGATTTGAAAAACATTTTAAAAATTGATGACGGTTTAGATGTTTATGCCTTACATGGTGTTGGTGGTTCTATTGGTTGTGTTTTAACTGGTATCTTTGCAGCAGATTATGTTACTGCTTTAGATGGTGCTACTCAAATTCCAGGTGGTTGGATTAATCATAACTATGTCCAAGTTGGTTATCAATTAGCAGGTATGAGTGCTATCATTGGTTACACTTGTGTTGTCACTGCCGCTATTTTATTGATTCAAAACAGAATCCCATTCTTAAAATTAAGATTATCCGCAGAAGAAGAAGAATTAGGTACTGATGCTCATCAAATTGGTGAATTCACTTATCAAGAAAGTATGATCTATGTTCCAGAACCAGTCAGATCAAGAACTTCAAACAGAGGAACTGAAGTTCCACAACATAATCTGATTGATGATCAAATCAATAACACTGATGGTACTAACTCGGTGGAAAAAAATTAATCCTTTCCCTTCTAATTTCTCCACTTCTATCCCATTTTCAAGAAATTTAAATAAAAAAAGCTTTGAATAAGATTATTTAATTTTAATGTACGTTATGCAACTTTATCTTAGAAAAAAAAAAGGCATTTGATATAAATATTGTAAATATTAGGTAATTATAATCTGAAGCTTAGTATATCAAAGGTCTACAATTTTTCCAAATAGTAATTTAAATAAATCTATATCAGATTAATTGATTTTAATCTTCAGTTAAATCTATAACCTCTATCTTATTCTTCTTTGAATCATTATTCATGTTTTCTCTGAATTTATTTTCATCGCTTATTTCATTATAATCATTAATATCCTTATTCTCATGCCTCTTGATCTCATCATTGCTATCACTATCCTCATAATCTTCGTCATCCAAATTGACAATTTCTTCAATTTTTCTTTTGTTTGTTTTGGAAATATTATCTAAATTAGCTTTATCATCAATTAGATGTTTATGCTCAGTTAGTTGCTTATCTTCCGTTAAATCTATAATTTCAAGATCTTTGTCTTCTACTTCTTCGATCTTAACATTTCCTTGATCACAACAGCTATTTCTACCTACTGCAGCTTTCCTTATCAAATCTTTCAAATCATCATTTGGACCACTGTAACCTCCTAGAATGTTAACACCACCTTGGAATTTTTTGCCTAATTTCTTCAATCTCTGTTCTCTGACCTTTTGTTTGGAGAATATTGAGTCACCGCCCAGTCTATCACCATGTCCATAAAACGTTAGTCCCATTATTCCCTTCATCATGTTAACCTCTTGAATGGATATTAACTCATTCAGTTTAGCAAAGAATATTTCATCATGTTTTCCGTGTAAATTATGGGTCAACTCATGAAGCATCGTGCCTAAAATCTCATCACGGCTTAGAAATACATTATCATCAAAATAGGGTCTCAACCGTAATTGAATTTTGGCTCCATGATTTATATTCAAACCTAATAATTCTTTCTGTTTTGGGAACATTTCATTCAGAGACCCAACTTTGAATCCACATTCTTTCATCAAAGGACCCACTAAATTGGCAATTTCATAAAGAAGTTCCAATGCTTTATGTTTATCTGGTTTCTTCTTCAATACGGCTATCGTTTTGATATATGGATTTGTCTTTCTCGGCAGCGGTGGCTCTGTTTTTATAAATTTTCCCTGTACAACCATCCCTAAACCTTCTCACTTTCCTTAATTAGTTTCTACCAGTATCTTTATGGTATCTTTTGCAATCAATATGGTAAAGTTGACTTTAATCTCTTATTATTAATTTTATATATAACATTTCAATCAGTTAACTTTTTGGCATTGTGTGTTCCTACCGATTTCAATGGTAATTTCACCAAAAAAAAAAATAAGAGGTAAAAGTAAGCCTTAATTCTTGTGATACACTGAGCAAATAGTTGATATACAATCAAATAAACAACATCAAGTATCTTATAATGTCTCAATCAGTAATAAATCCAAAACCTTTCATTCGTGATTTAGTTGGTCAAACGGTTCTAGTCAAACTCAAGTTCAACAATACAAGTTATAAAGGTACATTGAACTCTAGTGATAATTATTTTAATTTAAGTTTAAACAATGTTGAAGAAATTATTGATGGTCAAAAAGAAGGTACAAAATTAGGAGATGGTCTATTTATCAGATGTAATAATGTGCTTTATATTAGAGAAATTAAAGAATAAGTTACATTACTAATATTTTTCTTTTTCGTGATGAGTTTAATGAATTTATAACTGTATATTAGAAACAAAATAAAATAATATCATAGATTTATAGTGAAAGGATAGTTATGTTTTGAACAATCAACTTTAAACTTAATTAAAAGCTAATTTATTTTTGAGACAGTTTCATAGGTATATTCTCATCCTTCAAACAAATCTTTTTATTCTCTTGAACTTCAAAAGTTGTTGATTGGTTCAAAAATAGAAATTTATTCTAAAACAATTGGGATGTTCAAATCTTACATTTCTCTAGATAAAATATTCCTGTGTATCGGCTGTCTTTTTCAATTTCACTCGCCGTTTTCTGAAACAATTTCGAATCTCTTTGAAAAACCTCATTTCGAATTTAAATTGGAACTGCCTGTACCTCATGAAAAATCTCGAATACTCAATATTTAGTTCCTATCATAGATCAGAATAGAGAACTTTATTGCTAATGAGCAAATAA
Organism: Waltiozyma mucosa; assembly: GCA_030581415.1. Classification (NCBI taxonomy): domain Eukaryota; kingdom Fungi; phylum Ascomycota; class Saccharomycetes; order Phaffomycetales; family Wickerhamomycetaceae; genus Waltiozyma; species Waltiozyma mucosa. The sequence goes on from JAKTTK010000150.1 coordinate 93,787, forward strand.
TCTCCCCATAGTGTTTTAAAGATCACAGTATAATTTAATACGATTTTGACTCCTGCTATACACCACAAAATCTAATGAGTAAATTAAGTTATAACAATAAAAATAAAGTCTGAAATGAGAAGCATTGAAATGGGAAAATTGGATGGTGTTCCAAGTTTATCTGATGGTCCTCTTTATGTTGTAATTAATTGCAACTTACCTTGCTTTCTGGTGAGGGTTTGGCTTGTATCTTACTCCAATCACCATCTATGATGTAAGTCATATTCCATCGGTATATTTTTAACACCACATCTGGATGTGTCATTTGGATACAATGACTAGAACCCTCTTTAATGTTGCTGATTGATTGTTCGAGACATAAAAAGAACTATTATGTTTTGAAACGACTAAAGAAAAAAAGATGGAAAAAGAATGATTTTGCAACATACAAAAATAATCTTATATTAACTTTATAACAAGTTTGTATTATAACAACATTCTATCATCTCATATAATCTATTTACAAATATTTATTAATTTATTTCCTTTGGATAATCAATATAACCACCATTTTCCAATTCTTCTAAATTTTGAGCAAGTTTCCCAGTTTCTTTTTGGTATTTGATATATCCTTCTTTAATGTATTTTATATTTGATCTTACTCTTCTTTGTTCTTCATCCCAATGAACAGCAAAATGACCATATTCACCTTTAACTTTCTTAGCTTCTTCATTTAATATATTAGAATAATCAACATCTTTTGGATATTTCAAATCATGATGTTGTCTTTCATCACCTTCCAATCCATGGTTATAAGATTCCATTTCTTCAAATGATGGTAATGATAATCTACCAGACCATAATTTACTCAACCAACAACCTTGAGTTTCAGATAATCTTGTTGGTAAAACAAATCTTGGAACTCCAATAACAGCTAAAGTAGGATTATGATAATAAACCAAATGTCTATAAAGACCATGAACTTTAGCACCATCTGTGATTAATTTTTCATTTTTAATGAATGGAATTGATTTCAAATAACCTGTAGCAAAAATTATTGAATCAACGTCAGTTAATGATTGTCCATCTTTGAAATAAACAGTTTTAGTTTCTGGTTCAAATCTTAATAAATCACCAACATCGGTAATTCTATCATCTTTACCAGCAGGCATTGCATTTTCCGATCTAATTGATTTGTATATTATACGATTTAAAGTAGTAGCCAATTGGAAGGCAATATCAGCACCTGAAGCTGAATTACCAACGACTAAAATATTTCTAGAATCTTTAAATTGTGAAGGTTCATCATATGATTTAGCATGAATGATTGATCCAGGATATTTTTCATTCCATTCTTTAACACCTTCAACATCTGGAATAAATGGTTTATCATAAGAACCAATAGCAATGGCAACAGCATCAAATTCTTCAGAAATTTCAAGTTTATCGTTTAAATTTTGCGATAAGATTTTCCATTTTTTAGTTGTACTATCAAATTCTAAACTTGTTACTTCTTCATTGAATGAAACATATTGTTCAATATCTTTAGAATAATTTTCAATATATTCTAAAATTTGTTCATGTTTAGGAAATAATGGAACATTTTCAGGAAATGGATAATTATTATAAGCCATTAAAGTCTTTGGAACATTGGCATCTAAATATTTATAAACTGGTGATTCATAAAACAATTCACCTTTTGCTTCAATTTTATCGATTTTACTATGTGGATTAATTGATGGAATATCTCTTTTAACATCTGAATTAGATTTGAATCTGGTATAATTCCAAAGACCTCCAAATTTTGGTCTTCTTTCAAAAACTTTGATTCTTTCAAATGCATGTTCACTAACTAAGGCCTTGGTTAACCCAGCACCACATGGTCCAGCACCGATGACTGCTATACTTTTAATATTACTCATTTGTGTTCTTTATTATTGAGATAAAAGTGAAAATAGTTCAATAGATCTTGAATAGTATTATAAGTCAAAAGTTTTTTTTTCCTATATTTTGCAATTAAAAAAAACTATTTATGACTAAAAAGAAAAAACAGTTTTTAATATAAATAATATTTAGGTCCGGTATAGTAATTTTGAAGATTGATTTATGGAGTCAAAAATATTATCGTATTTTTTTTTTTTCTTTTGCTTTTGCAAGGCGTTTTAATCTCCGGACGTTTAAACTTTAGATCAATGTGAAAATAATTCTTTATTCAGGATTATTAAATATATTATAATACAATGTAGTATAAACTAGCAGATCAGGTTGCTTGAATTTATTTTGATCAATCGCACAATTATAAATACAAAAATTAATAGGGATTAAATCTTGATTAAACAACATCACAAGATGGATCCAATAGAACTATTAATAAGGTACTTCAAAATTTCAAATTCATAAAATTGCATGAAAAACTCTTGGTTGCCGCCATGAATCCCCTGATGTCCCCTACTATTATATAAATATATAATATGATTAATATTTAATATCCACAGTTGTAACTTATATGACAATATAAATTATAATACTTGATCAATTTATGATTATAAGACTGGTATAAAATGCGTCATATCCGTTAAATCTGACTTCAAGATTGCAGATCACCCCACAAATTTTAATAAGTTTAAAATTTAGATATTCCCAAATCATGAAAAACAAAACTCTATCAACAGATTTATAATTCAATTCGTAGATCTTACAATGTTTTCTTATTGGTTTTTCTTGTATTCTTTTGTTCGATTTAATTAATTTATATTGCAACACCCTTGGTACACCAGCTGGAATATGATCATTATAATTTTATTTAAATGTGCGTTGTCTCGTATAGTTCTCGGCGGTCGGCGTTTAAAATTATTATTATAAAAAGTAATTTTAATTATATTAATCTCATCATATCTCATGCAATGTCGAAGAAAAAAAAACCGCCACAGTTTTTCAAAATCAGGCGGTACAGGCGCTGATAACTTCAAGTAATTAAATATTATAACATTAATTGATATCATAATTATGTAATATTATATATTGTGTGTATTATGTAATAGATTGTATAAGCATCATTAACTTTAATTTTTTCAATTATTTTAATTAAAAATATCTACAAGGTACTTTTTTAAAAATTTACTTGGCTGAAATAAAATAAATTTATACACTAGTTAAAATTAATATTATTATCTGCGCCATCGACATGAGCTTTAATTAATATGACGTATAATAATTTTAATTACAATATATATAATATAATATTACTGATTTAATTACAATAATATATGATAGCAATAAATTATATTTCATTATATAAATATTGCAGACGTAAACGCTATCGCGCTCTCGGCCGGCGCTATAATAATTAATTATATATATTTACTTTAATATAAATCAATTAATTGAATTATATTATAATTATAATTATATAGAATAATTTATAATTTTATAAGTTAATCATACCTTAACTAATACCTACACTTATCACTTGGAATAATATAATTTATAAAATCGAATATCAATTAATATATACATATAATATTATTTATTCATCATCATATACCAAAGATTGGAACATTATTTTTTATCTGAGTTAATACAAAAAAGAGGAGGGGCTAATAATCTATTTAGATTTTTTCCCCTCTTCCTTGACATCTGAATCTTTAACTTCTTCTTCAGTGATGTCTTCAATTTTATCCTTGACATCTTGATCATCTTCCCCAACTTGTCCATATTCATTCACTCTTGAATAATCAACTCTATAAATCCATGTTTGATAAATATAAATCAAAAAGATGATATCATCTCTTAATGTAGCCAATCTATGCAACCAAGGCATTTTGACAACAAATGCAAATAAATCATCAATGAAAGTATTGACGAATTTATAAGCCATAGCTTTCTTAGGTATATGAGCAACTGATTTCAATCTATAATTGATATAAACCGATGGGACTAGAGTTAAGAAACCATAAGTATAAACAAAACCAACTAACGTAGTGACAACAAATGAATACCATGATTTATGTTCTTTATATAACAAGGAATAGATTGCATAAGCAACAAGTAATGGACCTGCAACAATATATAGGTATTTGAAAGCAATTGAATCGTATTCTTGGGTTTTCTTTTCCGTTTCTGATAATTTATATTTATCCTCTACTTTAATACTTGGTAAAATACCATTCCATTCAATGGAAACATCAACAATGGTAGTAATTTTCCAAGCCTCAACCAATATACCAACACCTTGGGAGGCTAAAATCATCAATGATGTACCTTCAGAGTTATCCAATAAATATAACAAAGTAATAATTTGTTGAACAACATTGGCAATAATTGATCTAACACTAATACCAATATTATCTTTCTTCTTTCTCCAATGACTGATATCATTCTTGAATGCTAAAAATTCCAATAGAGTATGCAACAAACTAACAAATACTGTGCTACCTAAAAGATATGGATTTGTATCGATTAAAATTTTTTTGATTGAATCAATTTCTGATCCATCACTTCCAAGAGGATTGATTTTGGCTTGTTGATCCAAACCTTCTGAAAAAACTGCAAATAATTGTATTTTCCAAAATGATGTGAAATCAATGTTTAAATTTAATGGTAATGAAGTGGTTGTAGAATTAATTAATGACATATGATCTTTAAGTTGCCAAAACTTGTTATGATAAACATATGGATAATATTGAATAACTTGGCCAGTCAAATTATCACGTCTATTTAATGGATCAGTGACAATAGTATCAAGAAGAGGTGGAGGAATAGATTCGACAGGTAAAGAACCTGATTGCGGTGTGATTTGCAATGTAACATTTGGATGCCAGTAAGAGACAATTTGTCTAGGTTCTTCGATTTCTTCTTCCTTTTCATGTTGATCATGATTTAGTAGTTCTTTACCATCATCATGATCATTCGAGATCAAATTGTGCAATTTAATCTCTTTCTTTTTAGGTAAATATTGATTAAGTTGATAAACACCATGACCCCAGTTACCAACACCTGATTCAGAAATATAGACATGTAGGTATAAAGATCCATTATTTTGAATATTTTGATTGACATCTAACTCCAAATCTTTCAAAACTCTTGAATTTTTTGAAGTTAATTGAATATCCAATAGTTCTAAAATTGGTGATTGGGATTCGTGAGTTGCTTGAAAATCAAATTCGTCATTCACAAAAATCTTAAGATCAACTGATGAGGTGGAAGGATCGAAAACTGGGGTGTAATATTTTGGTTCTAATAATGAATTTTCATAAAGCAATTGTTCAAAAGTTTTAACTTTTATCTCCGAAATTGAACCATCCTCATTTTCAATTTCACTAATAGTATATTCTACTTCTGGTTTTGCAATTACATCAAAACTTGAGTGAGTAATATTGGGTCTCAAAATAATTGGATTACTATCTGAACTGCCTTTGGTCTCATGGCTTTGAGTTTGAATTTCGTTCGAGGCTGGATCTTTTTTAAAAATCCCAGTAATGAACTGGTAGGCAAGAAAAAGCATTAGGTAGTATCTCAAGTTACTTAAAATACCACCATTTTGCTGTTGCTCTTCACCATTTGAGGAGCCCCCAGTACTTCTTCCTCTATCACTCATTATTATAATTTTTCGTGAGGGTTGGTTTAAATTTGAGTCTGAAGAAAACAAAGTTGTTGGGAAGGTGATTATTGGTGATATTTATCTGATAGCTTTTATTTTTTCGTGCCAAGCGCCTGTAAGCATGTGCCAGGCACTGTTCGGAGTGGAAGCACGCAATTTTTCAAAGACCTATGAAAAACCCATATAAAGATACGAACTTTGGAGAGATCATCAAAATTCAAATCAATTTATATCAGAATATTAAGTGGGTCGGGTACTAAATATTAATCATGACATAGAACCATTCTTTTTGGCATCGAAAGCTTCCCAATATTCATATACAAAGGTTTTTGAAAGATAGTCTAAGAAGCCACAGAGCCTAAGAAGAAGGGCTCCTAATTCATATTATTATCAAAAATCTTAACCGCTCAAGACTTACTACATGGTACAGACTCTTGCGTCAAAAGAAAATTCTTAGCTAGGTATTAGTGAATATTACTACATGATATGAAAGTGTAATAGACATCAAACAAACAAAAGCAAGTATTAAGTCGTTCATAAATTAGTTTTATGAATAAATAAATATATAAATAAGTAGTGAGAGAATTTTCATGCAGGTTATGTTTCAACTGACGTATAATGAGTTTATGAAAGTCTAGCAGTATCATTAGGATCATTCGGCTTATTTTCATAATCATCCTTATTCAACAGTGAATACACGCTAATATTACTATTAATCCTTGATTCATTTTGAAATCTTTTATATTTTCCATTGCTTCCTTCCTCATGCTCTACTTGAGGCGGAGTAAATTGTCTCAAGGGTGGTAATTTAGCTTTTTTAAATGCATTTGTAAAATCTATGGCAACTGGTGAATAATTGAGAGCCTTTATTGGTGGCAATGAAATACCATTTCGTGTTTCTTTAGGTGATGTATTTTGTTTGATATAATCAAGATTTGGATGGGAACGATCAGCTTTGATTTTTGTCGATGAGGGATTATTGCCAGTAGAGGTGCTGTCATAATTATTTCTCTTTCTTCTCTTGATGACTTCTTTTTTCAATTTATTGGGTTTATATTTACCATGTAGTTTATAGTACAAACCGCAAGCGTTGCAAATAGTATCACCAGATTCACCTCTTCTCCATAATGGGGTTACTGTAGTACCGCAGTTATGACAAGCAATAGTACCAATTTCCACAACCTCTGTTTGGATCTCTGACCCGGGTACGTCTTCTATATTCTTCTGCTTCCTTTGAATTTTATTCTCTTCTTCTTTCAGCCTTGAACGATTGTTGAATGTAGGGCAATTATCACAGCCTTTTGACCCTCCTTGACCATTGCAATGACCAGTTTCACCTTCGCATTTTTCTTTTTCTTGCTTAACACTAACGACATTGGGAGGTTTTTTCAAATTTATCGGCCTGTGACTGTTATTAGCTTTATAGTATAACCCACAAGCATTACATAGCAATGTGCCAGATGACGTCCTTCTCCATAGAGGTGTCTTTGTAGTATGGCAATTGGAACATTTGTAATCTTTTTTATTATCCGATGATGATGGTGATCGATGATGTAGCGGTGGCGGTGAAGTTACAATTGTTGGTGATAATGATGGTGAAGGAATGGTTTTTGAATCTGGCATTTTATCACAGAATCTTGAATGATACAATATTATATATGGACAACTGGATTAAGAAATTGATATTTGTCAACCTCATGTATTTAATATAGGCAAATGGATGTATAGTTTATATTCAATATCAGCAGGCGGTAGGTATTTTATTAATATAAAGTAGTTGATCGTTCTACTGGTATGCTGATTGGGTAATCGTCGACGTGAGAATCAATAACTTTCAAAGCCTGTGATAATTTGATCCAGTTACTTCATATAAATTCAGATTATCACTGATCAAACGGCTCGAAGAATAACCATTAATATTTAATACAATAATTCAGCTATACCTCCTCAAAACTTTCGTAAACCCTATTGTTACAAGGACATGAGTTACTAATATTGTACCGCGCACCTGCTAAAGCTTATGTCACAAAATTAGTTTTGCTGAACTAATCAGAGTAATCGCCAATCAGAAGATAGATAAATGTCAGCTAAATGTCTCCTTTTTTCGAAGACAGGTGATGAATATTGATCATGAGCCTTGACCAGATTTGATCTAGTCGAGGTCCTGATCGACGAGCTGGATCAATAATTCCTCGAGAGCCTGCGCGCAAGATTTTCTCAGCCCAGCATCCGGCATCTCATCATGAAGCGGTCGCATCTTGCTAATTAGTACGGTTCATATTATTGATTTTAGCCGATATTTAATTTAGTTAGTTCTTACTAACAATATAATTACAATTAAATGTTATGAACTATCTTATAATATTAACTCATGCTAGTGTAATCATTAAGTATTACGAAGTAGTCTCTATTTGATTAATTGAGCTTCTCACTCAAGACGAAATGATATTGATATATTTTTTATAGAATTCATTAAATCGGCATACATATTGAGCTTATATTTACCTAGTACTTACAAGTTTGACCAACTAAAATATTTACTTCTCACCTTCTCACTACCTCCTTATGACATTTCGTGATTCGTAAGCACTAAGTTTTAATCATGTATCAATCGTTTTAAGTTTCAACTAATTATCGTGCCTCGTAAACTCATGTAGCTCATTCAAGTCGCTATGTGCTGGCATCGGTTAAAGTGATCAACCAATCAGAACTAAAATAAAGGACACGCTGCTTACATCTTGAAGTGTTTATCCTTCACTCAATCACCCCAAAACCACATTACATTATTATTATATTAATTGTAGCTTTTACCATCGCTTCCTAACCTCTCCCATACATTTGGGTTTGGGGTGTTTTTCAAAAGCTTCAGTTTTGCCATCCTGACAAATCCTAAGGTTTTGGTTGGCTGATGGTAGCTGCATAATGATGCAAGTATAAAATAAAAGATCTAAAAAAATGAATCGAAAGGATAGAAATCACTAACATTTGTGAAAGAGGTGGTTTTGGGTGTGCGTTAAAAAATCAGATTAATTAAAAATTAAGAACAATTAAAAGTCTAAATTTTAAATTGATTGACTACGAGCAGGCTGGAATTTGAAAATGTGTGTATCATGTTGTTTAGTTTCAAGTTGTTTGTTTTATTTTGAAATTCAAGTTACCGGCGGACAAACAATTGCAAACTCATTAAGTAAAACCACTAAAAATATTGTAAGTCTAGTGTATTATAATCTACTTATGCTATGAGAATTGAAACAAGATCAAGACAATTGTTTTATAGCTAAATAATATAAATTTTAAGTACCGTAACTATGCTCAGGTGCTTTATCCGTTTTGATCTAAATGTCATTGGCTTCCCCGAGTCCCCGCCCCATATGTTTGCCTTCTGTTATAAGCAAAAAAAAACCTAACTTTGAAACAATTCAGGGCTACCAATCTAATTTCAAGTATAGTATTATTATTCCACTATTATTTTATTATAATTAGCTAAAGACCGAACACTTCCTTGCCCAGTCAGATTCCAGAAGCAACACGAGCACGAAAATTTCTATCTCGGGAAAAATTGCTAGATGGTATTGTCAAATTTTCTTTTGAAAAACACCCTAAAAATTCTGTTTGGCACAAAACACTAGTGCAGGAAATTAAGATGATATTGATATAGATCAATATCTATAATTTTCTCTCGATAAGATCAACATGCTGTAGCTGATGCAGGAGAATTGAGGTGAATTTTATGTTTACAGTCCCTGTTATTGGCTAGAATAAAATCGAAAGCTTTATCTTGGAGGTGTCAAATTTCAATTGAGGAAAATCCTTTCAAACATCTACAATAATATTATAATTTATGATTTCAAGCTTGGGTATCACGCGGTGTTATGAAAATTTACTCATTTAATGTTATGAGTTCCAGTACTAGATGAATTTATAATGAGGTGCCACATGCAAGCCAATATTTTTAGTTAAATAATATATCAATCAAGATTTTTTATACATCAGTGCTTCACTTCTCTATACTAGAACCACAGATATATCCCGTTGACATGATCTTTAAATGAACCTTGTCAACTCTTAGTTTCTTTCTCCATCAAAAACTTCAGCATATTTGGAAAGAACTATAGTTTGAAGCGATTGGTGATTTTTTTAGAAATATCAAACATCAGGCTTAAGAGTCCAAATTATGATTCTAAAGGGATTGGTTATTATAATATGAAATAATAGATCAATGTGGTGATGTTTATGCACGTCATAATATTGGATATATGAGATTCTTTAAGCCAGGTGTTATAGTTACAATTTTGGAAGAGATCATCAATAAAAGTCAGACAGTGGCGTATAATTTACACATGTTTCATGAATAAATTGTGATCGCCAGCCATATAGCCAGCAAAGATATTAACCATAATTGATCATTGTTGTACAGTATAATCAATATTATATGATAGACGTATTGTTACAATGTATCATCTATTATATTATTAATACCCACTTATGATCATGCTTGAATAACCTAATTACTGAGTTGATCAACCAAAGATTAATATTGATCAATCTTTAAGCTTCACATTTTTTCACTTCTTGATTGAATTAATATAAGCAATAATTCCCTTAAGTTAATACGAAAATAAATCAGGTTTAAAGCCAATTTGAGGCTTGACAAAAGATCATAATTTATAATGTATGCAAGATAGTCATAGACCGTGACAGGAGCTAGGGAATATCACCTATGGATTGATGACACTGGTATGAATCATGATTTGTACGGACCATGGACCACGGTGCATATTGCACCTAATAATTGCAATCAATCAATCAAAGCTATAACATATTACTTTGAGTTTTCTATTGATGATTTATTGTTAAATCTAAAATTATAATTTATTATAAATTAGAATTATAATACATTGCAAGATGGGAACTGAGAAGTTTAAAAGTATTTTTACATTCGAATTTATAATACACGTACCAGTATATAGATAAACAGTATAATTGGCATAAAGTCAGATGTCAAATATTTCACAAGATGGGTTTAATGAACAAAATTTTGCATATCCTGACACAAGTATAATTGTCGGTAATATTGATCTTAACCAAACCTCTGCCAGCTTGCAAGTTATGATCAGGGCCACTCAACCATCGACTCGACATGACTTGGTAATCTGCAGCGGCTAGGTTTGAGTCGAAGCTGTCAACGTCACTGAGCAGTGTGCTAAGACACAGTGCACATTGCTTTAGCCCTAGAGGTTTTGTATACCTATTGCCTACGACAATTATTTAATTATATAACCGTGAACGGTCAATTTCTCTAGTGGACGTTGTTAGTAGTTATTGATTGTATATTAATATTTCCTTGAGCACAACGATCATAACCTTTCTACAGGCCCGATGTAATTTTTTTTTGCTCAGTTTCAGACTTCAGTGAGTCAATTATTTAACTGCCCGGGGCTTCACTTTGACGTTAAAGGTACATAACCGTTAGAACTTGCTGTTGTATGATCCATCAAGGTAATTTGTAATTATTGCTTTACAATACAAGTTGATTTTTGAATATAGATATAAATAATAGGATAGATATCAAATAAGAAACTGACTTTTCTACTCTGTTCACAAGATAAAAAATAATAAAAAAATAGTAATAGAATTATAGAAAATCTGTGAAGAAAATATGACCAAATCACAATTATTACTTGAAGAAACTACTGATTATGAAGTCATTTGTTATACGAGGCAACAAAATTCTGCTGCTTGGAAAGGCAATTTAACAGAAGAGCAATATATTTCAAGAGAAAAAAAGACTTCAGACTCTGGCATTTCAATCAAACGAGATGAGCCTCAATTTTTGGGTTTACACAGCTTCATTTTGAAAGATCTATCGCTTCCAACTTCTGGTGATAAATTTGACCAAATAGTTGCTGCCTGTGAAACTTTGAATAAAAGGGCATGGGTAGCAATAAATGGTGAAGTCAAAGAAGTTGCTGCTCCTTGTATTGGTGGAGTTTATACATTGCCACATCATAGAAAGAAAGGTTATGCTGAAAAGATGATTGAACAGGTTAACAAATTTTGGGATGAAAAACTGGATAAAGATTCTTTCATTTATCTGTACAGTGAAGTTGGTGATTTCTATTCCAGAGTTGGATACAAAAGTTTTGAAGTTCCTGTTCATAAAATTAAGGGATTGGCGAACTTTGAGATTCCTTTAATAGATTCGAAGTTCGATAAACTAACTTTTGAAAGCTACGGGGACTTGATTGACAATTTATCTGATAATATTAAAAATAAGTTAATCATCAAATCTAAAGCAACTTCAAAACATCTATATTCACAGCGTCCAACATTAGATCAATTCACTTGGTTTCATATTAGAGACATTCATACCCGTGAAGCTTTGAGCATAGAATCCGATAAATCTGAATGTTTTGGTGTGAAAATAGATGATGAAAACTTTATCATTTGGTATCACGAATGGGGTTCTAAAGAATTAGCTGTGGTAAAACTATCATCTTCATCTTTCGATAGCCTGCAAAAATTATTTTTTGCTGCCGTTAAGGAAGTACAAAATACAAATTTAGATTTGATTTATTTGTGGGATTCAACAATTCCACAAGATTATCATAATGAATTCATCAAATTTGTTGAACAAACTTTCCCTGAAACAAAATTTGATCAAAGTAATGGCTCTATTTCGGCAATCAGGCCAATTGATGAGAAAAGAAGAGATCTCCTTAATTACAGTTGGGAAAATAATGAAAAATGGTGCTGGTTTTAATCTGATACTATAGAGACCAGTAAGTAGCCAATATTAGATACATTTTGTATAATGATCCAGATAATTATTTATGGTGTAGCATTGACCTGTTGAAAATACATTACTAGACTTCAGAGTCATAAATTCAAGCCGCATGAAATACTGATGTAACGTAGTAAATATTTCTTAAATGACCTTACTACTTAGTTTCGGATCTCATTTTCCAAAAGATGATCTAAAATATATATTTCTGACACAAACTAGGAGAATTTAGAAATGCCGTTGCTTGTAATGAAGGCATTGCTATGTATGGAACTGCGGTGATTAGTAGCCGAAACTTGAATGAACGAGTTACCGAATCAAACTTGAGAGTTAAAGTGCAGTCCCTGTTACACTTAACCAACACTCTCGAGTGAAACAAATACGATGCAAGTCTTCAAAAGACAGTCAGCATTTGGTAGTTTTTCGCGCGTATTCTATAAATAGCTGCATCGAGTTGAAAATTTCAAGATGCGACACTTCTTGATTCAATTTTTGACTTTTTTTTCCTTTCAGTACCATGAGCTTATATTAAATATTTCGCTAGAAAAATCCCTTAACTACTCTATAATTTCCATGGTCGTGCCTGAGTCCTCCCTCATAGTCCTAGGCACTAGTCTAGACTCTCTAGCCTAGTAGCTTTTAGGTTTCACAGTTGGAACTCGGGAGTCAGGGCCAGGGGCACGGGGTACGGGGCACAAATGACTGGGTGAAAGTTGACGTAGGATGCAGCTAGACACAAGCTGACAATCGTTGTTTCTCCTGAGATTAAATCCAATTTTAACAATGTCAAAGGAGTAGTACCTTGATGCGTCAGCGTTAATCAGATAGACAGTGGAATTTAGTACTCGCGGCTCAGAACGTATTGCTCACAAGTATCAGAAAATTAGTATCATACCGACAGTGCTGTAAATTTTATACCCAATACCAAGTGTGCTGTACTCACTAACCCCATCAGGCCTTTGGTTGAGCCTATCTTACAGGATCTAGGGGTATCTACTATCTACTACTATCTACTACTTATTCACTATCCGCCTCCCCCGACTAGTACTTTATAGTATCTACTATCTAGTATATACCTTTTTTTACATCACAGGCAGAACGTTACTAGTTAAAACATGGAAGAACCAGCGTTGAAAAGGCACGCTCCATTGCGCGCTGAGGGGCTTCATAATGGATCTAGGGCAGCGAGCTGCGAGCTTCTAGTTGGAATTTAGGGAGTGCGCGCAGGCTGTGTGTTTACAGAGGTCCACCGTCACATTAAAAATTTGACTAAACTGCAAGATACGTCAGTGAGTTTCGATCTACATAAGAAAACTTTAACGTTCTGCGCGTGTCTATTTTTAAAGGATGATGATAGATTTAAAACACTTTTTATAAATTCTAAATTCTTTCTTCTTTTTTTTAGGATTGTTGAATTCTGCTAACGTATAGAAAAACACAATACTCAATATGAGTTATAATAATTACCAAAACAATAGAGAGTCCCAGGGATATTATGACCAAGGTGACCTTAGACATTCCAATCAATACTCAAATCAATATCCCGAAGAGCATGATGACCCATTCAATACCGATTTATATTACGCTGAATCTACAGCAGGTAGATTACAAGAAGTACCTGTTTCTCATCAAAGAGAATCTATAGCACAACCAGAGAGATCATACGTCAATGTGAACTCTAGTAGCAATGAATATTCAAATTCATACACTCAAGATTATCATACGCACAGTGATCCATACCTGAACCAACAAACTTCCTATCCTCAACCAAGCAACCAAAGCTATAATAGATATTCACAGCAAATAAGCAATAGTCAGCCGTTCACTGAACAATATTCACCAATCCAATCTAATAAACCTATACCAGCCCTCAATATCGATCAACATCAACAAACTCCTTTTCAACCCGACTATGATAATAGATTTTACTACAACAGTGAACCAAATTCGTTCAACGCATTTCCAGTAGAGGAACCTTCTGCTGAAAGTCTTCCCCCACCTCCAAATTTAGGCAATTATAACGATGATTTAAGAAACAATTCATTTAGTCAAGTTCCATTACAGGCTCCATACAGTGAAAGCTATGAATTAGAGGACAAGTTCACCGGTGATGATGACGAATATGAAATTGGAAATGATCATCATATTTCAGGTGATAGTTATGAGCTCAATACATTTGCTCCAGATTTGGAGGGCGAAGAAATTACATTTGGTGATGAAGATAAAGACCTTGAAGTCCCTGAAGTATCACAAAGAAGAAAAATTGAAGTTGGTCTATTGAATGGTAATCTAATTTTGGATTGCCCTGTTCCTGATAGAATCCTAGAGAGATATAGTGGTAAAAATATTGACGATTCAAGGGAATTCAAATTTATGAGATATCAGGCTGCCACATGTGACCCAAAAGATTTCGGAAATGCAAACTTTAGTTTAAGACAGCGTTATTACAAGAGACCCAGAGAAATTGAGATGATGGTTGTCATAACTTTATATAATGAGTCTGATGTCTTATTAGCCAGATCATTGAAGGGTGTTTTAGCTAACCTCAAACATCTAGAAAGCAGAAAGAGATCGAGTACTTGGGGCCAAGATTCATGGAAAAAAGTTGTAGTCTGTATTGTTGCAGATGGTCGTTCCAAAATTAATGAAAGTGCTCAAGCCTTATTGGCAGGTTTAGGTGTTTACCAAGAAGGTTTTGCAAGAAATGCTGTCAATGATAAAAAAGTTGTTTCTCATATTTATGAATATTCATCAATGATTGGTATATCATCAGTCGAAAAAAATTCTGTTAAGCTAACTACTGGTGCTGTTCCAGTCCAATTATTATTTTGCTTAAAAGAAGAAAACAAAAAAAAAATTAATTCTCATAGATGGGCCCTTGAAGCATTTGGGAATGTATTGAACCCAAATGTCGTCGTTTTATTAGATGCCGGTACTCAACCAGCAAAAGATTCATTGTATCACTTATGGAAAGAATTTGATAAAGACCCTCAAGTCGCTGGTACATGTGGTGAAATGAAAGCAATGTTGGGGCAAAACTATAGAAAATTGCTCAATCCTTTAGTAGCTGCTCAAAACTTTGAGTATAAAATGTCCAATATCTTAGATAAACCAATGGAATCATCATTTGGTTTTATTTCTGTCTTACCAGGTGCATTTTCAGCTTATAGATATTCTGCATTATTGAATCAAGCAAATGGGGATGGTCCATTAGCTAAATATTTCGAAGGTGAAACTTTGCATGATGAACATTCTGGTATTTTCAAGGCTAATATGTATTTGGCCGAAGATCGTATCTTATGTTTTGAGCTGGTCGCAAAAAGAAATTGCTCATGGGTTTTGAAATATTGCAGAAGTGCATCAGCAGAGACTGATGTCCCTGAAGAAGTCCATGATTTTGTATCACAAAGAAGACGTTGGTTAAATGGTTCCTTATTCGCTGCAATTTATGCAGTTGTCCACTTTCATAAATTAATGGGAAGTTCTCATTCTGTAGGTAGAAAATTTGCACTTTTCATTCAATTTATTTATCAATTTTTAGCACTATTGATATCATGGTTTTCTTTGGCCTCATATTTTTTGGTTTTTAGAATATTGACTACTTCATTAGGGGAATTATATTACCCATGCCAGATTTTATCAGTGATTTTCCTGTGGTTATATTTATTGTCGATTGCTACAACTTTTGTCATTTCATTTGGTAACACTCCTAAGGGGACTCCAAATTTTTATTTGAGTATAATAATTTTCTTTGCCATTTTAATGGCTTATTTGATTTCTGCTGCTATCATCCTTGCTGTTAATGCAATCAAAGAGGTTGTTTCGGAAAACACAATTACTGCTAAAATAATTTTTGAGAACAGGACGTTTAGAGATTTAATAATATCAACATTATCAACATATGCATTATATTTCATTGGATCATTCTTACATTTGAAGCCAATGCATATGTTCACGTCATTCATTCAATATTTGTTATTAAGTCCTTCATACGTTAATGTTTTAAATATCTATGCTTTTTGTAACCTACATGATATTAGTTGGGGTACTAAAGGTGCTACTGCAGAAAGCTTAGGAGATGCTAAAATTACAGAAGATGGTAAGGTTGAGTTTATCGATGCGCCAATCACAACTGAAGAAATCAACCAACTATATGAAAAGCAAATGGATATTCTAGCTCATGTTAAAGCTGCTCCAGAAGTCACAGAAAGCTCTAGGAGAATGGAAGAGCAAAGACTCAAGGAGAAAGAAGAAGAGAAGAATAAAAATTATTATGCTTTTATTAGATCTATGGTTGTCTTAACTTGGATTACAACCAATTTTATTATCATTGCTGTTGTTTTAGAGACCGGTGGTGTTGATAGACTGACATCTTCTTCATCCACAACAACAACTTCAACTATTTCTAGTACCATTGACTCGAGATCAGAAATTTTCCTGACTGTTATTTTATGGTTAGTCGCTTTCATGGCTGCCTTCAGATTGGTTGGTACAATTTATTACTTAATTAATAGAATGGTATCTTAGATTTCGCTGCATCATGCATGAATTGATAACTTTTTATGTTTCATGTTATATATATATGTGTGTCTTTATTGTTGTTTGTTTACTTCTCCCATCATAATATATTAATATCGAATTTCTTTATCTGTTAACCGCTGACTAGTGTAAAATCAAGAGGTTGAAGTGCGCAAACCATTTGAGATTCTCGGCATATTTTATCATGTACTCGGTAGTTAGTTGAAAAGTCTCAAGATATTCATTCACCTTGGAAAGATGGAACATATCATCTGTAATATATAAAATTAATCGTCCTACTAATTGCTCGGTGGATTTAGGTTCAAAGGAATTGTCATAATTCAATAGAAAAACAAAAATGAGAATAGTGGTTCAAAAAGTCAAGCAAGCTTCTGTAACTGTTGATTCCCAGATCGTTTCATCGTAAGTCAGGACTCAAGATATATCATTGAGTGGAAAATATAAGAACTATCAAATAATTTGAACATTCGAGCTAACTTTAATCATGAAAATCTAGTATTCAAAGAGGGCTCCTTATACTGGTTGGGATATCTACAGCAGATACAGAGGCGGAAGTGGAAAAGCTATCATCGAAATTATTGAAATTAAGAATTTTTGAAGATGAGACTGGTAATCTTTGGAAACAAAATGTCCAAGATGCAAAAGCACAAATACTATCAGGTGAGTTTTAAAGTTTTACGATTCGAATATTCTAATTTCTTCCAACTAACTTCATGACAATAGTTTCACAATTTACTTTGTTGGCCAAAACTAAAAAGGGAACCAAACCAGATTTACATCTAGCGGCAAAAGGTAAGTATATACAAGATATCTGTATAATCTTTTTACTGAAGAAATACCAAAAAGAAATACTGACAAAAGATTATCTATTTAAAGGACCACAAGCTAAACCACTATATGACTCATTCTTGAACAAATTGAGATTAGGATTGGGCGACGAACATGTTAAAGATGGGGTTTTTGGTGCCATGATGGATGTTGCGTTAATCAACGATGGTCCAATCACCATAACTCTTGATTCTGATGAATAACTGATAAGTGACTCCATATAAGGTATAAGTTTAATCAAGATTCAATAGATATCTCAAAGATATAGAATGAGACAGCAATTCTCATAGAGTATATAATATACTTTATTTAAATTACAAAGAATATAGAATGTATTTCATATAATTGAAATTATTTACCCACGTCAATTTGTAGTTTTATGGTTATCTAGAGTACATTATTTAATAAAGCTTAAAATGTTCAAATAGTCGTTTGTGATCAATTTTGGTTGTTATAGCAACAACAACTATGTACATGGAAAACAAAAAGAATTAACGGGGATTTTGGGCGGGAAACTTACTAAGCAAGATGGGAGTGCGAATAGAGAAAAAAAATTTTTTTTTTTTCAATTTAAAAAAAAAAAATTCTTTGTGTGAAAAGTTATTAACATATATAGGTTTAAAGGTTTAAGACTAAAACAATTCAATCTCCCAATTGTATTTAAATAAATTTATAGAATATATAATTCAAGATGGCCAAAACTGTTAAATCAAGCAAAGACAAAAAAGTCTCTTCAAAAACTGACAAAAAATCAAAAGTCACTAAACCAAGTAAAGAAGACAAAAAAGAAGCTAAATTGAAAGAAGCTAAATTGAAAGCCGAATTAGAAAAGAAAGAAGCTGAAAAGAAAGAAGCTGAAAAGAAAAAACAAGAAGAAGAAGAATCTTCATCTTCATCATCAGACTCAGACTCAGACTCAGACTCAGACTCATCAGACTCAGATGAAGAAGTCAAAGATGCTGACAAAAAAGAAGATTCATCAGACTCAGATTCAGACTCAGATTCAGACTCTTCAGATTCAGAAGAAGAAAAAGAAGACAAAAAAGAAGATAAAAAAGACTCATCATCATCTTCTTCTTCTTCCTCCTCATCATCATCATCATCATCAGACTCATCATCAGACTCAGATTCATCAGATTCATCAGACTCATCAGATTCCGAAGATGAAAAAGATGATAAAAAAGATAAGAAACAAGAATCAAAAGAAAAATCAGACTCCTCAGACTCAGATTCTTCAGCTTCAGACTCAGATTCCTCAGATTCAGACTCAGACTCAGACTCAGACTCAGATTCAGACTCAGACTCAGACTCATCAGAAGAACCAAAAAAACGTAAAGCTGAAGAAGCTGAAACTCCAATTAAAAAACAAAAAGTTGAAGAACCAGCTGCTGATGCTGAACCAACCACTTTATTCGTTGGTAGATTATCATGGAACATTGATGATGACTGGTTAAAATCAGAATTTGAACCTTTAGGTGGTGTCATTTCTGCCAGAGTTATTATGGAAAGAGCTACTGGTAAATCAAGAGGTTATGGTTACGTTGATTTCTCATCAAAAGCTGCTGCTGAAAAAGCCTTGAAAGAATACCAAGGTCGTGAAATTGATGGTAGACCAGTCAACTTAGATTTATCAACTGGTAAACCACATAATTCAAATCCAAGAGCCGACAGAGCTGCTAAATTTGGTGACACTCCATCAGAACCATCTGATACCTTATTTTTAGGTAACTTATCATTTAACGCTAACAGAGATAACTTATTTAATACTTTCTCAGAATATGGTTCAGTTATCTCAGTTAGAATCCCAACTCATCCAGATACTGAGCAACCAAAAGGTTTTGGTTATGTTCAATTTTCATCAATCGATGAAGCTAAAGCTGCTCATGAAGCCTTAAACGGTGAATACTTAGAAGGTAGAGCTGTTAGAATTGATTACTCAGCCCCAAGACAAGGTGGTGACAGAAAATCATTTGGTGGTAACAACAACAGAGGTGGTGATAGAAGATCATTCGGTGGTAACAACAACAGAGGTGGTGATAGAAAATCATTTACACCAACTGGTTCTAACAGAGCCCCAGTCACTGCTGAATTCAAAGGTAACAAAAAAACTTTTGATTAAACAACAACAGTTTGATAGCAAAAGCAATTTTGTTTGTTAATTTTCATTCTTTTACCTTTTTTTTTATTTATTATATTTTTTATTTTCATTTTTATTATTATTATTATTACTATCATTTTTCTATCATATCATTTTAAATATTTAGTATTTGGGGTATCATTATGGTTTTATTGAAAAAAATTAACACTCTGTTGTTCGAAACTAATTTGCATCTATATATATATATATATATTATCATTCAATGTCTTAAAATTAAGAGTTAATAAACAATTTGTACATTAATATCAAATAATTAGTTTTATCATAAGTTTTTTGTTTCTTTCTTTTTGAACTTTGTAATTTGTAATATTGAAAGATTCATTTCATAATTTGTAGAATATTTGACAATAATATATCATATTTATAATACTAGTGGATATCATGAATTAGATTGGATTCATATAAATTATATATTATTTTTAATAATTTATAGTATGCAAGTAAATTCCTACTACAGGTTTTTTTATTACCTACTGCAGCTACAACAAATGAGTTGGCAAAGTATAAGATGAAATATTCACTTATTTTTTTTAACCAGATATAAATAGATAATTTATAATATATAGCTATTAGAACTTAGTAGTAAGTTGTAAGTTATAACACCTGCCCTTCAGGTTTCGGCAATATACTATGCAATGTGCACTGTGTTGTATGATGTAGGTTATACGATATTTGTTGTATTGTTCTATGTACAGTTGTAAGTTCTTTTTCACTTGATTCATCCCTGAATTTTTAAATTTCTTCTCTTGAATTGATCGCTGATCCTACAGCTTTTAATGATCCTCATTATAAATTCAAAATTTTTTTCCAAGAAATGTTTTATTCCCCGGCAAGTTTGTTTAATGTCAGATATACATTTATCGGAAGACTAAACGTTGAACGTTTCAACCGATATTATTGACACAAAATTTATGCCCAGAAATTATGCTTACTGCAACATTATAGTTTAAATTTTGATTGATTTTTTTTCTTTCTTTTTGTCAACTTACAATAGGTAGATCTGTATATGTTGTAAAGATTCAATATAATTCAATTATGCATTCAAAATAATTGAATATTTTATATTGTTATAACTTTGTCTATTTTTTTTCCCCTAAGCTGTGCCACATTTTTATCACCGATCACTCTAGACAATTGAATATATAATATTTTTCACCTATAACGTCATCGAATGAAATTGTTGGTTTCCTCAAATATGAAATATACATATTTGTTGTGCACGTCAATCAGTTGTGTACCTGAGTAGTATAAGAATGATTACAAGGGTATGTGATCCCTTAGGTAGACCATAAGTTCACGTCAGTTATATTCAATATTTCACGTATTCCTGCTCTCGTCCAGTAAAAAGTATGAGGCGGGGAAGATCCGAATCGATAGTTGAGTACTGACTTCTTAATTCGTTGTTCTCTTTCTGACTAAATTATATAATTCTTCAAGGTCTAGAGCTGAACATAAGCAATATATAATTTATTGTATATTAACTCTGAATATATTGCATATTTCGTTGCATGTTCACTGTTCACTGTTCAATTATTCAAATAATTTATACAAATATCGTTTAAAATTTAATGGAGACAAACCCACAAATTATTATAACTTGAAGGTTTTTAACATTGAAACTACCAAACTTTATGCTATAACGGTATAATACTAGACACAAATACAGAAAAGCATTGTAAATACCAATCCAACTAATAGACCAAGCTAAAAAGTTCTTGCCTAAACTTTAAAATTTTGTAGTAGTGAATTTGATGTGATATCTTAGTCCTGTGCCGCTAACAATGGTGCCGACCGGCGACTGCGGGCTGCCTGCCCCACTGCTCACTGCTCACTGTGCCCAGAGCCCACTAGTAACCTTTGCCGGTTATTACTTGAATACGATAATTGTTTTCGTCGTGTGTGCATAAAATATACATTTTATTGTTTTTTTCTTTTTAACTGTTTAAAATTCAATCCCCAACAAAGATAATGTTCAAACTCTATTTATATGATTAAATCATTTATATCACCTAATAGATTTAGTCTCAAATAATTATCAACTTATCCAATTCTACAAATATATATTAATTCTCAAGTATCTACTTGGTTGTGTTTTTTTTGTGTGCTTCTTATTTTCTTTTTTTTTTTTTTTCTATTTTTCTTTTTCTTTTTGATAATTAATAATTGAACTATCTATTCGTACCAAGATTTCCAAAAGGCAAAGCTGATAACAGAAAGGTCAAAGCCAAGAACTATACTTAAAATAAGTTATTCACCTCATCATCAGACATTATATTGATAGAAAGATAATTCTTCATGAGGAAGACAGTCTCACGGTTCCTACCGTCTAGATCGAAGAGTTCAGGCGCCATTAAAAAATCGTTAGGAATTGATGATGTCAATTTGGTTCAAGAATTTTATATAGAACTGGATGAACCTCATAAAAATTGGAAACCAGGTGAAACAATAACTGGTGTTATAGTACTAGATTTGAAGAAAAATACGATAAATATAAATATTGGATTGATGTTAAAAGGTTATATAAAGATAAAGCAAAGTACAACAACCACAACCCCTAAAACTAAACCATTAGATTTATTTGAATATACCTGTTTAATTTATGGAGAACAAGGAAATCATGAAAATGAACTAGTTAATGGATTAAGTAAAGGTGAACATAGATTCCCATTTTCTATGAAATTACCGAAAAAAAACATTTATACATCCATCAGTTTTGAAAAAGGTTGTATCGCATATTATTTAAAAGCATCTATAAATCATAATTTCACTTCAAATACATCATATTCATCATCTCTCTCAGTATCATCTCCATCTTCTCCAACTTCATCGTCGTCATCATCATCATTCACCTTAAATGGAATAAATTCCTCAATATTAATCAATGGTAAAAGTACAATACAATCATGTGAAAGAGGAATTAATATACTTGTACCCATAAATGTTGCAAAGATACCCAAACCTCAAACTAAATATGCATTTCTAAAAGTTTCAGAAAAGAAATTAATGAAAACAATTAGTTCGACTTCAACAGTGAATTCATCAATCACCCAATTTTCCAATGCAAGTGAAAATAGTAATGAATCTTGTACATGTCAACCAAAACAATCTGAAAATTTTAATCAATCAAATAATTGTATTGAATCACAGAACTCACAATTCAATCCACCTACTCCAACTACTTCTAAATCAATAGCTTCAGAAAGTTCAGTTGCACCAATTAGATTGGGTGTTGATATACCAGAATCTGGATTTTTAAGAGGTGAATTGATACCCATCAAAATCAAAGTATCACATTACAAACCAATTCATTCTCCAAATGGTATTATTGCCACATTAACAAGGATATGTAGGGTAGATAATGGACCAGATTCAAGAATTCAATCATTTAGAAAAGATTTATCACAAAGCATAACCCCTCTTTATATCGATCCAGAGACTTTGACATCTGAAATTAGAACTTCACTTAGAGTTCCTGTTGAAGCTTTCCCTACAATTATTGGTTCCAATATTGTTACATTTCAATATTATGTTGAAGTTTTAGCAAACATATCATCGAAAAATCTTATTTCAAATTCAATAAATTCTCAAAATTCAACCACCAAAAAATTACAACAAAATATTCTTTTTGATTTTGATTTAGAAAAGGAAAATAAAATTGAAAATTCTAATGGGGGTGAAACTGGAATTATTAATGTTGATAAATTTAAAAGGGCAAAATCCTACTTAGGATTAAATACAGAAATTATTGTTGGTACAGAAAGAATTTACAAGAAAAATTTAATGTCAAATTTAGACTCAAGAAGTAAAGAAATTAAGGTTAATTCAGATAATTTGGTGGAAGAATCGTTAATAGAATCTGGAAATTCATTTGTTGACATCTCAATTGGTAGAACTTCTATCTCACCATTAAGTATTGATAATATACCAAATGGTAACTCAACCACACCTGAGTCTTCAGAACTTAACGGTATACCTCCTACAATTGATAATACTAATAATAGGCATAAAAATGAATTTGAAATAATTCACTTGCAAAATGGTAATAATGCAGAACATATCAATGAAAAGGAAGCTTTAAGATTAAGAGAAGAAGCTTTATTACCATCGGAACCACCATTGATATCTGAAGAATTTGAAACTCCAGTTCCAATTTACTCAACCGAAGATAATTTCAAGAGTGAAGATTATAATGGAATTACTTTTAATACAAGAAACAATGATCCAAGCAATTCTATTGATAATCACATAGGAAATAACATTCCAATAGATTTTACCGATAGTAATAATGATAATGAAACCATAGTTTATGTGAATGATGATAAGAATGAATTAGAAAGAAGAAGATTACAATCCCTAGAAAGTGATCCTCCAGAATTTGATTACTTACCTGAATATACTGCTGGTCAGTTAAATCATAAATCAAAATGAGGAGGAACATTAGAACTTGAATCAGTTGGAGTAAAATTCTACAAAAGATTCAAAGAATAATTTAAATAATTCGAAATTGTATAAATAACCTTATTTTTAACAATATTCAAACACCTTGAATCTTCCATTAATGACGTAGACAATCACAAAAATATTGGATCAAAATTAAATTGTTAAAAAAAAAATAGAGAGAAGAGAAGAGGAAAAAAAATAATATTGAAGGATGCGAGGTTCGAACTCGCGCGGACAACCGTCCAGTAGATCTTAAGTCTACCGCCTTAGACCACTCGGCCAACCCTCCAGATTTGTTGATGAAAAGTTTCAGCTGTTTGTCCCAGCTTGAAGTAGAATAATCTTTAAAATCGCCGCCAATTTTGGTTTGCTGTTAGCGATTCCAAAATAGATATATATTATAATTAACAAGCCACTATAATTATTTTGATGAAAGCAATCCAGTATGATATAACACCTAATTAATTCAAGATATTATATATTATCCTTACAATTATACCGTGGGGACACAAGTTCAATAATATATCTCTGAATAAGAAGTTTATCAATATAATCCGATTACCAATTGATATTACTGTAATCTTTTCTATATCTATATCTTCCCTCTCTCGCATAGAAACTACAAAATTAGGTTGTCAAAGATTTTTGAATTAGATTATTGTTTTTATCAATCACTCTCTCTCTTATAGTTATCTGAATATTATAAAAAAACACTGGTTTATTTATATGTAACAAATATTTTCTAATCTTGCACATGATCAATCAACCTCGGAATTATTATTATTATTATTATTATTATCTTTCTATAAATTAAATCTTTGCTTAATCTTTATAATAACTTGGATCTTTAGGTCCCCCCCCCCCTCATAATATAAGTTAAGCAGTCATCATACATTAAATTTTCAAGCCAAGAAATATTTATAAAGGACAAAAATTATTGCGAGATTTATCGATTGAAATTCATAGCTTTTTATAAACCCCGTTCAATTATTATGTATATATATATGTGTGTTTAAGCGAATTAATTCTTCTTGTAAGGATATAATTGATTGATTGATTGATTGGATGTTACATAATATATATTTAAATGAGTTAGATCAGTCATATTATAATAATAGATAATGAATAAAGAAGAAGATATTGAACTCCAAGAAAATCTTCTGAATGGTACTGATTCATTTGCATCATCTCCAAATTCTCAAGAACTTTCAGAATATGTTACATATAAAGGTGAAACTTTTTTGAGGAAACCTTTAACAGATTGGAGAGTTTCTAAAAATCTTAAATCTCAAATTTTATTCAGTTTTTCCTTTTTATTTTTGGTGGGATTATCTGATCAAGCTGTTGGTTCATTAATTCCAACTTTAATTGAACTTTTCAATACTACACAATTTAGTATTTCTATTATATTCATATTACAATTTTGTGGTTATTCTACAGCTGCTTTAAGTAATAATTGGATTCATTTAAAATTTGGTAGAGTTGGAGTTTTAACTTTTGGAATTTCAAGTTTAATATTTGCTTATTCATTTATTGGAATTTTTAATTTGAAATTACCTTTAGCGATATTTATTCCTCTTTTTTATTTCATTGGTTTAGGTATTGGATTAACTGATAGTTGTTTGAATGTATATCTATCAAATTTAGATGATAGTAATGAAATTATGGGGATATTTCATGGAACTTATGGATTAGGATCTATATTTAGTCCTCCTATAATTTCATTTATTTTAAAAATATTTGGGAAAGAAAAATTTTATTATGGATATTTAGGTTTATTAATAATAAGCATTGTTGAATTAATTGGTATTCGTTTTACATTTAAAAATGAAACTCCAATTAAATATGAATATTTTAACTTTATTCATCATGATTCTAAAGAAATTGAAGATGATGATGATGATGAGGATCAAGGTTTAGATAATAGTGTTTCATTCCAAGGATTGATAAAAGATTGGTTAATTATAGCATTTTGTGTTTATTTATTCCTTTATATTGGCGCAGAAATTTCAATATCTTCATGGATTTTAACTTACTTATTACAAGTTATGAATTTAGAACAATTAGAATCTAGTTTTATAATTTCTTGGTTTTGGATTGGATTATCAGTTGGTCGAATTTTTTTAGGATTTTGTACAAAATATTTTAAAAATGAATATCGTGCAAATTTATCATATTCAATTACAAGTTTTCTTACATTTAGTTTATTAACAATTCTTTGCTTTTTCATTTCACCATCGATTCATTTTTTAAATTTTTTAGTATTTTTAAGTGGTATTTTCATTGGTCCATTATTTCCAACTGCAAATATTGCATTGATTAAAATTTTACCATCTAAATATCATGTTTTAGCTGTTGGGATTTTCACATCACTTGGTGGTTGTGGTAGTGCAATTTTACCATTTTTAGTAGGTAATTTAGCAGATTTAACTGGATTTAGATGGTTATTATGGTATATTTGGGTTCCTATTGGTGGATATTCTTTAGTTTGGTTAGGAATTCCAAAATTAAAAAGTAGATTTGTATATGATTATTGAAATAAAAAAAATTCAATTCAAATATTATAAATTTTGATGATGAGGACTTGATTTAATCAATTAAAATAAGTGATTTTCTTTTTAAACGTCAACGTACTAAATAAAGAAATTATAAAGAACCTCAAAAACTGCAATCGTACCTGGGTTTTTCTTTGTTGAAAGAAAGAAGTTGGAAAAAAAAATTTAAACATATGCCCCCTGCCAGAATTGAACTAGCGACCTTTGCATTACAAGTGCAACGCTCTACCACTAAGCTAAAGGGGCTTAGTTCGGAGTTTATTGATTCCGGTACAGCACAGACAATGTATGTGCATATGAGCACTGGGATAAGTTTTTTTCCACCAGGAAAAAAAAAACTATCAAGAAGAGAAAAAAAAGTCACTTGGAAATACTCTTCTTTGGAATAACTAGAATCACTAAATACCTGAACGTAATATTTTTAATCATAATTCCTAGAAAAAAATAATCATAAAGAAAACATAAATGAGTACTCTTGATAGAAGAAGAATTTTAGGACCAGCTAATGTAAAGCCCTTAATATTTGGTTTATCATCAAGTCAATCTAAACAAGAGAATAAAATTGAAGAAGAAGAAGAAGAAGATATAAACTCTCAAATTTCTAAAACTTTCATTAAAACTGGTTTAATTACAAATGCTAATGGTAGTTCTTATTTAGAATATAATGGTAACATTATAAGTGTTTCTATATATGGTCCAAGACCTGTACGAGGTACATTTACAGAAAAAACCAGTTTAGATGTTCATTTGGATGATAATACTGAAACTATAAGTGATTTATTGAATAAAAAATTTTGTAATTATATTGAAAATAATTTTACAACTGTGATTAATTTAAATAAATATCCAAAGAGCGGGATTTCTATATTTATAAATGTTTTAAGTATTAATAATTTTCAAAAATACAAGTATAAATTATTAAGTTTAATTTCAGATGCAACTACAATTGCATTAATTAATTCAGGTATTGAAATTATAGATATTGTATCATCAACTTTTGATTTGAATTCAAATACAGTTATAAGTTTTATTAAATCAAATGAAATTGTTGGTTTATTAAGTGATTCAAATAAAATTTATAAAGATGTTAATGATTTTAATAAAATTATCAAGAAATTAGGAAATGATTCAAATATTGTGAAAAATTCTTTAATCAATTATTTAATGAGTGGGAATTAATTAATATAATATATATATATAATATTGTTACATTAATCATGATGTTAAATTTAATATAATCGTTGAGCTCAATATATAATATTTATTATAATATTTAAATATACTTATATAATTTAATCTATTATACATTATATCAAAAAAAAAACACCCCAAGTTTTTTAAGAATTAAAATTTAAATCTTTTAAAATTTTTTTTGATTGAATAATTCTATTAGAAATACCTTGAACAGTTTTCAATTTTTTCAAAACTTCAAAATTTATCTTTATATCAGTTAAATTAGAAACAATAATTTCAAATAATTTTTCATTTTTAATTTTATTAAATTCAATATTTTCAAATTTTGTTTCAATTTTATAGTTATTATCTTTGAATAATAAATTATTAAAATAATTCAATAAATTTTCCGATAATTCAAATTCATCATTTAAATTTTTTAAAATTGGAATTGAAATTTCAAAAGGTTCAGAAATACTTAAAACTTGATGAGATTCATTTTTATGATATCTAAATTCATAAACTCCATTTTCTAATCCAGTTAATTTTTCAGTAAAATCTAAAATTCCATCAATTTTGATAATATTTTCATTAAATTCCACTTCATTAGAATAAGCTTTGGAATTAATTGGTAACCATTTACCAAAACTTGAAATATATGTAGTTGTTCTTGATTTACCAGTATTTAAAACTTTATACAATCCAATCCAATCTTTATAACCATGATCTTGAGGAGCTTTCCATTGAATTTGTAATCTATCTTTACCTAAATTATATTTAAAATCATCATCCCCAATATTGATAACTTTTAAAGAATATAAAGGATTAATAATTTGTGGTAATTTCCCAAATTTAACATAATTAGATCTTAAATTAATTTCTGATTGACTTCTTAAAGATTTATATTTTTTTGTAATAATTTCAAATGGATCAGATAATTGATTAAAAGATTTTGGTAAAATTTTATTCAATTCTAAAGAAACTCCAGATATATTTTTCAAAATTTGTTGTTCACCATAAATTTTAATCATATGAGGTTTTTCCACAAATGTTAAAAGATAAGAAATATTTAATGACCAAATTATAGCCAAAAAAAACACATATTTTGAATATGTAATTAAAGAAATTCCCCAAATTCCACTTATACCTAAAAATCTTTCAGGATTATTTAAATATCTATAAATTCCAGTTTTAGTTAATTTTTTTTTATTTTCAAATGAATTGAATTCATTTGATAAAAAAAAATCTCCATAAAACCAACCAAATTCACCAATTGAATTTAAAATATATGATGAAGTCCAAATTTGTAATAAAATTAAAGTTGAACCTAAAATTAATCTAATTGATAAATAGTGGTAATTTTGCCAAAATTGACCATTTAAAATTTCTCGAATTGAAATTGTAAATAATGTTGAATAACTTAAAACTAATAATATATTATAAATTATTTGCCAATTAATAAATGCATTTAAATTATTAAACCCCTTTTGAAGAAAAATTTTAGTCCAAATTTTTTTTGAAGATTGAAGTTTTAATAAATTAATTGTAATTAATGATTGAATTAATTTAACAATTAAAGCTATATTGAAAAAAATAAATGTTATTCTATCATTGTTAAATTCAAATAAAAATGGTGATATAAAAATAATTATAGTTATAATTAACAATAATAAATCAATTGGTCTAACAATTGGATTAAAATTTTTAAATATAATCATTGGTTTGATATAATTTTCATGATTTTCTAGAATAAATTCTGAAATTTTCACATTTTCATTATCATTCTCTGATCCATTCCCATAAATTTTATTGATATGAGGTTCTTCAACATATAATAAAAATATAAATTGTAATGAATGAGCTAAAATTGAAATTATTAATATATAATAAGATTCTGTAATTAAAGCAAATCCATAATAACCAATATAACCAACTGAATACATTGGATGAGGAAATAAATTGAAAACCCCATCAAATATAAGATTAGATTCTTGTAAAAAGAAAAAATCCCCCCAATACCAAGCATAATCTTTAACAACTCTATGAGCATCAAATTTAACCCAAAAATTGAATAAAATTAATAAAATCCCCAACGAAACCCTTATATAATCTAATATGGTATAATTTATAAATTTTGTCAATTGATTTAAACCTTTATACCAAACTATAAACATATAAGTTATAAAATCTTGCATTAAAATTAAATCAACAAATTGTCTAAATAATAACCAAGTATTAAATTCTTTAGGAAATTGATCAATTTTATATTGATATCCCATTTTAGATTTAATTTCTAAATTTATTAAATATTGAATCCAAGTCTTACTATATTTATTAAATAATCCATATTTTGTAAATAAATTAACCAACCATTTTTCATTTGATTGTTTATATAAAATAATTCCAATTCCTAAATTATATGATAATCTCCAAAATGTATATAAAAAAGTGAAAATTATCAATCTAATAGAATTATTGGGTAATAAATTATATATAAAGAAATTTAAACCCAATGTCAAACAAATTAATAATTCACCATATGATTTTTTAATTGTTGGATCAAATAATGAACGAATCATATCATAAGTTTTTGGAACTTTAAATATAATACCATCATCAGTTTTACCTATTGTTAATTTATTATTGGTATTATTTATTTGATTTGATGATTCATCATCTTCTTCTATAATGACATCATCATTATTATCATTAACTTTTGATTGAATTTGATTCTTGGATAAATCACCCATAATAACATATAATGAATCTATATTGCACACACACACAAACACAAAGAATGACAGCTTTAGTTGAATAGAAGTTTAAAAAAAAGTTCTGAGTATTATGATTTGTTTATTGTTTGTTGAAAACAATTTCAAAGGATAATAGCTAATCTTTATTGAATAACTATATAGATAAATATCCTTATAATCTCTTATTTATATTCAATCAAATGATCCTTATCAATGGTAGTGTGACTGAAATAAAAAATTTTTAACACTCACACGCCCTCTTAAAATCCTCTTTTGATCTCCACACATATAAAAAAAATAGCATATGAAAATATTTAATAAGTTAATCAGAGTAAATTATTTGGCTTGTGACAGTTTAAACTAAAAAGGAATAAGTTGATTGATTCTTATGCTCATTGAATGATGATAATAAGAAAATATCACATGCAATTATAAAATTAATAATGGATAAACTAAGTATATTTCCTTATTAGGATATTATCAGCTTATGTAAGAATATTGATTATATAATCTATTAAATTTCAATTATAATAAAACATGTTCGTGATAATATAATTGGTTGTTAAACGATATCAAATGAATTATATATCAGCTTATATATATTGATATAGATAATATAGAAATAGAAACTATAATAATGTCAAATTATTATTACAAGAATTGATAGTATATTATAAATATTATATATATAGATGTGTTCAATATTAACTATATTCTATATTAATCTATATAATATATTTGTATAGTTTGATTTGTAAGTATTATTTGATGCAGGCTAATATCAAATATATTATAATTTATTGATATATACTGTGGCAGCTACATTAATATTGTCGAAAATAAACGTGAACAATAATATTTGACACCTCAATTTATTATATGAATTACGTATATAAGTGGTTATTTGAAGTATAATATAACTTATAATTGATTTCGCTTTGATTACTCAATTCTGTTAAAATTATAAAAAAGAATATTACCAGCGATCATAATATTTTAATATCATGATGGGCTATATTTAAAGCTATATTTAATAAAAGACACCACAGTTTTTCTAATTATAATTAACATATAATATTAGTATCTAAATAATATTGTTATTATTCAACTGACGTTAGTAATTGGATTATGAAATATGTTGTGATTATGGGGCACCAACAGCCACGTTATAGTTTATCTGTAAAAATCTATGATCCAACCAAGATTTAAATATATAAAACGATTAAATCCAATATAAATTTAATTCTTACAATATAATCATATTTTATTTTACTATATATTTGAAAATATAAATTCAAATTCTAATTCTATAATACAAATAAAACACATACAATATGACTTCAGTTGCAGTTATCGGTTTAAATGGTCGTCTAGGTAAACCAATTATTGAAAGTTTATTATCAGAACCATTTATTTCCAAAATTAATACACCAATTAAATTATTAACAACAAATTCAGATAAACAAGTTGTTTCCAATGATAAATTACAATATATTAACTATAAAACTTTAGATGGGGGTTTGAAAACTGCTTTAAAAGATGTTGATGTAGTTATTAATCTTGGTAATATTCCAAAATCCCCAATTCAAGATATTTTAGATGCAATTATTGCTAATAATGTTAAACTTTATATTCCATCTCAATTTGGTACTGATTTACAAGCAACTGAAGTTGATTTCCCAGGATTTTTAAACGTTAAAACTCAACATTCTAAAGCTGCAAGAGATGCTGGAATTAAAACTGTTGATGTTATTACTGGATTATTTATTGAAGATGATCAAACTTATTCAGGTCGTCCATTTGGAGTTTTCAATTTCAATGAAGAAAAAAAGGAAATTGAAATTATTGGTGATGAAGATGAATCAATTCAATTAAATCCATCATTTTTTAGAGATATTGGGAATTCAGTTGCTGCCATTGTTACATCATCAGATTATTCTAAAATTCCAAATAGAGTTAGAATTTTTTCAGATAAAGTTACATTAGGTGATTATATTAAAAGATATGAAAATCAAACTGGTATTAAATTGAATAGAACTTATAAAAAAGTTGATGAAATTGTTCAAGAAGCTAAATTAAAATATCAAAATTTTTCATTTGCTGATTTTGGATTTTATTTAAAAACTTTTGCCGCTCAAGGTGAAAATAAAGGTTTAACTTTTGAAAAGGAAAATGAAAAGGAAATTATTAATCCAAATGAATCATTATTTAAATGGACTAAATATGTTGTTTAAAGATAATTATAATCATTATTTAGTTTATATATAATAATACGAATAATAATGATTAAAATATATATATTTAGCAAATATTATATAACAAAATTAGTGAAAAGTTTTTTTATTGTTTAGAGTTCTTAAAATTTCTTGTCCCATGAATTAAATATTTTGAAATAATGATTTAGTTTTGAATTATATAAAAAAGTACAATTAATTGTACCATAAAAAAAAATTTAAAGTTCCCCCGTTTATAAAGTTAAATTGTTAAATTGATTGTTTAATTCTTTTGAAAATAATGAATTGTTCTTAGCAGATTGTCTGTTTTAGCAAAAAAAAAAAATTGATATAAAAAAAGTAAAGGAATAGTCTTGTAGTTTAAGATATTTAAAAAAAAAACAACTGGATAAAGGAATGAAAAATTTGAATTGACATATATCACATGTTTATATTGTAAATTTATTGTAAATTATTATTCCTTGGAAATGAATTGTGAGAATTGTCATTGAAGTTATTATAATTGGAATTGTTTTGAATTTCATTAATTGGAATTGAATAATTTTTTTGGTTGAAATTAGACATTGAAGAATAATTATTATAATTATTTGAACCATAATTCATATTTATAAAGCTATGGCTATTATTAGGGTTTTGATGATTAAGATTTGAAATTGTTGGGTTTATCCCATTAGATTGTAAATTATTTTGCAAAGTGTTATTATAATTGATGTTAGTGTTGGAATTATTATTTCCATAATTGTTGGAACTATTTGAACCAATTTGATTCATAAAATTATTATTGATAGTATTTTGAAAATTGGTGTTCCTTTGATTATTGACTCGATTGAAAGAGTTTGAGTTTGCTTGTGATGGAATGAAAGTTTGAACAGAACCAACCGAATTTCTGTAACTATTAACATTTTCACCAGTAGTGTTATTTAGTGATTTATATCTATTCTGATCTAACTTAGATTGTTGCTCAAAATTGTTCAATCCATTGGAATTAACACCATGAATGGTAAAATTATCCGGGGTGTTTTTTTTCTGGTAAATATGTGCTTGTGAAACATTAGAATTTAAACTTGAATTTAGAGAAAAGTTATCATTACTAGTCATTGAAAAACTATTGGCAGGACTGGTATTGATATTAGATGATAAACTATTGATTCGAGATTTTAATTGATCATTGATTATTGATGTCTGATTTGAAAAATCCCGACTTGCACGAGAGGTGTTTCCATAATTGTTTTCGCTTGGGATGTTTGTTGAAGCATTGGTGGATAATGGTGACACATGTTCTTTAGTATAACCCAAAATCTCTAAATAATCTGTAGCATCAAACGGAACAAGAGTAATTGAATTCTTATCATCATTCTCTAACTCAAGTAATTTTAAGAAATCATCATATTGATCAGTCCCATCATTCCATAGTTTAACATAATCAGAAATTAAATCAGATATCAGGTTACTATTTTTTATAATTTCAATCAATTCTTTGTTTGAATGAAATGTTAAATGATGTAATAATTTAAAAGCAATTGATTGAAGTTTTAAATCCTTCATACTTAACTCTTCAATATGTTGAATCAGTTTAAAGACAGCAAAGGAACCGAAAAATTGGAAAATATTTTCAAATAATTCAAATGTTTGAATTTTAATAATATTACCCAACGATCTATAATCATAAAATATAGATGATGAATATTCAGATAATGAGATTAATTCATTTGAAACGAGCAAATTTGAAAAAAGGACTGTATAATACAATTCTAGTAAAACATCCTGAATGCGGAATTCTGAATTGATCTCTAAACTTCCCAATTTACCGTTAAAACTGACAAGATCTTTATTTTCACCGTAACCTTGTAATAGTTTTGCAAAGATTTTGGACAATAATTGATTTGAATGAATCAATCTTTCGAAATTTGATAAATTTGATTGGATTTTTGAAGATGAAAAGCTTTCGAAATCTAAAAAATTCGATTTTGGTAACGGCGGGAAACGCCCAAAATTTATCTTATCTTTGAGGGACTTTGGGAAATCTTTCTTGGGATTTAAATTTTTCATTAGAGCAGAATTCACAAGGAAAATTAAATGAGTTAGCACCCCATCTAAAGAAAAGGTTGACCCTAAATCTGTCACAGCCGAATGATCCTCAACAATATCGAAATTCCTGTATGTATATAACAAAGCCATCTCAAGGCATAAGCTAATTTGAAAGTCATTTTCGAATTCAATTTTGTAATTATGATCAATTACCTCAAATAAGACTTTATATCTAGCATATGCCGAATGTCCAATAGCTTCCAAAATTGGTGTATCTAAAGCATCTGACAACAACCTGATAGTCAAATCATTTTCAATTTTTTCCAATGGAATAACAGACCCTACTCTAAAAGCAATAGCTTGATACTCTTCAAATAAACCACTTTGTTTCTTCATATTTAAAAATTTAATATCAATGTTCAATGTTTGCAACATAATACCAATAGATTGTGAGCCAATATGAGTTGAAAGAACTGGTAATAATTGACATAGATAATACTTGTCAGTTTCATGATTCATACTATTGTTGAGTGATTTCAAAATATTATAAACTGAAACCACTTCTTGTGATAATTTTAAAATGTAATTGTTTGACTTGTAAGGAATTATCTGATAGATCAATTCTAATGAAGTATCATAATCTTGAAACAATTCAAATCTATTCAAAATTTCTCTTGGACCTGGTATAAAATTCAAATCCATATTATCATCCCTTTGACGTTGAAATGTCTTTTCCCATAACTTATTAAAAACTTGATACACTTCTGAATTGGACTGTTGGAATAAATTAGCTACACCATCTAAAAGAGGTTTTGTTTTCAAATGATATGTGAGAATTAATGTCAATATTTTGGTCAATGAATCAGCGAAATGAAGCTTTAATTTATAGTTTAATGACGTATAAATTAATAATGGTGTTATAAAAGAGCATTTTGAAAGTAATAGATTTTTGGAATCAGAAGGTTTGAGTCTTTTCAAAACATTTATAACTTCTAAATAAATTTTAATTACCTGATTAATAATCTCTGGTGTCGTATGTTCTATTTTAACCATAGAATTGATTTTAAAGCTTGCAATTGTCAATGATACAATTTTTAAAAATTCTTGAATCGATGAGTTATGATCCCATATTTTAAAACGTTTGAAATATGGGGAGAGAATGTTTAAATTTTGTTCAATTTTTTCTTCCAATTCTTTCTCATCTTTTAATCTCGAAGTTCCTTCATTAAAACTTTTAATCTCGTTAAGCGCTTTTCTCACATTATTGAACGATTCTTCACCTTCATTTATTTCTATTGAACCAATACTGCTAAGTTTTAAATATATATCTGGATAATTATCACCAAATTTTTCATCATCAGAGCTCAATGTTTCAACTGCTGAAAATTCTGGCTCTTCATCAACTTCTGAAATGAGATTTGATATAGTGTTTTCCTTTAGAGAATGATTTGATGAGATATTTAAGGAAGAAAAATCATTTTCTAAAGACATATTATCTTCGGTATATTCTCTTCTTTTAGTGACTTTTATCTTAAATCTCTCCAATATATTGTCGAAAATTTCAATGTGTTCCCTTGGATTAATCTCTTTCCTTAAAATAAAAGGATAGTCTGTGGCTTCAACAAAGGAAAACTATTCCTTAACCTAGGATGAAAAATTGAGAACAAAGATACCAGAGATATATAGTACACGAAATGAATCAATTTAACTAATCAAGACTTGAAATTCCACTCTAGATTTTTGTTATTTTATCTTTCCCCAAAAATATATATATAATTGTAATTCTTAAAACCCAATACATATCATCAATTGTTTTCCCAATATTATTTTTTCGTGTATATAAATAAAAATTCTGTAGACGTAGCTAAATATTATTAGCATTGATCTCAGTGTGTACTGTTTTTCCAAATTCCCGAATTCAGAACATCCCAACGAAACCGAAACTGGTTCAAAGATAAATAATCACAAGAAAATTGTAACATTTAACTAATATTAACAAATTCATATTAAGCTTGATATTATTCTTTTGTCTCTGTTTATGTTTTAATATGTTTGTTTAGGATTAGTTTCATGAATAAATGGATAAATTTTTTGAAGTTGATGTATCTCTGTAATTTCTGGATCAAGACAATTACCGAATAGGGGATAAACTTCTTACTTTTTTCGCAACTCCGCAACGACGTCATATAATTTTATACCATAGAAATTAATTAAGTAAGATTATAATAAATATTTAATATGTGCTTTTTAAAACTACCTATTAATTTAGCAATATTATATATTAATATGTGGGGAGAAAAGAATTTATAAAACCCCAATATTATTATTTGTATTATAGAAACACCTAAAAAAAAAAATTATCATTTATTTTAACTGGAGGTTTGTCTCTTTGTTTTTTTCTTGATTTGATTGCTTTTATGTCTTTACACCTCTTTTTTGATTTCAAATACTGAATTTTTAATAAAAAAAAATACTTGTACCACTTATATTCAAACAAATTATGGTTCTTAAAACTGCATTATTAGTTATTGATATTCAAAATGATTTCCTTCCTGGTGGATCATTAGCTGTAAAAGATGGTGATAAAATCATTCCAGGAGTTTTAAATTTGTTAAATTTTTATAAATGGGATGCTGTTGCCTTTAGTCAAGATTGGCATCCAAAAGATCATATATCATTTGCATCAAATCATGCAAATGTTAAACCTTTTGAAAAAATTGAATTTCAATCGACTAAAGATCAAAATTATTATTCTAAAGAATTTGTTTGGCCAGATCATTGTGTTCAACATCATCATGGTGCAGATTTTCCTGATTCTTTAATTGAAGCTTATAAAAATATTGATGTACCAAAAACAATTGTTCAAAAGGGATCATTACATGATAGAGATTATTATAGTGCATTCAATGATATTTGGTATGATGATAAAACTGAATTGGATGCGTTTTTAAAAAGTAATGATATAGAACAAGTTTTCATTGTAGGATTAGCTTATGATGTTTGTGTTAAATATACTTCGGAATCAAGTTCCAAGATTGGTTATAAAACATTTGTTATTAAGCCATTAAGTAAGGCGGTTAATCCTAATAATTTGAAAGAAACAGATGAATACTTGATAAATAATGGAACTGGTATTATTGAAGAGTTGAATGATAAAATTTTAAATCGGTTGAAAAAAGGCGAGCAATAAGGAAAGTTGGTATTTGTTGTTGTTTTTTTAATGTTAGCTGGTTCTAACAAATTTATATTTCGTTTAATGATTTGTTACGGTTTATAATAATAATAATATTATGTATATCTTTTAAGATATAATATGAGATTAATACACTCTAGTCGAAAACTATTTGATAATTTTGATAGTCTACTACACAGGCACTCAATATAGTATAGGCTAACCAAAAGATCTATTTTTCAAATTAAAAGAAAACTGATCAATTCTTACTGTAAAATACCATTTATACAGGGATTGAGGGAAGTAATATTAAGTAACAACTTGCAACAAACATTTCATGATATTGATATAATTGATGAAAATATATTGTATGAGAAATCATATTTTGTACATTGTAATTATAACCCATAGATAATTGTCATCAAATAATATTTACTCCCACTGACTACACGTCTTTAAAGTTTAAGATAGTTCATAATAATAGTAGATAGTGTATATATATAGTTAATAAACAAAAGACTATATTAAAGCAAACAATGGAAATGATCTAGAATTAAAAAAACATAATAATATTACAATGATCTTTAATGAATCAATATCATTCCAATCATCTATTAAATTATTCGCGAACACATGCAAAATTATTTATTTTATTGCTACGTTGCAAATAATTTTTTTTTTTTAGCTTACTCAGAATTACTTAATAAAGCCCTCCCATGCAAGGTTCTATGATCCGGCAATCATCGACTTGCAGACTTTGCAGCGATGATTGATTGATAATTATTATTAAACATTATTAAAAAAAATTGTAACATAGCTGATGTATAAATTTTATAGATGTATATAAATAATATAAAAAAGAATCAATTTAAACCATTGAACTATACCATTGATAAATTTTTGTACTTCATTAATCAATCTAAATATATATATATTTTAATAATTATACTCTAACTCAATGTCAAAACAAGCTATTGAAATTCTTAAATTTGCTGGTAAAGACGGTGCCGTAAGTCAATTAAAAAACAAAAAATCTATCCCAGATAAATTACCTTGGGTGTGTCTTATATTACAATTCATAAAATACTAACATTATTGGTTTAAAAAAAGTTTAAAAGAAAAGCATCACAATTTAGAAACTTTATTTCTTCTGAACCAGGTTCAAAATTCACTCCAGAAGCTGGTAGATATACAGTTTATATCAGTTTGGCATGTCCTTGGGCATGTAGAGTTTTATTTTATTTAAATACAAAGGGTTTAATCAAAGATTTTAACCCAAAAACTTCAAGTGTTGCTAAAGATTCAATCATTGATCTTGCTGTTGTACATTGGCATATGGATTCAAAAGGTTGGAGATTTCCAAATGGGGAAGATCCTTGTGAAGCTGCTACTCAAGATCCAAATTATGGATTTGATAGACTTTCTAAATTATATTACAAAGCTAATCCAGATTATGATGGAAGATTTACTGTTCCTGTTGTTTGGGATAAAAAACTTGAAACTATTGTTAATAATGAAAGTTCAGAAATTATAAGATTTTTAAATACTGAATTCAATCATTTGATTGAAGATCCAAAGAAAAGAGCTATTAATTATTATCCAACAAATTTAAAAGAAAAAATTGATGGTTTAAATGAATTGACTTATGAAAATATTAACAATGCTGTTTATAAAGCTGGATTTTCTACATCACAAGAAGTTTATGAACGGGAAGTTTTAAATTTATTTGATCATTTGAATAAAGTTGAAAAAATTTTAAAAGATCAAAACTCTAAAGGTGAAAAATTTTTGTTGAGTAATGAATTAACAGAAGTTGATGTTCGTTTATTCACAACTATTATTAGATTTGATCCAGTTTATGTTCAACATTTTAAATGTAACATTAAAGATATTAGATCAGGATTTCCTTATTTACATAAATGGGTTAGAGAAATTTATTGGAATGTACCAGGTGCAAAAGATACTGTTAATTTTGATCATATTAAATTTCATTATACAAAATCACATATTGCAATTAACCCAACTACTGTTACTCCATTAGGTCCAATTCCTCATATTTTACCATTGGAGAAATGAAATGAAATGATTAATTATAAGTTTTTATTATCGATATTTATTAATGTATAGTTTAATTTGAAGTTTTTGGAAAAAAAATTTGAAATTAAAGAATTTGTATTAAAAGTTTGCCGATTGTTGTGATCAATAAATTATCTATCATCAAAAATATCAGTAATTTTTCTTATAAGTTGTTACATTTGTATGAATCTATTAAAATATATAATTACTAGATGCTATCAATCTACTTAATACATTGGTTTAGTTCAAAAGTTTAGTATTGAAAGATTGTTCAACTATAAATTGATTCAATGGGAAACTTTAACCTATATTATATCACGTGTTTCTTCATTACTATATAAAATTGTATATAAGTTATTTATAAGAGCGGTAAAATAATAAATTGTAATCAAAATTTCTATTCCAAAGCCCAAAAAAAAAATAGACAAATAAAGGAAATTTCAAAAATACTATAATTTATAGCTCTTTAAGATTTTATAGCTCTATTGATAACAGATTGATCCGAAAAGATATTTGTCGTTTATGTAAAAGATCATGAAAGAAATAGGGACTTTTGACACAATTGTATTTGTGTTTCTCGTGTTTTACTTTACAGCAGTAAAATATGGAGTTACTGGTATTTTTACTTTAACAAATTTTATCTTATATGTTGGATGTCCGTAAAACTACCATTGAATCACCAATTTTTTTTTTCTTTCTCTAAGAAAACACATCAAACATCAAATTATTATTATATGAATTTAGTTACTAACAATTCTCAGTTGTCGATTTGCCTTTGGAATTATTGAAAGAAAGAATGATATTCTTTTTTTCACAAAGTAC
Organism: Waltiozyma mucosa; assembly: GCA_030581415.1. Lineage (NCBI taxonomy): Eukaryota > Fungi > Ascomycota > Saccharomycetes > Phaffomycetales > Wickerhamomycetaceae > Waltiozyma > Waltiozyma mucosa. Next base: position 134,927 of record JAKTTK010000150.1, read on the forward strand.
CTACTCTCAAAGAGCAACTACATTTGAATTCATCACAACTACTTTTTTGAAATATAATCTTAAATATTTAGATTATAAGACAATTGGATCGGTTTTTTTATCAGAAGATGTCAATAAAGCTTTCTTATATTATAGGTTATACACCCAAAGTTTTGCTGAGTTGGGAGATTCCGAAATCAAATATGTAATTGATGAAAAAGTTGGCATTAAAAGTTTGAATATAATTTCACCTTCAAGATTCATTAAATATAAAAACCATGATGTGATTTTATTTTATATTCATGGTGGTGGATTCATTGCTGGATCTCCTTGGTTTTATGCTGAATTTATGAACATTTTGTTCTGTGCTTTGACTCATCAAGGTTTCAAAAATCCAGCAGTCATAGTTCTTGATTATCAAACAGGCAATTTCGCTAATGATCTAACCAATATTGCTGATGCTTGGTATTACATTAATTCAAATAACCCGACTTCAAATATAATATTAGGTGGGGACGGATCTGGAGGTTTATTAGCAATGTCTTTATTATTTCATATAGTCAAGTCATATTCCGGAATAAGACCTCAAAAAGAAACATTGATAAAGCCTTGTTCAATGGTTTTGATATCACCTTGGACAAGGATGTACTATGATAAACTTGGAGAAAATGATTTAAGATTCAGTGGTTCCAGTGATTGGATAGATGATCAATTTTTGAATGACGCATCATTGGCTTACCTTGGGGAGCATCAATTTAACATGATAAAAAGGCAGATTACCAAAAGTCAGCACACACTAACAAAAGAGAATCAAGTTCATGTAAGCGCCTCAATTATTGGACAATTTGGTGATAGTAAAGTAGCTATGGGAGATTTAGTAGATCTTGAAGATAAAACTGTAGAAAATGGAACAGTAAGGAAACCAATAATTGACGACCAAATAATGAAAACTTCACATAGCCATGACACTGAATTTATGGACGAGAATAAAAATTCATCCTGTTCAAGTGATACATGCAATTCCAACAGTTGTATAAAAAAAATTATAGACGAAGACGATGAGATTGATTTCTATCTAAACCCACTTTTTTGCTCAGATTTATCTATATTGGAAAGAATGTTGCCTGAAATGGGGTCACTAATCTTGTGGGGTGATGAAGAATTTCTAGCTGGTGATATAAAACAATTTACTGACAATCTCAAACCATTTGGTAGGACCAAATGTGAGAATATAATGAACCAAGCTCATGATTTTCCAATTTTAACAATCTATTGTGAGAGAATTCAAGAGCTCCGAGAAGATTCTTTATTGTATATCATTGGCTCCTTGAGCAAAATGATATTGTGGAAAACTGATACATTCTTAGATCCAGGTACTATCATTCATATTGACCGAACTTATAGCTAATTTCCAAATTAGAATGAAACTTCTGAATCTAATGTTTTTGTAAAATATATTCCGATCAGAAGAGCGCGTTTTTACCCGGACAGCTTTGAGTTGATGATCCGACTACATTTTGTAACAAAACTAACACGAAGTAAATCTTGTTTTATGTCAACAGAGAATTTTGAGTAAATACATCAAGCTCATCGCAATTCAATTGATCATAAATAATTTGAAAATCATTTAACTTGATTTTTTCAGTCAATTGAATCTCAAATATTACAAAAATTGATTTGAAAATATAAGCAGATTATCTCAAACTCAACCAAAGTTTACTTCTTCAGCTTAATCCATTAAAAGATCCAAGATATGGTAGAGGTTTCGCTGACAGTAGGTAAATTAGATGCTTCATTAGCATTACTTCTCACAGAAGATCACCATTTAATTGAATTTCCAACAATATTATTACCAAATGGGGTTAAAGCTGGTTCCATAATTTCAATTAAATGCGAACAAGACTTGAAAAAGGAGCAATTAGAAAGAGATAACTTCAAGAGTATTCAGGACAGAATTTTACAACTTTATGGTACAAATGAACCAAAGGCACCAGTTTTGAAGGTTAAAAATATCACCCAAACCAGTGCTGTATTAGAATGGGATCCATTAGAATTGGGCTCTGCTGAAATTAAATTCTTATCCCTTTATAAGAATGGCTCACGATTAGGACAAATCCCAAACCCATTATCAACTAAAACAACCAAACTATCAGGTTTGCCATTAAATACTGATTTTGAATTCCATTTAAGATTAGATACAACTTCGGGAACTTATGAGTCTGAACATATAAAACTGACAACTCATAAAATGACTGATTTAAGTGGTATAACAGTCTGTCTTGGTCCAATTGCAGCAGATGAAGGTATCGAAAAAGATAATATTACAAAGGCTTTAGCCAATATTGGTGCGAAGCCGTTACAAGAAGAAGTTAAAGTTGATACCACTCATTTTATTGCAACAGTTGGTGAAGGTATACAATGGAAAAAGGCTTTGGAATCAAATATTCCTGTTGTAAGACCAGAGTGGTTGAAAGCGTGTGAAATTGAAAGAAGAATAGCTGGTGTAAGAAATTTTTATTTGGATGCTGATCCTTCTTACTTAGAGCAACATAGATTCCATAAGAAACCAGCACCAGCTCCAGAGTTTGAGGCAACTTCAGAACAACCAAATGAAACTGAAAGTCCAAAAGATGTAGAACTTACAGAATCCAATGAACAAGAAGGAGAACAACAGGAACAAAAATCTGTACCAGCATCCGACTCCATTGAAGCTGAAGAAGTTAAGGAAGGACTGAAAACAGCACCGATAACAATCGAACCACCTGTTGCTGAACCTATATTGGAAGGTTCTGCTGAGTCTACGATCGAAGATGGAGCTGGTCTTGTTGAGGAAGTACTAGCTGAAGAAATAAATATTCAAGCTGGGTCTCAAGTTGAGCTTGAGAGCGTAACTTCGTCCGCGATTCCGCAGAACATCGACTTAACTGAAGAAGCAAATAGAGTTCAAGAACACGCAAATGAAGAGCCAGAAAAATTAACCAAAGAATCGAAAGAAGGTGTGGATAATGTTGGTGAATTGAAAGAAAAGTTTGAAGATATTGAATTGACAAAAGAAGACGTTCTGCCACCAAATGAAGAGCTGGAAAATAATATTGAATCGCTCAATGAGGAAAATAAAGTTGATGGATTGAAAGAAAAGTTTGAAGACATTAATTTGACAAAAGAAGAAGAAAACCCAACTCCAAATGAAGAGCTGGAAAATAGAACTGAATCGCTCAATGAGGAAGGTAGAGTTGAAGAATTGAAAGAAAAGTTTGAAGACATTAAACTGACAAAAGAAGATCTGGCTCCAAGTGAAGATCTTGAAAATAAAACTGAGGAGGCAAAAGTTGAGCTCATACCGGAGATTACAGAAACCGAAATTAAACCTGAAGTTAATACTGAAGCTATTCCAGAAGAGAATACAACAGAGGCAAATAAAGCTGAAGATGGTGATGATGATGAAAACGAGGATAATATAGTTGAGGACACACCAGAACCTGAATCTAAACCAGATACAACTTCATCATCCTCAAATAAAAAGAAAAACAAAAAGAAGAAGAATAAAAAGAAATGAAACTAGAAAAAGAAAGCTTGTCTGTTTTATGTAAATTTACAAAATAAAAGTTGACTCATTTATGCAATTCAAATCATAAAGACAATTAGTAGACCGTTCTACACTTTTATATACGAAATAACAAAAATAAAAATAAGTCTATGACCTGCATACATAAATTTTGAATTAATTATAACCCATTAAGAGGAAAATAGCATTGAAAGATGAGATAATAATGATAATAGATCTATTCCCCGAATAATCTTCTTACTCTTCTCAAGACAGAATCTTTTTCAGGGTCATAAGGATGATCTTTGGAAGGAATTTCTAAAACAGTTGGAAATGTCTTGGAATAACCATCAATTCTAAATCTAATTCTTTCAGCGATAAATTGACTTATTAAAACAATTGCAATATCGTCTCTATTCTCGGTGAATTCTGTGAATTCAGAATCGATTTCTTCATCAGTGGTTGATGATCCAACAACGAAGAAGTTTTTTTCCCTTTTAGCATTGACTTCACCGACACCAGCTAGCAACAATCCTGTTATAGTGTCTTCATCACCAATAACAGCGATTAAATTACGTTTAGAGTTATCTGACATGTTAACCCCCTCCCTTGAATGAAAAAAATTATGTTTTCAAATTGATCATTAATGTGCATTACATTGGGATTGTTATTCTACGGCCATTTTCTTCTTAATTACATACACTCATACCAAATGGTTATTTCAAACTTTTACCCATAACAAAATGGCAGAAATTGTGCTAGCGATCAAATTTATTGTACTTCAAACCCATGGGGAAGACTAGTCTGATTGATTCAGCTTCTTCATTCCATCTTCAAAAAACAAAAAGAGGAATTAAAATGCTTGCTGGTATAGTGATACCATTCAGACCGACTGTCAGATCCATACATACAACATGTCGTATTTTCGCAGGACATAGTAAATGGGCTAATATCAAACATGATAAAGCCCGTAACGATGCATTGAAAAACAAAGTCGCTAATAAAATGGCCAATGCAATTGCTGTTGCTGCCAAATTAGGTGGACCAGATCCAGCAAAAAACGTTAGATTAGCAGCAGCTGTTGAAGCAGCTTCTAAAGCAAACGTTGTTAAAAAAGTCATAGAGAATGCTATCAAAAGAGGTGCTGGTTTAGGTTCAGATCAAGAAAAAACGAATGTTGAAACTGTCGTTTATGAGGGTGTTGCACCAGGTAATGTCTCCTTTGTGGTTGAAGCATTAACTGATAATAAGAATAGGACATTCAGTGCAGTAAGAGCTGCATTTTCAAGATATGGTGGCTCTTTATCTCCAACCGCTTTCCAATTCGATAAAAAGGGCTTTATTGTTATAAATAAAGGTGAAAAAACCTATGATGATATTTTTGAGGAAATCGTTGAATTAGGTGCTGAAGATTTAGAAGAAAATGAAAATAATTTGTTAGAAATTGTCACTGAACCAAGTGATACAGGTAGAATTGCCAATGAATTGAAGAAATCAGAATATGAAATCAAAGAAGTTGGAATTGCTTACATCCCTAAAGAAGATGCATTGATAGAGATAACCGATGATGAAGCTAGAGAAAAGTATAACAGATTCATCACACTTTTAGAGGAAATTGATGACGTTACTGATTATTATAGTACATTGAAAGATCAAGAGTAAATAACATTATATTTTTTTTGAAAAAAAAAACATCCTGTATATAATATAAATATATTTAATAAATAAAAAAAAGAAGTAAACCAAAAAAAAGTTTTTCATTTCACTAAAAACCCAACAGCACATTTAATATACTGAATTATTTAACTTTAGATTATTATTTGAAAATGCATTTTTTTTTTCTTTTTTTTTTTTTTTTAAAGATTGTATGATGGTTAGGTTTTGAGTATTTTCATTATTGTTGTTTTTATGTTTATTTGCTGTTATGACTATAGTTAGATCTGGTTGATTAAACAATCTAATCTTTTTTAGCTTCTTGGACATATGTTTCAACATCTTTGTGGGATTGTTGTGGATTTCTGGTTAATCTTAATGAACCATCGTGGGCAAATTTTTTGTATGTAAACCAAGAAGCTGAAGCAACAGCAACACCCATAGCAACGAATAATGGGGTCAATTCAACTGGAATTGAAAATGATGATGATGATTTTTTCTACAACGAAGATATGTTAGTAAATTCACAAATATAAAATGTGAGCGGAAGAAGAAAAAAAGACAAATGAACATTCTAATTTTCTCCATCTTTAATACAATGAATAATCAATAACATACAGCAGCGTTGAATAAATATTGGGATGGTCTCATTTTTGAATATGTATACGTGTGATTAAAATACCAATGAACTAAAATATAACAAAGTATCAATTACTCAATGACATTCGAATAATTCAATTTTTTTAATGGGTTGATTTTACTCCCAAGAAGAAAAGAAAAAAAAAAGCGCGAAAGAAGGAAAAAAAAATAATAAATGGGAGAATTTGGGTAATTTCTAAAAATTTGGTTGGTTGATTTGAGATTTGAAGATTTTTTTTTTTTCCTTTCCCCGTTTCGATTTTAACAAAAAAAAAAAACTCTGAGTTACCTATTTAGGAATCTTTCCCAAAAGGTTGCATTTGGCTCTTTTGCTGACTGTCTGGAAATATTTGCTAGTAAATCTCTGATATCTACCATCTAGTATTTGCCATGATCTTACCAGAACCTCTAATCTATCTCCCAGGTATCATATGCTACGTTCCAAACTACTACCTGAAACATACTAGCCTGGTACCTCCTACTAAATTATTACCTAATATCTACTCTTTGTGGTACTATTCTGACAGAGAACACTTGAGCTGGATAATAACACACCCCAAACGCATGCGAGACGCGGATTAGGTTCTCAGGAAAAAAAGAATTGGCTTTGTTTGTTTTTGTTTTGATTCTTTTTAAATCTCCGCAAAGTTCAAGTTGATACCGTTCACTTCAAACATATTAATACAACCTGAGAAGTAAACGACATCACAGAGAATGGATGTTTCAAAAGTAAAAAAGGTTAAAACAGTTAAGAGACGTTTAACAACCATTGAACTAGAAGATCTTGCATATCAAAAGTCAATGGAAGATGAAACTGCTGCTATTTATGAGGCTCAGATAAGATCATTGAATATGTTAATTATAAGTTCAATCTCGTTTGAATTCAAACAAAACCCAGAATATGCCGAACAGCTTTTAGATATTTTGAACAAATGTTTTTCAAATATTCCTCAGGAACTATTTAATCCTAGTCTTCAAAGGTTTCATATAAGATTTTTGGAAGATGAATCCATTGATGTTGATGGTAAATATTCCATACTTCAGACAGAGTTGATAAACACTAGATTCTCTAATCCAAAAAATAAATTAATCTTTCAACATGTTATGAATTATCTTGATGAGTTCAATATAAATTTTTTGGTACAAGGCGGAGGTAGACCTTCTTATGTCCATGATATTATCAAAAGAGTGACTCTAAAGGAATGTTTTGGGGTTACCTACAAGGACAGATGTTTAATTATTCATTCTATTGCCTCTCACCTGGCAAAGAAGAATGTTGGTGGAATCATATACAATAAAATAGGTTTTGAACAAATATTTTCTCATATTAAAAAAAGAAACGACGAATTTGTGAAGGCGCGTACATGGGGTGAATTGTTAGACATAAAAAGGGGTGATAGAGAATTAACTCTGTACAATTTGGAGACTTATTCACAATTGGATGAACTTTATAGAATTCAATTGAAGAAGATTGCTGGTAAACGTGTGTATCCTCGTAATAGGAAACCCGTCAATAAAAAAAAACATCCTCAACTGACTAATAAGGATATTTTTTTTGTAAAAGAGTTTGGTCTAGTTTTGGTTTATTCTATGGGATTGATATTTATTTAAATTTATAGTGGTTTTATTGTTTTCAAATATGTCCAATTGTAGATTATAGCGCAAGTAGTGAATCTTTGATCACTTCATAACTTAACCAACTAACAGCCATTGATGGTATAACTTTGAAAAGATTGGCAGTTAAACCTTTATACATCCCTTTAACACCTTCCTTTTTATATATCTGTACCAATGCATCACTGACTGATTTATATTGGAACCCCAGCTCATTATTACTCATATTTATAACTTGGAATCTTCTTCTTAAAATATCTAATGGATACATTATAGTTTGAGCAATACCACCAGAAATTGCACCTAATAATAATTTAGTCATTGGGGTCGAATTTGGTATCAATTCTTTTAATTGTTCATAAACGGCAAAATTGATAGCGACATAGGGTGCAACCCCCAACGTAGTAGGCCAAATACCTCTATATAGAGCTAGAAATCCACCTTCATTTTTATATATATCCAACATTAGTTTAACAAAACCTGGGGGTTTCTCATTTATTTTAATTTTGGATTTTTCCAATTTGGCTAAATTTGCCGTTTGAATTGATAATCTAGTTCTAACCAAATCTAATGGATAAGTCACTGCAACTGAAGCTACTCCACAAGTCCCACCAGCGACTAATCTTTGAAAATTATTCAACTCCTTCTCACCATAATCTAACCATGATAATTTGATTTTTTGATAAACATAAAATTGGACAGCACTATAAGGGAATATTCTAATACAATTCAATCCATTACCTCTAAATAAACCTTTAAAGCCTTCATCTTTATACATCTTATGAATAGTGGGAAACATACCATTATAATTAGCTTTACCTTGTCCTTGTAACTGGAAAAGAATTTTGGCTCTTTCAAAAGGTGAAACAACAGTACGTGAAATTGCACCTGCAAACCCACCAGCTATAAATGATGCTACTGAATCTTTCTTCAGAAATGAAATGGTGCTATTATATGATGAACTTTCTATGATTGATACGTCAGTCATTGATGTGCTATATTATATACATGAATAAAAGGAATATTGATTGAAGAAAAAAAAAAATTTTAAAATGTATTGACTGAAAAATTACCCAATTATCAATCCTAACCTGAAGTTATTCCCCCAAGTTTTTCACTGTATTAATGAATGTTTACATTAAATTTTTTTTTTTTTTCCACATCTCTGCATTTAATTAATTTTGATTTTACTTTTTCCACCCGAAGCTTACCAAATTTATTATAGAGTTTTAATCGCCAATCTTTCTGAAACTTTGGTTCTATATAAGTGCATACAACTTGAGTAATGATGATTAATATATTAAATCTTTTGGCAGATGATACATTGGAATCAGTTTAAGGTTGAATCAAATGTTATCACTTCATAAAACAATTAATTTTTACACTTACAAAAAAATTCAATAATATTTTGTTTTTTAGAGATTCAGATCAATCTCTTACTTTTCAAAGGATTCGGACTACTTGTAAATGGAAAAGTTAAAACTACAATTTATTTCACCAGAAATAATGTGAAATAAGCTATCTGTTCGTTAATCCCATTCCAAATTTAGATACTATATACTATATAGTGTCATAAATTTCTCCTGAGTCCATTCCAGTGTTCCTATGTAACAATGCTATTTGGTCTGATGAGATCGCTCCATCCTAAATCTTTAAACCCTTATTTACTTTACAATCAATTATAATTTAACTACAATGAACCTATATTTATTTACTCACCTTTCAAATTTCCCGTTCAAATTCATAGCTTATCAATTCATATCATAACACATCTCACAACTTGTCTATTTTGGTGGATACTTGATGAAGTGTATGTGTCAACGCGGGAATTTTGCTTTTGTGTAAGGTTAACCATCAAACCTTTATATTTTTTTTTTTATTTTTGTAATCCAGTTCCTTGTGACCATTTACCAAAGGCTTTCTTTATTCTTATACCTCTATAGTATAAGTTTCACTACCAAGTCACATATCAAGTGATTCAAGCATGAATTTGAGCAACGATCACGAACGTATCCCAGTGGAATTAACTACCGCCGAAGGTTATAATGAGTTTGTTAAATCACCATTGTGCCACGAATATGCCACTGTTTTCCCAGATAACAATATGAATCAGGGTTATGTCATTGTGAATAACGAGATTGTTGCTAGTGTTACTGGTGATGCAAGAATCGATCTATTTAACAACCTTGAAGTTGATCATCTGTATTCAAGTACTACTAATAAATATGACGCTTCCAAGGCAACAATTATTTCCAAAAAGAACTGAATTCAACATTCATCACCCACTAGATACATTAATTTCTTGTTTACATGAGCTATCTAAAACTAGCTTTTTATCCAGATACTATTTTTCCAAGTGATATCTCATTTCTCAACAACTGAAAGAAACATATATTTGAACTTATGATTTTATCAAATTCATTGATTTAAATGCAATCTTTTTGCTTTTAAATGACGAGAAAAAATTCCACTTGATATCATACAAAGACTAGCGAGTGGAATTTTATATATATATTGGCTATATAATTTACTCTCTTTTCAAGGGATCCTACTTTGAAGCAAATTCTAGTTATTCAAATGCTTTGCAATGTAATTTAGCTATTAGATAATTTATATTCATATTATATATATCAGCTTAATTCAAGTAGTAGAGCTGATCAAAAAATCTATAAGCTTTAGCTGTCAGATAATTTAAATTCATGATGTAATGAAATATCCAGTATCTAGTTGAATGAAAGTTTAATTTAATATAAACCCTTATTGAAAAAAAAAGAATAAATCATCAGTTTCAATATATACAATTAAATCTTCTCCATAACAATCATAGAGGACATGAATTGAATATTTTATAGAGAATCAGATAGGTTTTTTCGACTGTAATTTGTACAAAAAAAGAATTTCAACAAAAAACAAAAAATATTGTAATCAAAATGAAGCTAAAAGATGTATATCATATAAAGTTATCTTTTCTTCTAAATCTTGTCTCTAAAGTTGAGCTGAATCAAAACTCTTTTCTCTATCTGCTTCACTGTTTCTCTCTTTTGAATCACATAACCATCTCTTTACTCTTAGCATGCTTTGCCTTGGAACATTTTTTTTGTCAGTAATATCAAACCTACTCCAAACAAATCCTGGATGGAAAACAATGAAGATTAAAATAGTCAAGCCCATCATTAAAGCATCCAATATCATGAAGTAAATTTCATGAGTGATTAAGTATCCTGACCAACCCTCACTTAATTCAGCCACTCGATATATGCATCTAACATAAACAAGTATGGTACCCAAAAAAATGATGTACGGATAATATCTAAAATTCTTTGACGAACGAATATCAACGAATCTTGAATCAAATTGATCTGTATCTTCCAATTGTTGATACTGACTTCTTTGTAAGTATTTGATTTTCCAAATGAAATATATGTAAAATATAATAAAAGCAGTAGTTGAGAAGACTTGAAAGGATAAACCAGCAACTGTGATATGGGTACCTTTATCTCCTGATTCATTCACCTCCATTTCTGTACCTGCCATGACCGCACCAACAAGCTGTATTATTAAACTAACAACATCAAAACTTATAAATATGTAACTGTAATAGCGTGGCTTTAAAATCGAAAACTGAGAACCATGAATGATAATAAGTTTTCCTAGTAAATAATAGATCCCTGCCATGATAAAACATGGGGCAATAGTCAAGCAGATGAACTGAATCAAATAGTCATTTACATTATCAACATTATGGGAAGATAATGTGCGACCAATGTAGCCTAAAAATTCTAAGACACATCCCATAAAATAACTAACCCCAAACCCCCAGGTTCTATACCAACCTCCCAATACTGCATGTAAACCAGTAAATATTGCCATTGCAATAGCCATCGTCAAATTACCACCGAAAGATGGTTGAAAATTGTACAAGTTATTTTCTTCAACTATGGATGAATATGCTTGAGATGCGGCAGCAATAGCGCTTGAAGCAGATGCAATTTCTGAAGTAGCTGTTGCCGTGATAGTAGCCAAAAGTTGTTCATTTTGTAAGATGCTTAAAGATTGCATCAATTTTTCAGCTTCCTCTGAATATGAATAAAACTGAGCAGTATCAGTTGCTGTTGCTAGGAATTGTTCGACTGAGGAAAGTTTCGATTCCATTGAAGTAATCTGTGAGAGGTAAGTTGCTGCTGTGGAAGTCATTTTGCAAACTAAAATAAATGTTATTTGTATACAAGATGATTGTTATGAGTGACTGAAAAAGTATAAACCGTTCAATCTTTTCATTTGCATCTTTTCTAACAATCTTTATATATATTCGAATGGAAATTAATATTTATAGGATCAATGTTATAAATAGATTGAAAATGCTCTGAAGGATTTAACACTGAAGCATGATTCAAAATTTGTGAGGCTTAGAAAAGCAAAATCAAACCGAGTGTATGTTGTATAATATACAGTTAGTGAAGGCATTCATTAATGACATTTCAATATTGGTTTGATCTTAAGTATATAGCTTAGAATTAGTGTAAGTTAGTTCTCTTCACCAAAAATCTTGAAATTTGAAAGGTTGAATAAGCTTGAGATCTTCCTTCTCGGGATATCGGTTTTTGGCCTTATCCGCACGGATAGTTCTTCCGATTGACAAAGTACTACCTAACTAGGAACTAATCCCGAAACTAAAAAAAAGTACTGGAGTAGTTCCAAGCTCATCCAAGAATCAACAATAAAGATATAATTACAAAATTGTGAAAATATCGATAATCTAAAAATAGCTTCACCTCCTTAAAGTAATAGGTAGACAATAGGTACTAGGTTCTATGAAATAGTGACAAGTTAACGGAACTTTTAATCATCTTACACTGTAAACACTATTTGAAACTTGAAACCCATATGGTATATCCTGAATCGTTTCGACTTTCATCTTTATTTGCATCAAATATTATTTACATATTTTATGGGGTAAGGAAGGCTCCCAGTTCTCAAAAACATCACCATATGTATTGTGATTTCTTTAGAGTTAATAAATACCTCCTTCTTTAATTCTAACTTCTCATAATTCTCTTTTGTAAGATGGGTCTATTTTGCAAAACAACCACACAATTATTAATGAAGTGTCAAATCTTCGATTGTTCGGGGATCTAAATTTTAAAAAATGAGTATACCTATTGACCTTAGCACGTTATCATTAATCACTGCTACCTTTAATCTTTCAATGTTGAAGTATATTCAATCAAAGAGCAACTTTCTTTCCCCAACTGTATTCAAACTTGTCCTGAAGGAGGAGTGGAGGCTCGAGGCAATTGAAGAATACTCTTTGTGATAATTTCTTCTTTTGGTTTCACATTATTGTATGATTAGAAAAAAAATTTAAAGAACAACTAATGAGCAACACTTTAATAACATTATTAATCTAAATTATAATCAGCAGTTCACGTACAAATTGACCATAATTGACAACTTAACTCATGATTCAAGAATTATTCAATTGTGAGCTTCCGAATTCCCGCCTCGGCCTCCCCCCATCACCCCGTAACTAAATACAATTGTACGAACATAAAAAAGAAAAAAAAGAATGGAGCTGGTTATTATATTATATAATTAATTTCCCCATATTGGTTTCCACTTTCCCATCGGTCCTCAGAGTTCGAGGTTGCTCCATACTTCCCGTAATTCTTATTTCTCACGTTGATAGCTCATACATTAATTGGAAAGACTTCCAATAATCTATTATCTAATCTAGTTCCTATTCTTCATAAAACGTCCGACTCTGCGCGGCTCCTCCGTTTTGCCATGGGCCCATGACTTTTTTGACATTTGCACCATAAAAACAAAATATCCTTGGCCATTTTCATATAAACTTTCGATTAACATCAAGATAGTCTTTTGAAGATTTATAAAAGACGATGAATTTCACAATTCACAATTGAGTTTTTTTTGGTGATCTAAATTTAATAGCTTATACATTCTAAACTTACTATAATTAAAATGTCTTCAGCCTTCAGAATTTCAATCAAGACTTTAAAAACAGCTGCTAGATGTACATTTACTAAACAACCACAACATCTCCCAAAGAGATCAATTGCCATATATAATGGTTTCAACTCAAAATTGTTTCATAAAGAGGTGGAAATACCTGAGACATCATCTGTAGAATCCACTTCTGCACAGACCTCTACAGACTTGAATAATCAAAACAGTCCTGATAACTATTACGTTCCAAAAACAAGACAGACTGTTTATTCTGCTCATGATGAGCATATTGAGACTGCAAGTCCTGTCAATAGGATGTATTGATTTGAGTTTTCAATATAATTGATTGGAGAGAAATAAAAATAAAAATAAAAAAAATTTCAAATTAAAAATCATCAAGTTGGTATCATTTAACGAGTTTAATGACAATATTTATAAATTTTGGTGAAGTCAAATTCTTCATATAGATGATATTTAGTACACCGAGTTTGTTTACTTTTTCAATTCTTATCGTGTCAATATGACATGTTCTTTAGCTTATACAATTTATATGTTATATCCTATATATTCCCAATTCCATTTATTTGTCATGAGTGTTTTAATTCCAATTGTGTAGTACACAAAGTTTGAATTTGAGTCTAGTCGTAAATATCTCAGATCTTTTTATTACTAAAGCACTTTCAAGAAATTTTGGTCTCGAACTATCAACCTGACTGAGTGCCTGATGAGACGATATGACATAGATATTCTCGTCAAGATCATTTTAAAAATTCCCCGCATGTACTTTCTCTTTAAGTAGATAATATCGGCGTTTCGGTTCTGTTAACGGTTCAAGACATAATCATATCTCACACCATCAATAGACCCTCCATTAATACTAGAAAGAACATATCTTTTGAATAAATTTTTATCTCTAATTAAAACATTTGCACTTTCTTTATTTAATGGGTCAGTGGCGTTTGGTTCTAAAAATAAAAACAACAATCCAACTAAAATAGTATTCAAATTCAAAACAGGAGACCAATCTTCTCTCAAAATATTCAGACAAATATTACCATCTAAATCAATATTTGGATGATAAATTTTATTCAAACATTTAACTTTTGGACAATCAATAGGAAAATTATTATTAATCAAAATTTGAAACTTGAAAATACCATATTGATAAAACCCTTCATCTGGGGTTATAATGATCAAAAATTCTTTATCATTAACTTTTTGAAGTTTAATTGTTGGTGGTAAATCTAATTCCTTTAAATCCTTTTCAATACGAATTTGTGCGGGAGTTAATTTTCTATCCTTCGTAGATGAGCTTCCATTATTTTGTAGTTCTTCTTGCTTTTTCTTTTGTAATGACCTCAATTTCAACTAAATTATATAAAAAAGTCAGTAATTTTTTTTCGACAACATTTAAAACTACTATTAACTCACCATTTTTATCCAGGTTATTCGATTATTTATATTTTGCTAATGATTGAAATCTGTGGTTTATATTTGATGAAATTAAGAAAGTGAAATGTTACAAAGTCTGCTAATATTGATTATTTTTTTTTTTGATTTCAGGCACAAACATACAATCAAACTAGTGATATAAATATTTAGCAGAAAAAAAAAAATACATGAGCTGAATAATTTGACAATTTCCGCGCGCGCGCCGCATAATTAATCAAAATGTATTTTAAAAAAATATATATAAATTTATAATAGAAATTAATTCCCAAGTAGAATTATCGGTTCTGACACAATTAGGAACACAACTTCTCTTGCAAGGTTATTATCAAAACACAAAAAAAAAATACCGAAGACTGTTAGGATACTATTATGGTATTGAGAAATAAGTATTGCAAATCAGAATCATATAAATTTGAAACATAAAATAGCTTTAGACAGACCAAAAATTATTTGTTTAATTAGAAGATGTCCGGGTGTAAACTATAAGTCCCATGACCTAAATTTTATATTTGTACTCATAAAAATTATCTTATAAATAGTTATGGGGATATATGTGTTGATATAATATAACGAGCTTGATAGAATTATGTTCAAAATTTTGAGGAGAAGAACTGTTTTCTCGCGTATATACAGTACAAGCTCTGTTTTGTCAAATCAATCCAAAGGTGAGTAAATCAATCTCTCAAATTCAAGCCAAAACCCCAATGACAGAAGTCTAACATTCATCATACAATTAGGAACCGTCACTCCCACAGCCTTAAGTTTGAAAGTGGGTTTTATCAAAGAGTGTCGAAAACATCCAGATGCTGATAAATTGTATGTGTCCAAAATTATTACATCTCCCGAGTTAATAAATGCTTCTGAGTTGACAGATACATCCCAATATCTTACAGTGTGCAGCGGTTTGGCAAATCATGTTCCCATTGAGGAAATGATAAATAGAAAAATAGTTTTGCTTACAAACTTGAAAGCTTCCAAGATGAGAGGTATCAAATCAGAAGCTATGGTTTTAGCTGCGGAAATCAAATCATCTGAAGGTTCAACTGAAGTTGAAATCGTAAACGCTCCTAAATCAAGTGCTCTTGGAGAAAGACTATTTTTCAAACCTTTCCTATACGATAAAGAACCAACTAAGCTTAAAAGCAAAGTATGGGAAGATTTACAAGCTAATTTATTCACTAATAATGAAGGTGTGGTAATATATAGAAGTGAGGGTGAAGATCATGAATTATCTAGTGAGAATAGTAACGATACCGCATTTGTAAATAGGTTGGTCAATGCCAAAGTGCGTTAAATCTTACAATCTGAATCACTTGTATATACCTTATAGATTTTTGAAATCAATCTTATTTTTGATATGCATAAATCAATTGTTGTGGTCTTTCATTAATAGAAGAAGTAAGATAGATATTAAATAACCATGTTATTTGTGTAATGATTGGGCGCGGTATTACGATCCCAATTATTATAACTAGTATCAAACCGGGTAGACAAACTATATATTCGGTTTTACAAATTGATAAATGATTGTGAATCATGAGACATAAAATAGCCAAAAACCTCTGGCAGGGTCAAAGTACCATCTTCATCCAAAACATAGGCTCCAAAGGTTACGAAGAGAACATAGGATGCGGCAAGTCGGCAAGACACCACCATAAATATTCACAATTCCTTCCCGTAACCTGCTCCTACCAGACTTACAAAGCACTATAGTCGACTTTCCGCTTTTCCAAATACATAAGTATTTTTTGTGTTTTTTTTGTGAATTTGCAGCGATAATGAATAAAAATTGAAAGAATCTTTTGAAAATTTGGCTTCAATTGACCGCGAAATATTCCCCTTTAGTATGAATTTTCTGCTTTTTGTTGCGCCAGTTAATCCTCGAGTCGCTACAACCCACAACAACGTGTGTATACACAAAGTTTTGCCAACCTGATCGGAAAAATCATTTGTCTTCTGACCCTTAAGCACGTCTTTTCTGTTTGAAATTGGGTTTAGTATCGATCTCTTTATTTCTAGAAAGTCATCGGCAAATTAACAGAGCATTGGATTGTTGGAAATATCTTCATAGAGCTTAGAAGTTCCATATTCTGTTGATTGAGGTAACAATAAAAAATCGAAAAAAAAAAAATTGAGCAGATTTCAAGTAAAAAAAAAATTCCATTGCAATACAATTTTTCTGAAAATTTCTGTTCAAACGATTTATATTAAATCAATCTTTCATTCATTTAATCTTTTGATTCCATTTAAATCATTCTCAACTGTGTTTTTAGGCTTTCCAAGTTAACTACCAACGGTAAAAGGTCCTATTTAAGATGCAGTACATGGGTCCGTGGATTCCATCCTTCACCAATGCAATCTCCTCACATTTAGATTCATCTCCATTTGTCACCTTTTCTTTTGCTACTGTTGATAAATCAGGTTTCCCAAAAGTTCGTACATGCATATATAGAGGGTTTCTTTTCAATGATAAAAAGACCAATATTTTGACATTCACTACTGATATAAGGATGGATAAATATGAACATCTTTCGTCGAATCCTAAATTTGAAGCGGTATTTTGGTTTCCAGCTACAAATGAGCAATTCAGACTGAGTGGTGATGCAAAGGTATTGACATACAATAACACTGAATCATTTTCTCAAAGTTTGAGTAATTACCCAATTGTTTCACCAAATGCAATCAAAAGATATTCATCCAGTCTGGATCTATCGAACATCCACAATACTTTACAACACCAACAATCAGTTTCAGATATTCATGCAAAACCAACCTCAGATGAATGGGAAGGAGAGCTCAATAGTAAATGGGAACAATTATCTGGAAATCTGAAGTCAAGTTTTAGAAAACCAGAACCAGGTTCTTCGATGAGTTCTGATAAACAAAAGTTATTGGATTCCATTTCTAGAGGTGTGGATGGCTCAAATGCAGATGACGGTAAGAAGAATTTTTCCTTAGTTTTAATGTTAGTTGATAAATGTGATTATATAAATTTGAATGGTCGTCAATCTCGTTATCAATATGAGAGATTCGACGATGATCAATGGACTGAAGATGAGATTTGTCCATAAATGCATTACTGAAATGTATGGTTTTAATCCCTAATACTATAGACAAAGAGTTTTATTCAGTGTGTTTTACGTTTTATTTACAAATAGATCTTTTGATTTATATAAAATTCGAAAGAATGGTTTAATGATTGATCATTTATATTGGAGATGTTATGATATGATGATTTTTTTGGTTTGGATAATTTCTCTTTTTCTTTTTTTTCTTTTTTTCCTATTGCAACCTGTTAGTTACCCACATTGTTTATAGTTTTATAGTTGTAATTTTACTTTGTCATGTTTTTGTTATGAAATACCTAATATGCGTTTATTGATTAATCTACGAAAGTCGAAGTATAATGTAATTGTTCTATCTTCAAAATGTTATGGATGATGTTATAAAGCTTGAATAAAATTTATAAACAATCCTTTTTGAAAAACTTTATGGATATTACCTTCCTCCATTTTAGCATTTTGACGCATTTCTTGTAATAAAGAACATCAGCCAGTATTACCATATAGAGATGAGATGAGAAATGTTGAATGATTCCATCAGTAGCAACATGACTGATACAACTTCAAGCAAAGTCTCGTTTATTAAGCCCATGAATCTTGATGATTTAAAAAACTTGAGACCCCATATCAATAGATAATGAAAGCTAAGTAGCTCCTATCTATTGAGATGCCGAATAGTTATGACTCTTGGGGCTTGATCAAAAAACCAAAATCTACTGCAGGAACAATTATTTCCAAATTGTTTGGTTGTTTGAATGATACTGTTATATCAAATAATCTGGACAGAATAGTGATTAATCTAACTTATTGTTATTGAAGTAATCCGCGCGGCGCTTAACTTCCATGTGAGATAGACTAACTTCTCCATACAACAGTTTCTCAGGTACTATCTACTATCTGAAGCAGTTAAAATTTGAAGGTCCAGAACGTAGAATTCCAGCGCTGATGCCTGGTCTTTTGCATAAGTATTTTATAGTCTGGGCATCAGAATATTTCCTAATCGAGGATGTCTGCGCTGATACCAAATTTTGCGCGCGCAATGAACAAGTTTAAGAAGAAGAGAAACCCAGCAAGTATAAAATAGTGGGAATTTCACCAGTTTCAAAAGCTTCGTGTACAGTGTATGTCTATATTGAATACTCATCATCATAGAATTAACAATGTCTATTTCTGAAAAATACTACCCATCGGAACCAACTGCTCCAGTTGTTAAAGTTACTGAAATTCCAGGTCCGGAATCAAAAAAAGCTATTGAATCATTAGGTGAAGTTTTTGATTCAAGACCAGTTTACTTTGTTGCCGATTATGAAAAATCACAAGGTAACTATATTGCTGATGTTGATGGTAACGAATACTTAGATGTATATGCTCAAATTGCATCAATTGCTTTGGGTTACAACAATCCAGCCTTAATAGAGGCCGCCAAATCCCCAGAAATGATAAGAGCTTTAGTTGAAAGACCAGCGCTTGGTAACTTTCCAGGTAAGGACTTAGAAGGTATTTTGAAAAATATTTTGAAAGGTGCTCCAAAAGGTCAAGACAAAGTCTGGAGTGGTTTATCAGGAGCTGACGCAAATGAATTAGCTTTCAAAGCTGCCTTTATGTACTATCAAGCTCACAAAAGAGGATACACAACTGCTTTCACTGCGGAAGAAAATGAATCAGTGATGAGAAACCAAGCACCAGGTTCCCCAGACTTAGCTGTTATTTCATTCAAAAGAGCCTTTCACGGACGTTTATTCGCCTCAGGTTCAGTTACCGCTTCCAAACCAGTTCATAAATTGGATTTCCCATCTTTCAAATGGCCAAAAGCTGAGTTCCCATCATACAAATATCCATTAGAACAAAATACTGAATTTAACAACTCTGAAGATGAAAGATGTTTGAAAATTGTCGAAAACATCATTACCTCTTCTCCAATCCCAGTTGCAGCTTTAATTATTGAACCAATTCAATCAGAAGGTGGTGATAACCACGGTTCTGCTGCTTTCTTCCAAGGTTTAAGAGATGTCACTTTGAAACATGGTGTTGTTTATATTATTGATGAAGTTCAAACTGGTTTAGGTGCTACTGGTAAACTATGGGCCCATGAACATTTCAACATTACCCCATCCCCAGATTTAGTTACATTCTCCAAAAAATTTCAATCCGCTGGTTATTTCTTCCATGATCCAAAATTTGTTCCAAACCAAGCTTACAGACAATTTAACACTTGGTGTGGTGATCCAGCTAGAATGATTATTGCTGGTACTTTAGTAAAAGAAATCTTAGACAATGACTTAGTTAATAAAGCCAAAGAAGTTGGTGCCTACTTATATGGGGAATTAGAAAAATTGGCTATCAAATATCCAGAACACATTAAAAACTTGAGAGGTAAAAACAGAGCTACATTCATCGCTTGGGATTTATCAAGTAGCGATGCTCGTAATTCATTCTTATACAAAATAAAACAATCAGGTGTCAACGTTGGTGGTTGTGCTGAAGTTTCCGTCAGATTAAGACCAACATTAACTTTTGAAAAGAAACATGCTGATATTTTGGTCTCTACCATTGATAAAGTTTTAGCTGATTTCTAAATTGCATATGAATACTCCAATTAACAACATCCTTGTATATTATAATGTTATAATGTCCTCTTTAAAAGATAAATATTTGAAACCAAGTTCAAGTGTAGCTCTTTTTAGAAGTTTTAGAATACAACAAATCTCAGGCTAAATGAAATAAACCATGTGAACCATGCAGATTTTTTACTATGTTACCTGTCATCCACCTTTATTTCATATCAAATTTTCAACTGAAAGATATATATTTTTTCATGCAGAATTTTTTTATAATTATTAAACATATAGCTTCTAAGCCATATAACTCAGTAAAATTTTATAATGTCCTAATCTACTTAAAACCAGAGTGAAATCTCAAAAACTGCTGTATTTTCTTTTTTACCTGATAATTTTCATTTTCTCATTGTTTTTTTTTGATTAAGAGAATACATTCAAGTCATATATCAGTCACTAAATTCGGTATACCTTATCAGTAATTATTAGTCAAGTCTCAACAAATGCTTTCTTGTAAAAATATTATTATTATTTTAATTCTTTGACAATTTAGTAATGTCAGCCCCAGAATAATTCCTAAATTATATAAAAAAACAAGCAATCTGTCTAGTTTTAAGATATAACTATGATTTATATATTATTATGATTTGTATTATAATGTATATCATTATGATTTAATAATTAATATGTTAAACATTATTATGAGTGAGATTTGCATTTGATATTTAAATTTGATATGCTGACATTAGGAACAATTTCTGTGATAACTTTTGATTATCATATCAATAATATTCATAATATTCGTAATATCAGCTAGATGATACGATTAAGATATATTATATTATATATATATTGATTTACCAAATAAACCATTCTATTATTATTATTAAGTACAGCTTGAGTTGCATAAACACCAACTAGCTAGCGCGTCTGCGCCATACAATAAATACAATTATATAATATATATAATAATAATTACGTCGTCCACGCGCGTACTTAATATATATTGTTTAAATTTCAAAAAATTACCAAGTTCAAAAATCTCTTAACTGAATTTATTTCAAAAATAATCAAATTTAAGGCAGTTTTGATTACATAAGCAATAAATTATTATATAATCATATAATATTAATTATATTTAATATTATATATAACATTATATTAGCGGCGGACATCAGCTAGTATATATTTATGATAATACATTCAAATAGGCAGTACTTATATTAAATATTCATATTTATATATAGTATATTTTATTCAATTTTTATTATAAGAAAAAAATTCAATAAAAGTACTGTTAATATTAGCAAATCGATATGTCTGACCAATTACTTTCCATGTTCTTCGATGAAGAATTTGTTCCACATGCTTATTTGGATGCACTATATTCCAACAGTTCACAACCTCATTTGAAAACCCCCAACAAACAGATATCTATGTCTGATATAAAACTAATAAGACAACGTTCATCAATTCTTCTTAAACATTTAGACTATTATACAAAAGAATTGACTAACGATTTGGAATCAAAAATCCAGACATTGTATAATTCCAATTCAATCATATCATATAGCTATAATGACTTTTCACTATCAGGACTAAAATCGGAAGGTACTGATTCCAAATTAAAACCAACCACAAGATTGGAGTATTATGTGAATTCATTAAGTATTTCAATCTCTACATTGCAAGATACTATCGAAGATATTAATTTCAAGATTTCAGAAAATGTGTCGGAGAAAAGTCATGATTCAACAACAAAATTATTGAAGTTGACTAATGCCAGAAATAATTTATCTAGAGTAGCACAATGTTTAGAGACAATAAGATCAATAATTGATATAAATCCTTCAACTGATACAAAACCAAGTTCATCGATTATCTTAGCTCCAACTGGCTCAAAGGTTCAACAAAAGGATACAATAATATCTGCATCTAATTTTGCAATCTGCTTGGATATTTTAGGAGATACAATTATTCAACAAATTTCAAAGGATTCTAAGAATATAGATAAAGGGTTGGTAGAGAAAGTAAAACAGCTTATTGAGTTACAGCCTATATTCAAAAATTTGTCATCTTTCAATAATTTATACAATAATTTCGTGAAAAGGGTTGAAACTGAACTGAAAAATTACAACATTGAGTGAATTATAGATAATTTAAGTATGTGATAAATATTGTATAGCGATTGAGTACTTTACATTTACACATCAGAGATATGAGAGTAGTTTGTACTTTAGTTAACTCTAATGTAAAAGAACTTTTGTGAAAATTTGACAAAATATAAAAAAAAAAATTAATGAGGACCACGAGATTCGAACTCGCGCATCCGAAGATATTGGAGCCTAAATCCAACGCCTTAAACCACTCGGCCAAGCCCTCATATGTTTATACTTGTTATTAGAGTTGAAAGCTTTTAATGTGCAAAAACCGTTTGTTTTGAACCGGCCACGAAATTAATATAAGAGATAAAATTAATATAAGTTTACAGTATTAAAAAAATAATATAAGTTTACAGTTAAATTAAACCACGTCGATGACAGTACAGCAAAATATTTTAATATATTAAAATGAGTTTACGGTATTAGCAAAGGCCTGAGGGATTTGTGTAGTTAAGAAAATAGAATGTTGGTTGTTTTACACCAGTAAGTCTATAAAAGACAATCTATAGATCGGAAAGATAAGCTGTTTAGAAATTGTGTCAATATTTTTTATATTTAATTACTTTAACTGATTAGAAAAAAAAAGATTGATTGATTTGTACAGTAAACTGTATAATGTATTATGCTTATCATATATCGAGTTTTAAAACAAATAGTTTGAATTAAAAACATAAAGATTAATTGAAACATATTAATCGGCTCCAGGCTTAGAAATAAGTATAACCAAATATTACTTGGTACAACTTACAACTTACTAGTAAGTGCTAAGTAATATTAATCATATACAGTGTATATGTACTTTTGCCCAAATTCCCAATATTGCCATTATTAATTATTAGTTAGCAGCCGCCGGCCGGCGCCTAGTCTCCGCACAGCCTCCAATTTTAAATCATAATTTCTGATCATGTTTCAACTTCATGTGTGCAGTCCAGCTGGATAAAACGAAGAATCTCTTTTACAGAAGTTTTGTGCGTAGTACTAAATTGTAGACCCTGGGGTCCTGGACTTTAGAGTTGTAGACCCTGAATGGAATATCAAGAGAAGCATAACCCGGTAAGAACGTCTGGGCGCAAGTGGCTAGAATACCAGAATCTTCATACTACTCCCATTAATTTCAATAGGATTCACACAGGACTTCTATCACAGGGTCCAAAGTTCAAAGTCATGGGACTTTCTTCATGTAATTTTTGCCCCATATAACTGGTGTTTATAGACATTGATACAGCTCAATTAAGTGGGATATCACTAGTAAAATTATAATATCTCAGATCACAGGGAACCAAAAGTATTAGAAGAGTTAGTATAATTGCTTCAAACTGCAGCTTCATATTAAATCAACTTTGTACGTCGATATGAAAGAACTAGATCATGACGTATGGTGTTACTTGCTACTGGGGCTGATAGTTGTTGGCTACTAGCTAGTAGTTCTTACTAATTATTTGTACTACCGCTGGTTATTCTCTTTAAGTTGTAACAGATAAGCCGGACGCAGCGCCTGCAGTTGCCGATGCTATGCTGTTACGTAATAGGAATATTAATTGTTTTATGGCGTATAACTAAATACTTTGCCCAGAAATTTGTTTGAATTTCTTTAGCAATATTTTAAAAAGGATTTTAACAACCCCATCTCAAAAGCTTTAAGCTGTATCATTTAAAATACACTTTTTTTTTTTACATGACATAGCCTCCAACAAGATCATTTAAGATAAAATTCAGTTGATATCTATGGATACATCTTTCAATAGGATCGTTAGTCATTAGAAGATAAAAAGAGGACATTTTATCAATACCCAAACTACGATATCTTCATAGGAAACCCTTTTTTTATACAAGCATGGAAGCAGGACTGAGAAACCAGAGCTTGAATTCCTATAATGAAAACGATACATCTACAATGAATCTGTCATCTTTTGATATATCGATCGATGATTTAAATACATTTCATGATCCGAAATCTTTACTTGAATTCAAAAAAATATTCAATGACGATTCAAATCAACTATTCTTAAAATTAAAAACTGATAAAACCAATGGTTTAAATGCAGCATTACCAGATTTACAAGAAAGAACATCCAAATTTGGGATTAACAAGCTACCGGAACGTAAACCAAAATCATTTTTTAGATTGGCATGGGAGGCAATGCATGACAAAGTTTTAATTCTATTATCAGTGGCAGCTATTATTTCATTAGCACTAGGTTTATACGAAACATTTGGTGAACCACCAGAACTTGATCCAGAAGGTCATCCATTACCTAGGGTTGCATGGGTTGAGGGTGTTGCAATTATAGTGGCTATTTTAGTGGTTGTTGTGGTGGGTGCTGGTAATGATTATCAAAAGGAAAAGCAATTTGCAAAATTAAACTCTAAGAAAAGCGATAGAGAGGTGATAGTATTAAGAGGAGGTGATGAGCTACTTATATCGATTTATGATCTTTTAGTTGGGGATATTTTGATCTTACAGACAGGTGATGTAATACCCGCAGATTCTGTCATGATTCAGGGTAGCTGTGAATGTGATGAAAGTTCAATCACTGGTGAATCCAACTCTATTCATAAAATACCTATTGAGACTGCATTAAAAACATATAACGAAAAATTTCCTCAATTGGATAAGGATATTGGTAGTGTTAAAGGTGTACCTGATCCATTCTTGATATCAGGTTCGAAATTAATGTCAGGGGTCGGTAAAGCATTGGTAACTTCAGTCGGTGAGCACTCTATTTATGGACGTACTATGTTATCCTTAGCTGTGGAACCGGAAGAAACTCCATTACAAGCAAGATTAGATGCCTTAGCTACAGGAATCACCAAATATGGTATTTTGTCGGCTTTAATATTATTTATCGTACTTTTTGGAAGATTTTTATCAAACTTGACTCCTGGTGGCCTGTATTATCCTTTGAATCCTGCTCAAAAAGGCTCAAAATTTTTGAATATTTTAATTACTGCTATAACGATTGTTGTCGTCGCCGTACCCGAGGGTTTACCTTTGGCTGTCACGTTAGCCCTAGCGTTTGCTACAACCAGAATGGCTAAAGATGCTAATCTAGTTAGAGTGTTAAGATCTTGTGAGATTATGAGTTGTGCCACAGCTGTTTGTTCAGATAAAACAGGTACATTGACAGAAAATAGGATGAAAGTCGTCAATGGTAATTTATATGGTTTGGAATTTGATGACAATAATAATGAAGATGGTATATGCTCCAAAGATTTAGAATTAAACAAAGAAGCAGAACTCAACTTACTAGCGAACATCGCTTTAAACTCAACAGCGTTCGAAAACAAAGAAGGTGAATCAATTGAAAACCCGTTCCAAACTCCAAAAAGAAAGAATTTTTGGAAAGATTTTATAAAGTCTAGTAATGACTTCTCAGAATCCAAGTATTCACCTCCGGAACCTGAAGCTTTCATAGGAAGTAAAACTGAAACAGCTCTTTTAGGGTTAGCAAAAAGATCTCTTGGCATGGATGGTGATTTAGAATTGTCAAAATTGAGAAATAAACCAGATTTACTGAATATTCAGGAGATTGTTCAAGTTATCCCTTTTGAAAGTTCAAGAAAATGGGGAGGTATTGTGGTAAAGATAGCAGAAAATCATTACAGATTTTATATAAAGGGTGCGGCTGAGCTTCTTTTGAGAAAGAGCTCAAGTATCTCTGCAAAAACTGGAACTTCAATAGACATCAATCAAATAACAGGAGATTCTTATGATACATTGGCAAGAAAGATTAATTCATACGCTGAAGCATCTTTGAGAACTATAACGTTAGCTCATAAAGACTATGAATGCTCATCGTGGCCTCCAACGAATTTTGGAAGCGGAGAGGCTGACCCTGAACAATTACTTGGGAAAGACGTTTCATTTCCAGATAATAATTATTCTGGTCTGACAATTGACGGTATTATCGGTATTAAAGATCCGCTACGTCATGGTGTTAAAGAGGCTGTTGCTCAATGTAAAAGGGCTGGTGTCACTGTCCGTATGGTTACTGGGGATAATTTAACAACGGCTAAAGCAATTAGTTATAACTGTGAGATTTTGACTGATGAGGACGACGAGGAGTCATATATGGAAGGTCCAATTTTCAGAAAACTATCTGAAAAGAAAAGATTTCAAATTGTGCCAAATTTGAGGGTCTTGGCCAGATCTTCACCGGAAGATAAAAGAATTCTTGTCGAAACTTTAAAAAAATTGGGTGAAGTAGTTGCTGTAACCGGTGATGGCACCAATGATGCACCAGCTTTAAAGTTGGCGGATGTTGGGTTTTCGATGGGTATTTCAGGTACTGAGGTTGCTAGAGAAGCTTCAGATATAATTTTGATGAGTGATGATTTCTCAGCTATTGTGAACGCTATTAAATGGGGGAGATGTGTTTCTACCTCAATCAAAAAATTTATTCAATTCCAGTTAACAGTAAATATCACTGCTTGCGTTTTAACATTTGTCTCTGCAGTTAGTTCTAAAACTGGTGAATCTGTTTTGACTGCAGTTCAATTGTTATGGGTTAATTTGATCATGGATACATTGGCTGCTTTAGCTTTAGCTACTGACAAGCCAGATAATTCAATTTTGGATAAAAAACCAGATGGTAGAAATGCTCGTTTAATTTCAATCTCAATGTGGAAAATGATAATTGGACAAAGTATGTTACAGTTAATCATAACTTTGGTTCTACACTTTGTTGGAAAAAAAATTTTCTTTGGTGATATACCAATTTCATCTTTCAATGAAAGTCAGTTAAATGCCTTGACTTTTAATACCTTTGTCTGGCTACAATTTTTTAAATTATGGGTGACGAGAAAATTAGATGAAGCTGATGGTATTACATCAATTCGTGATCGTATATCTGCCAGAAACCTAAATTTCTTTCAACATTTTTTCAGAAACTGGTATTTCCTAGTGATTGCAGGGTTTATTGCAGGTTTCCAAATACTAATCATGTTTGTTGGTGGTATTTCATTTAGTGTCAAAGAGCAAAGTGGTGCAATGTGGGCTACTGCAATAATCTGTGGTATGGTATCACTTCCATGGGGTGTAGTTATAAGAATAATTCCAGATGAATGGGTTGTTGCAATTTTCCCAACTAGAGTATTCTATTTGATTATCGATGTCTTGACCTTGAAGTTCTTGTTTGGTAGAAAGAACAAACATAAAGATGAAGAATTCGAATTAGATGACGAATCTGATGATGAGAAGATAAAGCTACTATATTCAAACAATTCTATTTTCAAAAAGACGAAAGCGGAGATTGAATTCATTCATAGTGAAAGCGCTGAAACATTTAATCCATATCATATTTATCAAAAATGGAGAAGAGGATCTTTTGACTCTTTTGAATCCGTGGAAAATAACCATCATGCTTTGAGTGCATTGACTATGGTCCCAACTATTGTGGGTGGTGCTGTTGCTGGATGGTCACCAGTCTTGGGCGATTCTCATCGTGGGAAAAAAATAGATTGATCTTTTGAAGCTAGCGATTTTCTTATTTATTCCGTTTTATATTCTGATAATGAAAAGAAAAATAAGTTTGATGCTAAACAAACAGGTAGAACTCAAATTCACTCCGTACTGTTCTTAGCTAATTTTCATGCACCATCTTTATGCGCTCTCTTTTCAAGGCTTTCAGCTCAATATATTGAAATGTGCTATATCATAGCAGTCAAAATCATTATACTCGTAACTCGTGGAAATAAATTATAAAAAACACAAAGTTATTGTGCATTGCTATATGCAGTTATTAATATTGGTATAAAAGCAGAACATTCAGAAAATCAATTTTGGCAATAGAGAGTAGCCGCTATGTATGACTTTTGTATAATTTAAAAATAATGATATTGATAAATGAAGATATAGTAGTGGATGATATATAAAAAAGTCAATAGAAATTTAGCATAAAAATAACCAGGTTTTTTTTTTCACACGGTAAACTTATATTAATTTTATTTCTATACAAATCTCTTCGCTACTCTCTGTTGTAAACATGAAGCTATTACTTTTTTTTAAATATATATATATATTTTTTTTTTTTTTTTTTTTTTTTTGCCTGTGCGCGGCGGCTAAGCTAATATAATCTTATAAAAAGTATATTTATCTAACGTTTTTTCAAATCAAGAAATACGGGCAAGTGGCGCAGTTGGTAGCGCGTATGCCTTGCAAGCATAAGGTCATCGGTTCGACTCCGGTCTTGTCCAATTTTTTTTTCACTCAGAAGAATATTTTTTTCTAGGAATCAAGGAATTGTTAAGGATTTCACAATAGAATTTCAAAAGTAAGCAAGATGAGCGAGACACAATAATATTCCATTTATTATTCTATTTTTTATAACTGTATAAAATATAATTATTTTCGACTGCGGTATCCGACCAAATATAGAAAGACATCTCACTATCAATGGAAGAGATCAGGTAGCAAATTTCAGTTAAAATTCAATATTTTACCAGTTCTATAAGTTATTCAAAATCTTAACTGTGGTCCGATGGAAGTAAAGAAGCACTTTGGGTACGTTCAAATCAATAGCTTGAACAATCCCTTGTCCTTTTACAAGAAATTTTTTTACATAGCCTATATCTATAACCTATAATGTAGATTGCTCAAGACATGGATTTTTATCTATGAAATCGATAATTATTATATTGAAGTATAGATAAAAAAAAGATAAGCTACTCTCCTTTGCCTAAATAAGCATGACTTCAGAGCGCCGGACGGTACGGGGTCCAGGATTGAAGGTTCATCGTGATCGACCTATTACACAATTAACTAATACATTGTATGATTTGAAATTAATTTGGAGTATTCCAGTATAAATTTAACAGTGATGTAAGATAGCAAGTCATAAGACGATAATTGAGGTTAAATCAACTGTATTTGAAAAAGTAAGTGCAGGGATATAACTATAATTAATGTTTAGATAACGTCAATGCTCAACTATAAGATAAGCAAACATTACTGATTGACAGCTAGTTATCAAAAGAAACATCAACAACCAGCTACCAGCCTACTATTGTACTATCTTTTATTTAATGAAATTTATAGCAATGGAGTGATCACCTTTTGATTAGCTATTTCCATTAAAATTATTTTTTTTAATCAAACCAGATTTCTAAACTAATACTGTATCACTTATCAAGATTAAAAGTTATTAGATAGATAAAATAAAGAATTATTATTATAATTTGTAATATAAATTTCAAGCATTTACTAACAATTTCAAAAAAGGTAAGATATTC
Organism: Waltiozyma mucosa; assembly: GCA_030581415.1. Classification (NCBI taxonomy): domain Eukaryota; kingdom Fungi; phylum Ascomycota; class Saccharomycetes; order Phaffomycetales; family Wickerhamomycetaceae; genus Waltiozyma; species Waltiozyma mucosa. Next base: position 164,781 of record JAKTTK010000150.1, read on the forward strand.
ACTAATCTTTGTTCAATCAAAATTGAATATTTTATCAATGTGTGTATGCCGATGTTTATCGATAGACTATATACTCTATAGTCGTTAGAGCAAAATGGCAAAAAAGGTATTCTTCTCACTTAATCTTTAAATATTTTTTTTTTTAACTATAGAACTCGAAATTACTCCTTCTAAAATTGAGTTTAAATTTGTTGATTCTCTTTAACAATTATTGATGCAATTATGTCAATCAAATCATTGGAGAGTAAATATAAAACTTTAATCATGGGGTATACCGTAAATATTGATATTAATTACTATATTTGTTATCTTTTCAATTAAAAATTTTTATGTAAACTTCATTACTGCGATAATAAAAAAAAAATAAATTGATTTTATTGCATACTTTATATACGAAAATAGGATAAATTAAAGATGTGCAATAATGGTATAAATAAAATTTAAATAAATATCAAACATATATACAGTGTGTGTTTTATTCCACCCTTCTAAATTGAGAAAAAAAAAAAAATTAACTAATAACCAAAAATACCTTGTTTCTGATTCATTGTCTATTTATTTATTTTTTTTTTTTCTTGTGTGATTCAATATATATTTGTTAAAGTTTAATAAATAATGATAGCATATTAAAGCTGTTTCAATGGTATATGTATGTGTATCTGTATTATTGAGCAACATTTAACCATTTCTTATAATTGTTTGAAGAAGCAGCTAACTGAGCAGCATGTTCATCATCAAGTGTATTTCCTTTATTTGGAATTTGATTGGTTAATGGTGATTTTGAAATCATTTGAGGTAAAATTTTTTGACTAGTCTCTTCCAATGAAATATAATTATCCAAACTTAACCCTATAATGGGTTGATCTTTTATACTAGAAGTTAATAATAATGGTGATTTGATTAAATATTCTTGAACAATAGATTTTTTATTCTGATCAACTGTTGAATGATTTTGTTGTGCTCTAGTGATATCAATTGTTGATATTATTGAATCTTTTCTGGGCTGTAAAACTGGTGAAATTAATTCTGGAATATTTGAATCAAAATCAAAATGTGAATCATTATCTTTTAATTTACATTCATTGGAACAATAAACTGATGTTAATGAACATAATTTTTCACAAACTATGCAATAATCGTTAAAGGCGGACATTATTATTTCAAAAAAAAAAAGAAATCAAAAAAAATAAATATATGTAATGGATGAGGTTTGTCGAGTAACCTATGCTATAAAATGAAGTGATTTTTATTTGTTGATATGAGAGTTTAAATGATTGTTTGAAGTTGGTTATTATTGTGATTTTTTAACTGTTCTTTTGGATTATATATATATATTGATATATTGATATATTGATATATTGATATATCGATGATTGTATGTTGTTAAAATGATAGAATTTACCCTAAAATTTAGAAAAAACACACAAAATAATTCCAAAAAATTAGAAATTAAAAAACGTGTGGATATGACAATAAGATCAATGAAGAGTTATTGAAGTTAATTTTTCTTGTCTATTTCAAGGTAATATAAAAGTTTAAAGCCAAATAAATGTTGAACAATATGGTTAGGTTCCAGAACAGTTGCTAGATAAATTTTTAAGGGGAAGATAATTTTTTTTCATTGCCCTATATTATATATATATAGATTATATAGTTATTTATACTTATATAAGTATAAATAAATAATTATTAGGTGTTCAGTACTAAAACACACACTTAATAAATCAGATCATTGAAACGAAAAATTTTTCACTCATAGTTGCGAAAATCAAATAAAAAAAAAAAAAAGATAATCACATAAATCATCTTCATAATCATTCATCGCATCTTGCAGCAATAAATAAATAAATAAATAAACTCTCCAGCTGCGGGATTCTCCCCCATAATAATTTCTATAAAAGGAAACCAAAAAAAAAAAAAAAAAGCCCACACAAAAATTAGCAAGCAGCTGGATCACATCGCCTTTTTAAAATTATGGATTAAAATATATATATAAATATTGTATACTGAATCTAGCTGATGTTTCTATATAGCCTTGGTTTCACTAGAAATTAATTCAAATGTGATCCATATTATAAAAATCTACATTCTTACTATAACACTAGTATTCTAGTTCTCATTTTTCTAGGTATCAATAAACGTCTGCGATGAACACTGGAACACTGAAAAAAATGTTGCTAACTAATTTATAAGAGTATATTAAGTCTATAGAGCTAGTACCTACTGTAAGTACCTACTAGTTACCTACACCATTATTTCCAGACTCATTACCATCTCACATCTCACAGCCTATATTAGACTCCCGTCCCTCTAGCAGCGGCTGTAGCGCGCATTGTTATTGATCCTGGAATTATGTGGAAAACGTGGAAAACCCCTTGTGTAAAAAACGTGGATACCTTATTTTTAATTTTTTTTTTTAATTATATTAAATTTTTTTCGCAAAATTTATATATATTAACTGTCCGGAAATGGTAATTAACGGAAATTAACTGATAATATTCTCTATATAACTTAGTGTCAAAAAAAAAAATAGAGACATTTTCGCAAAAACTTTTGTGGAGCCGCGCAAAAATATAATATAGAGGAATTTAGAGCATACCAACAAAGATTAATACGAGAGAATAATATATAATTTGTTAATACTAAATAGTTAATTCCAAGCTCAGAGAGTACTTGTTTCGAAAAGTAAATAAAAAATAGTTTAATAAATATATTTAAGCAATGAAATATTCTCGGCAAACTGACGCGTATTGAGAACATTTAATCCCCGTTGATTGAAAGTGATAATCAAAAGGAACACCATTCACAAAACACTAGTCAAAGTTCAACCGTGATTTTACTGTAGTAGTTAATTATAGTATTGTTATATATAACGTTTTTAATATGTCACCATTTGTATCTTGATTAAATTTTTTTATAAAAAGTTCAACAATTATAACTTATAAGTGAACCAATCTTAACTTTACTATTATACTTTATATTTCTCAATTCCGGCCACTTCTTTTCTAGATTATGAGATATTACATGAATTACCTTGTTGGTTGTTAATTAATAGTTTCATAAATATTAGATTTAAGTTGCTGTTAATTTTTAGTGAAGGGTTTTTTTTTTCTTATCCTTTTTTTTTTTTTTTGATCTGTAATGTAATGAATATATAAAATGATTTTTGCAAATTTAATCAATTATAATGACTGATGATTAGGGTTTATCGAGATCATAATGTTTACAAAATAACACTTATAATTTTATTATTATTATTATTATTACAATTATATTATCGATTTATATCATGATTTGTTAACTTATACTGATGCAACCCAAAAGACAATAGTAACATAAAGTCAAACCCTTTGACTCTCTCTGACGCCGAAGTTCGGAGTCTCCATCATTCCAGACTTTCTATGTATTATAAGAACCCCTAAATTAAAAACAAATTAATCCAGTACTCTATGCGCTAAAGCTACTGCATAACTTTGCTTTGCATTTGATCAATTTTATGTCAAAAAAAAAATAATTTTTTTTTTCTTTCTAAGGATTGATCTTCTAGATTATTCTTTGGCGAGGCTAAGAGTTATCCCAGCAGCTTGCGCAAAAAAGAAAAAAGTTTTTTTTTAATGAATAACACAAAACAACAGATTTGATTTAATTATACTTTCCAAGTTGATAAGTTTTTAGGGTTTAAACTACTGTCATCAATCATGACAGGGCAGACCAACTTGACAGTTGCAAACAATATGAATAATCGAATTAGATAATTTAATATATATAAATATGATTCGTTCATTCATTATAAGATATACAAGGTTCATACTAAAAAACAAAAAAAAATAATAAACAGTATGATTTTAATTTAAAACCAGTAATCCTTAAATTTCCGTGTCGTGTAACATTTATTCATCTGTTCTTCTTTCATGAATCCTCATGTTACTATTTAAAATCCATAATCAAATATAGTAAAACTTGAATAATTTCATCTCAAAAATATTTTCTGCTATATACATTGTAAATCCTATTAACATGATGAAATTTAACATCTATAGATTTATTCAATAATAAATCGTTTAAATCTCTATTCCATTCAACAAGTCTATTTTTTGGTAATAATTTGGAACCATAATTTTTTAAAGAAATTGTTTCAATCAATAACCGTCCATTGATTAGATTGATATCTTCTGTTTCAGCGGATATTAATAATCTTTCAATATTATTCAAACTCTTGGAAACTATCAATTTTGTCTCCCTTGTTGATTTCCAAACACTTTCATTGTTGATAAATGACTTTATAGCGCTGAGTGTATAGAATAAAATTATTAAACTAGGTGAAGCTGCAATGAATCCAAAGACTAATTCTTGAGATTTAAGCATTTTATCAATACCACTAATAGCTAATCCACCATCAACCTTGGTCTTCTGAACTTGAATCAATAAATTTCTAGGAAGTTTACCGGTAACTATACTTTTCAAAGGTTGTTTAATATCGACTTCATAATCTTTCATTATAGGACTTAAATCCCCATGATTTACAAGCTCTTCAATTTGGGAATTGGTTAATACAGAATCTTTCACCAATTGGGGATTTTCATCAATATAATCAATAACCATTCTCTTCAATGAATTTAAATCAGATTCAAGTGAGTTTTGTGAAGTTATTGAAATTTCAGAATAAGAATCATGACGAATTGTCGATAAAATATTGTTAATTGGAGTAATTATCCAATTTTCATAAAATCCAATGGTCGTCTCAACTAAATTTTTTTGGAAAAACTGATAAATTTCATCTCTTTGTGAATATAAAGATAATATAGCAGAAGGACCGTATAATAATGATAAAAGCAATGATGGCCAATATCTGGTAAAAAATGACGGCTTTTCCAATGATTTTACTTGATATTTAAGCGACGATAATGATGCAGGAACGGCTGAATTTACAATTTTATACAACCTTTCAAAATCATCTGTCGTTTCTGAAACTTTTTTCACATTGAGCAAATTTTCAAAAAATTCTATTGAAGTTTGTGCTGATAATTTAGAATCAAAATCCGGAATGTGAGATATCAACTGACCCAACGTTTTAGCATTCTCATTTTGTATTTTATTTATTGATTTTTTCTTTGTTACAACGTTATTATACAATGAAACAAAAGGTGTTTGTAAAATATAATAGCTATAACTAATAGGTTTTTCATAAAATGTCTTTGTAGTCAACAATCCAACAGAATTCAGAGTTAATGATCTATTGAAATTCTGAAAGTTTGGTGAATTCAATAAATTTTTATAAAATGAATTGAATAATGAATCTTTGTAAAATTTGAATTCCCATTCCTTATTGGAAATAATTTTTAAGTTTTCACGGAAATCCTTATATATTCTACCAACCATCAAAGAAAAATTTTTAGGGAATTGCTGAATTGAGTATAATAATACTCTCCAATTTGAATTTATGATTGATTCGTAATAATAATGATCTTCATTCAATGGGATTGCAACTTTCAACAAATTTATTGAGTATATTTGATAAATTGATAAAATGAGATATAACAATAATTGGGTTTCTAATTTCTTCAGTAACTTTGATTCAGGAGTTTCAGAGTTCAAGTTAGAAATAATTGATCCTTTGGCAAATGGCTTTAAGATATCCACAATCTCCTTAATATTAATCAAATATTCAGATTTGATAGTTTTATCAAAAATAGCTCTCACTTTATTCAAGCTAATTATGATCAATTCAGATTGCTGTGGGTACTCTTGACCAACATTATTGATTTTGGTAGATTGTATAATACGCAGCTGGGTTAAGTCAGTTATCAATGAATTAGACAACTCATTTAGAGATTTCACATTAGTCTGAAATGAGTCGTTGATGATTCTACTTGCAGACATCCTCAAATCATTCAATTGTGATAATATATCTTCAAAGTCGAATCCTTTCAGATTCAGTATTTAGCTTGAACTTCATCGATATTAATGAGAATTTGGCTTCATTGCTACCAGTAGTACCGACCAGCTGTGACATATAAAGCGCGAATTCGTGCTTGTGAGATGTATGCCCTACCCTTTGATCACATGCCAACTTTTTTTCGAGAGGAGATACAAAATTCAAAACACACACACAAAAAAAAAATATTTGAATTTTGCTTATTTTGTAAGCTTTCTATTTTGGTGGAAAGTTTTCAATAACCCCAATCCGGCTAAATGAGTTTCCTCTTTAGGTACAATAGTTAGGTCGGACCAAGCAAGGAAAAATCATAACAAACGCAATTGAACAAATTGAACAATATGATTAAAAGTCTACGTCAGTGAGCAACAGAAAAAAAATTATATACGAAGCCCGAATATAACGTATTTTGAAGTTTGTACCAAGAGGCAAGAATTGATATCATCAATGGGTTTTCTAAACGGATACTGAATTCTGATACCATTTCAAATATGTGGTCCATGAGAAATCCTCAACAGGTTCAGTTGCTGCCTACAAATAGAGCTTGTTGACGCAGTCTATGCGGTGTGCAGTTATGGATAGCGCTATAGTTTTAATGGTTGAAACTTTTTACTGCTAGTATTCAGTGGAAGAGTAAGAGGTTGTACATTCAATTTATACTGTTGTAGACAAGTACATTGTATAGGGTACTCCAGGTACACCGTACGGCCAATAGGGCCTTTACTTCTTATATATCATGAAGGGCTAGCAGTGCTTCTTTACCTCAAATAAGTTGCCTATTGCGATGCCATTTCCTCATTGAGAACGATTTACATCTAATTCTCGGAGGATGACGTTGTCAGCAAGTAATTAACACCAGCTAAGGCAATCAAGAACCAAACTATTTGAAACCTCATAGATGGGACTCAAATTAAAGAAATGAAACCACTTTGACATCAATTAGACAAAGAATAATGTCTTCTTCTTTGTTAGCTGTTATTTGAATTCAAAATTGATATCTCTATGTGCGCTCTTTTTTTATTGTATATTTGATGTTCGGGATGTAGGATAATTGTTTTTATTTTGCCATTTTCATAACAACCCACAAAATTTCATTTAAGCTTTTTGCCATGCAACAGGAAATTATATAAAATCCCTAAAATCCCTAAAATTCCTATAATATACTCTCTCTTGTATAACAACACTGTAATTTTATTAAGATATTTATTAACAAATACCATTTATATTAATTGATATATCAAACATGGCTTTCCAATCATTTTTTTTCAATATACCTCGTGCTGTGAACTTTGTCTTTTTAGTCATTGTATTAGGTTTAAGTGCAGACTTAATCGCATCTCAAGACCATGGAAATGCAAAAGTTAACTTTGCCTTATTTACCGCCATTTGGGGTTTATTATTTTCAGTTTTCTGGGGGGTTATTGCTAACTTCATTGAATTCTTCTCATGGCCATTATTAGTTGCCTTCTTCGAAATAACCAGTGCCATTTTCACCTTAGCTGCTGGTGCCGCTTTAGCTGCTGGTCTACGTGCCCACTCATGTACCAACCAAATTTACCTTGACGGAAATGCAATCACCCAAGGGTCAGAACATAGATGTAGAGAAGCTCAAGCCACAACTGCTTTCTTATTTTTCTCTTTTGCTGCTTTCCTTGTCAGCTCAGGTTTAGCTGCTGTTGCTGTACTTGGTTCAGGATTGGGTGGTGTCAGAAAATCAACTCCAAGAACTGGTGTTCCAACCATCGCTTAGATTCAATTCACGAGTATTAGGAAGTTTACGTTGTGTTTTCGAACCATTATTTTATCATCATGATACCCATATGTTGAATTTTAGCAATTAAAGAAACAAAAAATTAATAAGACCTACCAATAAAAGTACATATCAGAAGATCAAAGGTTTAAAGAAAGCCAATTAGTTGATCTTTAGTTTTATTTTTTTAATTTTATTTGGGGAGTTTTCATCCTTTTTGCTTCCTTTACTGAAAATGAGTTTTTATTCATTTGTTTTTGTATTACTAATATTTTTGATTGTGTGCTTTTTTATTTATCTTAATATTACAATTTAAATAACATAAATATATAAGCTTGAAAACAATAGCATGATGTAGCTTTTTGTATGACTGTGAATTTTGATCATCAATAACAATATGGCAGTAATACAGTGATAATAATTATCATATTATTCAGCATAACTATTTGCGTGAGAAACATTAGTAATCGGGAAAACATAAAAAACATAAAAGGTAAGTCATAAAGAAGAAACCAAAAATAGTTAGCTTATATAGCTATATAAATATATAAAAAATCTCATAATTCCATTAATTGATAGAAATAGGCTCTAAAAGATAGAATTGACTAAATCTGAGCCAATTGTAGCTCCAGCACCAAATATCGCGGCATTACCTAGTTTTGAGCCAAACCTTTTAAAAGCAGCAGATCCATTGTGATGTTGTTGTTGATCTTGTTGCACCACAACTTGCTGTGCTTGAGGTTGAGGTTGAAGTTGTTGTTGCTGAGGCTGAGGAGATTGATAGTAGAATTGCTGTTGTTGGGCCTGTGGAGCGTAAAGCTGTTGCTGCTGTGGAAAATGCGGAGAATTTGATGAAGACTGATATTCTTGATTGTACGAGGGAGCTGGTGATGATTGTCTAAATGATGGCTTGACATAATTAGATGGGAACATACCAACTTTCCCATTAGCTTCACCTTTCCACCAATCTTGGGAGAGTTTTGCTATCACTGTAATTTTATCACCCTTTCTCAAAGAAATATCCTCACTTTGTTGAGCATTATAGTCATAGATAGCTTCACAGTACTCAGAATTTTGTGAAGTAGGCTGCGATGAGTATGTATCTAATGTTGGGGCTACCTGCGGAACTGATACAGGTGCAACTGGAGATAAAGAAGCGAAATCTATTGGTGAAGAGCCTTCCTTATAACGATCTGGCAACTTGGATACTATTTGATTAAAAAAGTTTTGGGTAATGACATTGGAGTCAAGTAAAAATTCTAATTCCTGCGGTAGCATGGATTGTTAGTACATTTATTTTTTGCCTTTTTAAAACTCAGACATAATATTTCTCTTACAGTTTTCAAAGTTGATAACGAACGGTTGACTTGGGGAGTTGACATATTTTTACACTAATCTATTTCAAAAGACCTTTGGTTTTAAACGAAACAATAAAAATCCTGATGTGGTCGTTATGTTTTATTCGGGGTAAAGAACCATAAGCTGTGAAGATAAGTCAATTGTTGTAATCAATTCACAGTAACAAACTCTGACACTACTCAACACTATCTGCTCCTATTTCTTGATTGCCAAATACGGAATCAAAAATGTTTCGGAACATTCATTCTCTTTTTTTTTTTCAGAAGGGCGCGGGCCTAAATGAGAGAACATAATTGAAAATACCATAGCCAATTCAAACATGATATATAAGATTTCATCAGCTGAAATTTCCATATTCTAGCACAATATAATATATTTAGCAGTTAATGTTCTTTATATGAAGTAAGCCTTACTCTTTTATTCTTGAGTGAACTACGGGGACTAACCATACATAATAGGACGTTTGTTACTATAGCCGATGTTCCGGTTGGATATACTACACCACCATTCCCATCGTTATACTGGCCATTGGGAGATGAAAAATATTCAATTTCGTATTTATATTATACTCCAGATATATGGAGATTTACAGTATTCTGGACCATGATTCTTTTTGGTGCATTTTATGGGGTTGCAGGTCTCTGGGCTGCTTTTATTCATAGAGGAAATCTTGGGGCTTTGAAGATATTCCTCATGTATTTCATTTTAGGTGCCCTACAGGCTTTTGTCAGCAGTTCTTTGGTTGGTCTATTACTTGCCGCTATTTATAATGCTGGTCTCTTCTCAATGAGTACATGGATTCCTTTATGCAGTGGGGTAGTACAGGTCTTATTCAATGTCGTTACCTCATATTCTTTAATATCGGTTGTTTTTTAGCTGGTTGATGAAGAGCAGAGCGATGAAACAAGATGATTTTTATTTTTATATATTAATGTTAACGAGATGATGAGATATTTTTTATAACCCAATTTACTCAATGATGTTTAAATCATGGCTTAATATTTGACTCATACTTATAATTTACAAATATTATACCTCATCGAAATGTTCAACAAATGGATAATATTATTCAAAAGAATTTTTTTAACAATTTATTCAAAAAAAAAAAACCTTATTTACATGAAAGATATCATCTCCAAAGAAGAAAATAACAAATTTTAGATTGTAATGGGCCAAAGTTGTGGGTACCAGTAAAAAGAAAAATACAAAACAAAATTTCGAACTTGGGCCATAAATTGGATCCAACTTGAAAGTTGATAATATAACTTTTCTAGTGATGAATAAATTTGTGAATAGACGAAATACACCGCAGTCCGACACCAATCTGGAGAGACGCATGATAATATACACATTGGCTTTTCTTGATACAATTATCAGTGCTCTTCTTGCCTGATGTTAGATAAAATTTAACATTTGCCATCAAGTCCCGTTTTTTCAGCAGCTAACCAGTTTAATAATTTAAATTAAATTGGCTTATATAGCGGCATTATGTTGGCATATATAACATAATAATTATAAATATATATATATTTCATATTCCCTACCAATTTTTATAGTTTTCTCAAGACCAATATTTAGTTTTAAAAAGACTGTATTGTAAAACATAGCTCAAGCATAAATTTTTTCGCCAATTGCAAGTTGCAAATTGTAACCATAATATCAATATTATAGCATTCAATATTTACAACAGCTTGAGAATAAACAGTTAAAAAAAATAAAAATTCTTGGAAACATTATCATGATCGTGGTATTTTTTTCAGAATGTGCTATATTTAGAATTAATATATTCCTATAAAGGCCAAGATTTTTTTTCTGCAGCTAGACGTTGAAAACTTGAATACTTGAAAGTTCAAAATTAAATTGATACTGATCATATAAATATATGTAAGATATAGATTGGCAATGGGCATTTGTTGTTCGTGGCCGGGCCATGTCTACCTATATATTTAGCTGTAATATTTAGTATGAGATCAGCGCGAAAGTGGCATCAAGGTGACACTGGGTAAAATCTATGAATCATTTCTTCTAGAAGTGCTTTGCCAGTGGGAACTTGAGGCTCGTTCATCTTTTTTGTTGTGTGATCAGGGGTATTTTATGGGAAGTGATATTGTATTGTTCTTACCTAGACCTTATTTCGTATATGTCTACTTAATTTTACGTGCGGGAGTTGATGTTTTTAGCTTATTATTGACTTATATGGCGGCTTCCAGGTGTCGATTGTCAACTTGTCCAGTGTCCAATTTTTTTCATTAACCTCTCGTTCTGTCTGGTCCGAAAATTCTCTCTCCAGACATACGTAGTCTGAGCCTTGTGGCCTACTCTCGCGACTTGAGTCTCAGCGGTAGCTGTTCAATCTGGAATGTCAATTTGTACATTTATACAATATAGCCACTAAAAGACATCGTTTCGACTCAAATTTCCAATTGTAAGTTTTGCAATCTCAGAGTAAAAGTAAAATTATAGCAATTTTTGGAACTTTTGGCCTGAATAGCACTATTTGTTTTCTCTCAAACTCCCCCATTCTCTTGTTTCAGATGGAGCTGTGCTTTTAATAAGGAATATAAAAGTTTTGTCATTCGCGGTTCAGAATCAAATTGTACCAAAATTAACTACGCTACGCGCCTTTAAATCTTTTTAAAATTGTTTTTTTTTTAAGTGATTATCCAAAATAGCAAAAAGAGCTATTAAAAAAAAAAAAAAAAAAAAAAAAAAAATTGAGCCGAAAAGGGAGACTTGAGAGAGACGTAAAATTGCAAAAGATTGTAATGCAAAGCAGAAACTGGTTTTCTGTTACCTGTCGTCCACAAAAAGATTAAAATCTTTGTTGTTCGCATCTTACAAGAGTATACTTGATCAAACTCGAAGTTTAAACTAATAACAAAAGAAAAAACATATCAGCTTTCAACTTCCTTTCTTTCTTGAAATTTTTGAAATCAGGAACAAGGGTAGCAATTTGCAAGGAAAAAAAAAACAAACAATAACAATACAAATCCTTGTGATCTCAAATAACACTTTAGATCCAAAGGAAACAACGCTCATTTAGGTATAAACAATCCAGCACACCAATTAATCAATCAAACAGCTTTTTATTTGTTATATAAATAACTTCAGTTGATACATTCCAGGAGCCTTTTATTTAAATCAAACGCTCTATATTGATTAGACTAAAATAAGTAAGTGCAGGAGGAAGTAAATCAAGGTTAAACAACTCTACATCAGAACACAACCTCTCGAAAGAAAAAATATAGAGAAGTAAGCCATCTTACTTACAGATCATTGCAATTTTTCAAACCGGTCTCAGCTATATATTTAATTACTCTAGTAGCATGTCATACAGAAATTTAACAGATCGCTCGCCGATTATCAACAATGAAAGTGAATCTGATGATTCAGAAATCAGAAACCCATTTGTTCAAGATGAATCTAATCCATATGATGAGACACATAGCAGTGAATCATCAAATGCTCAAATAACTTCAAAGATAAGCAAAAATGTCACAAAACCATTCATAGATTATAAAGGTTATTACAGTCAACGAGGCTCAGCCGCTTCGATAAGTAAGCTCAATGAAAATTCAACTTCATCAACCAACATATCAAATTTAAATCGGAACAGTACACCATTGGCTACTGAAGTCCATTCACCAGCTGAATTTGATAGGTATCCATCTATTGGTGGGTCAAGGATAGTATCAATGGCTAATTCCATAAATTCCACTTCAAATCTATTGAATTCTGGTCATAAGAAAAAAACATCAACGGTTTCCGAATCAGGCTCTGCAAATTCTTCTAATCCATTCGTTCCTGATGCTGACTTTAGTCCCTTTGGTGGTTATCCTGCATCATCATTCCCACTGCACATGGATGAAAAGGAAGATGATGATTACTTACATAACCCAGACCCAATTGCTGATGCACAATATGAAAAAAATAGATTTTTAAATGATTTCAAAAATATGGACAAAAGATCAGGTGCCGGTTTTGTAGGTCTTCTGCTTCTATTTTTAGGTGCTATTGCACTTTTTATTGTTTTACCTGCATTGACATATACTGGTGTTACAGATCACGAATCTGCTTCGCAAGTTTATGAAATCTTAACCTATTATCAGTATCCAACACTAGGAGCTATCAGAACATCATTGATTGATCCTGATACCCCATCAGATGCTTATACAAGAACTTCAAGAACAGGTGAAACTTGGAGTTTAGCTTTCTCAGATGAATTCAATGCTGAAGGGCGCACATTTTATGCTGGTGATGATCAGTTCTGGACAGCACCAGATATCCATTATGATGCTACTAAAGATTTAGAGTGGTATGATCCAGATGCTGCAACCACATCTAATGGTACTCTTGCTTTGAAAATGGATGCTTTCCAAAATCACAATTTATTTTATAGATCAGGTATGCTTCAGTCTTGGAATAAAATGTGTTTCACCCAAGGTATCTTGGAAGTTTCTGCGAAATTACCTAATTACGGAAACGTCACAGGTTTATGGCCAGGTATTTGGACCATGGGTAACTTAGGTAGACCTGGGTATCTATCGACTACAGATGGTGTTTGGCCATATTCCTATGACTCTTGTGATGCTGGTATTACTGCCAATCAGTCCTCGCCAGATGGTATCAGCTATTTGGACGGTCAAAGATTAAACATTTGTACTTGTGATAATGAAGACCACCCAAATCAAGGTACGGGTAGAGGAGCTCCAGAAATTGATGCACTTGAAGGTGAAGTCGATACTGCTTTAAACGTCGGGCTTGCTTCACAATCACTCCAAATTGCTCCTTTTGATATATGGTACATGCCTGACTATGATTTTATCGAAATTTATAATCAGTCAATCACATCTATTAATACTTATGCTGGTGGTCCTTTCCAACAAGCTGTCTCAGCTGTTTCGACATTGAATACAACTTGGTACCAGATTGGTGATACTGAAGGGCATTATCAGAAATATGGATTTGAATATATGAATGGTGATGATGACGGTTATTGTTCTTGGTTTACAGGTGATACTTTCACATATACAATTTATTCGCAGGCATTACATCCGAATGGTAATATAGGCTGGAGAAGAATTTCAAAAGAGCCGATGTCAGTTATTTTGAATTTAGGGATTTCAAATAACTGGGCTTATATTGATTGGCCATCAATCAAATTTCCAGCTACCATGCAAATTGATTATGTCCGTATTTATCAACCATCAGATTCTGTGAGTAGTATTACTTGTGATCCTGCGGATTATCCAACTTATGATTACATTCAGAACCACTTAAACGCTTATAGCAATCCAAATTTAACTTCTTGGAAAATGGCAGGCTACTCTTATCCAAAGGATATTTTAACAGGTGATTGCTCAAGCTCTAAATATAATCTAAGCTCGAATTAAGAATTATTAAATAGTTCTTAAGTGTTGCTTAAAAGTTGGAGTCTCAGAAACTGAAATTATCTGACTAAAAATCATCATCATTATTGTCATTATCATCACTATTACTGTTATTGTTATCATTGTTGTTATCATTATTATTATTACTATTATTCATCATCATCATTCTTGTCTTTTATTGATCAATGTTTTTTTTATTATCATTCCCTGCATAATTGAAAGTGTTAATTCTCCTTTTCCACATTAATTCTTCCAGTCTTCATGTTTTTTTTACACCTATGGTTTTTTTTTATTGGTTTTTCGTGCTTTACAATTTTTTTTTTTTGCTATTTGTTATCGGTTCTTTTATTTTCTTTTGTTTACTTATGGTTTGATTTTATTTTCATGTACCCATTGTGTCAATGGTTATTCAATGTGGCTTCGTCAACTGAATATCTCTTGATGATGTTATAAAATCTAACTACCTTTTTTGGAGATATAGAGCTGTAGAATTTGTTGTATTAGATAAACATAAGTGATTCTGTGTGCATTTATCGTAAGTGTTCAATTCAAAATAATTTTCGTCTTACAAGTTACATCATTGTTTAAAGTAGAACTTATGTGCTTGACCATAATATCTATACAATTTGTTTGATTAAATCGACCAACAATTTCAACTTTAGCGCAGGACTGATTATATGATATTTTGTATTAGATATCAAGCTTTCAGATATCTCAATTTTATGCTCCAGTTCTTTCAACAATTTCTTTGAACTAGCATCGTCTTCGTTTCCGTTATTGGTTTGAAAATGTTCAAAGTTTATTTCATTTTTATTCTTAATGACATTTCTCCTGAAGATTTTCGCTCCCTTGATAAAATTTGTAAATATCCTTATGTTATCCTCCTCAGATTTTTTCGAATACATAAGATATTCTTTATATTTGATTTCTATCTCTCTGGCGGTCACACCTTCAAACTCTGTTAAGACTTCCTCGTTATCATCTAGAAAGTCCTTGAAAAGTGGTAATGCTTGACTTAATCCTTTTTTCTTCTCCAAGTATGCGAAAAATCTCATAATTGATTTATCGTATTCAATTTTATCATCGTCATTGTCACTACCATTATCATTGGTGTTAGTGCCATGTCCACTTTTTCGATTTTCACCGTACCCATTGGCTATTGTTACCTTACACCAAGTGTCAAAAATCTCTTTTCGTTCTTTGTTATTATCAATCTCGAAGAACTCAGGTTCGTTTATAATTTTCATAGACTCAATTTCCCACATATTATAGGGGTTTAAATCAAAGGAATTCAACAGTGCAATGAATTTAATCTTCGGTGAAGTTGATGAATGCCCCTCCTGATCTCCACCCTCATCTTCATCTGAATCCAATTCGGCTAAATCCAAGGCATTTTCCTCTTCTGATGATTCACTATCTGATAAATTCAAAGAAATAACTCCTTTGTTTTTATCTATCAGAGACAAATTTTCATCACCAAGGTGTCCGATTTTTGCCTCGAGTGAAATGTCTCCTAGCGATGTTGGTAGATTTTGTTCTTCCACTTTTGACCCATTTTTTGTAACTTCAAACTCATCGTCTTTTTCATCATTATCACTATCTTCTTCGTCACTCGATGAATAACCACCTACTAATGTAGAGCTCCTTATTTCACCCTCCTTCTGCTGCTCGGAAAGTTGCGGAGATTCGCTAAGTTGGTCTTCTGTTAATGTTTCTATTTTGTTCTCTTCTTTTTCTTCATGACTTGATCTAAATAGCGGTTTCAATTGGTTTTCGATATTTTCGTCTAATTTCAATCCTCTGGCCTTAGCTGTCAACCAGATAAGCGTATTCTTATCAAACCGATCGATTTCATCCTGCACCACCTCATCATCCAATCTCCAGAAGGATCTATTGCTCGTTCTCTCATAATAGAAATGAGAACCATTGTTTGTGAAACAAATATCATAAATTGAATTCGGCAAGGGAATTTTAAAAATTACTTTCATTTCATGTTTGCTGTCGGATTCCTTATTTGAATTGGCGCTAACCCTAGCAGCATCTGATACTGAGAGCCTCGTTTTGTCATATGTTGATTCCTTCGTTACTTTGTTGTAGTAGTAGACAAGACCAGTTGGTGATATATGGCGAGACCAGTTTTCAGGGAGCCTGTTGTATCTCATTGATAGACAGACTCAATAAAGAAAAATAGTAATGTTTTGTTCGTGATCTTAATATATGTCATAATCCTGGCCTTTGATCTTCTTTTGTCCTTCAGATTTTTTGATTCTTATTCGCGAAACCTGCTCGGATACATGATTTTAAAATTCGAAAATATGAATATTGGTAAGATTCAAAAGAGGGAAGGCAACAGATTACAGTATCAATTATTTAGTTAATTAAGATGGGTTCCAGAAGATACGATAGTCGAACCACTATCTTTTCACCAGAGGGTCGTTTATACCAAGTAGGTTTTTTGAAAATGTTGAATTGCACTTATGATTGTTAATTGGCGATTAGTGGCAAATGTTACTAAAAGCAGTCATGAAAAGTCAAGAACTTCTCTAGAACTGAAAATATACTAACTAATAAATAAAGGTCGAATATGCTCTAGAAGCAATTAATCATGCTGGTACAGCAATCGGGATTTTAGCAAAAGATGGAATAGTTCTAGCTGCTGAACGTAAAGTTACCAGTAAATTGTTAGAGCAGGATACATCAGCAGAAAAATTATATACATTGAATGATAATATTGGTGTTGCAGTCGCTGGTATGACTGCTGATGCTGGTATTTTAATAAACAGCGCAAGAGTTTCTGCACAAAACTATTTGAAGACCTATAATGAAGAAATTCCTGTGGAGCTATTGGTACGTCGTCTATGTGATATTAAACAAGGTTATACTCAACATGGTGGGTTGAGACCATTTGGGGTTTCTTTTATCTTTGCCGGATATGATGATAGATACGATTTTCAATTATATACTTCAAATCCATCGGGTAATTATTCAGGTTGGAAAGCCACTAGTATTGGGGCTAATAATACTGCTGCCCAAACATTACTGAAACAAGATTACAAAGACAATATAACATTGAGAGAAGCCTCCGAATTGGCACTTAAGGTTCTATCGAAAACAATGGACTCAGCTTCATTAAGCAGTGAAAAACTTGAATTCTCCACGATTTCCAAAAATAAAGATGGTAAAATTATTCAGCGTTTGTGGAAACCAGCTGATATCGATTCTCTATTGACAGAATCTGGTATCAAAAAAGAGAACGAAGAAGAAGAAAAAGAATAACTAAAGGATCTGTATATTTTCTAAAGAGATAAATTAAAGCTTTACAGTATATTTGCAGCTTCGTAGTTTATTATATCAAAGTAAGTAGATCAACTATCAACGTTAGACATGGACCTGAAATTTATTAGTACTTACCAACAGAATATGTAATATACAATTATTACCATATTAGTCTAACGAAAGTTTGAGATTATCAGGTATATGAGGCTAAGCCATTAGTATTGAGCCAAAAGTCTTTGATCAGAGTATGACATTTTTTTGACAAACCTCTAGTCAGCAGCAGTTTTTTAAGAAATATTTCTCTATTCTCTAACTTATTTTCACCACTGTTTACTCGTGCTTGGTTGATTGTATTCAAAGCATTAGTAGCCCATTGAGTAAACTGCAGTTGAAATTTTGATATCAACACAACAATTATATTGGAATATTGGTCCAAATCAGATCGGGACGAATTAATCAATGCCTGAAATAGAGCCAAAGTTAAGAAATGACCTATTTCATATACATAACTTCGGACAATATCAGAATCTTGGCTTGACGAGACTCCTTTCATTTGTAGAAATGTAACCCAAAACTTTGAAACTGATTTGATTAAAAATTTCTCCTTCAGTTTCATCGAGTGTATGGTAATGTTGATGATGCTGGATAACTGTTCTGAATTGTAGAAAATATAAATCTGGTTTTTATTTATGACTGTGGAAAATATATTGATGGCCAACATTAGCGTATCCGTATCACACTCTATTGCTTTAACTTTATCAAGAATGAAAAATTGGAGGATTTGTGAAACTGTTTCCACATTTATTCTATCGGTTTTAGAATTTATCCTTGAATTTATCAAAACATTAATTAACTCTAGGACATTTTTCCACGATTTTTCATTAGCGGCTTTGCTCGAAGCAATTTTCAAAATATCTTGTGTCTTGAACACGAAAGGACCGAAATCATCTAGTAAACCAACCTTGAAAATCGACAAACACTTTTCGTTTAGCTCTGCAATATCTGAAGTTGAATCAAATATACTTATTAATGACATCAATCGTATTTGAACTTTGTATGTATTGAGGTAATATCTGTAAAACTGGGAATAACTTTCTGGATTTGTTTCTTCCAAATCATCGGGTAGATTTAATCCCCTTCCAACCGAATGAACTGAGCTTAGTAATGATAAGATATATTCAAATTTTTCCTTAGTCAATGAAGTATGTGAACCTTTCAAAGAGGATTGAAGAGTATTCTCAATTAGCTGAATTAAACTCAAAACATGATTTTCTTGAATTTCAGGGGAATCAACAGATTGTATTAAAAAACTAACAGAGTTGATGAATTTCTCCCTTGTGAAGTTATTTATTTCTTCATTTGATATCATTTCAATCAACAAGCTTTCAAACTTTTCTATTGAAGAGCCTAATTCTGATCTGCAATCATCGCAAATTTCCAATAAGGTTCGAGATATAATGAATTGTTGATTTGGATAATCTTTCAAACATTTAAGAAGATAGTCAATAACCGTATTTAAATAATTTGACCCTATTGATGATTTGTAAAAGAAGTTAATTGAGCTCAAAAAACGTATACTTGATTTGATGTATTCATCTGATTGAGAAAATCCATTTATATTAGAAACATACCTCGAAAAGAAGTTAGAATCAAACATAGTTTGAATTATTTTCGAGATTTCTAAATCAACATTATTTGAGAAATTCGTAGATATTGACCCTAATATGAAAAGACCAACTTCCATCTGGTTTCTGTCTTTGTTATTGTTAACGATACTCTGTGTCAAACCTTGGTAAAATTCAATACCTATATTTGAGTAGATGACATCAAAGAACTCAGCTATATCCAACCTGAAACTTCGAAATTCATTTTCATAATCTTTGTAATCAGACTCATCCATCACGCTCAATTGTAACTTATGGAGAAAAATTGGTGATAGCTGTTGAATCAGTGCATTAAAATTCAGCATAACTCTACTAGTAGCGAATTCATCTCCTTTCAATTGAATTTTGATCACTTCTGGCTCATCATTAAATAGTTCGATCACTTGAATCCAAAATTCACTTAAACTTTTTGATATTGTTTCTTTTAAAATAGGGATTAATGGAATGTTTGTAAATTGCACCAAAAAGCTCAGAAATGAAGAAAATTCAACAAAATTAAGTTCAATAAACCTAACTAAATTAATCTCTAAAAAATTTGTAATCAATAATGGAAAGTTGTTCAATCCATCATATTCCTCAGCTTTTATCATGTATTGAATTTTATCTAGGCACCATTCAGTATTTGTAATCAAACCTTCAAACTGTAGTTTGAAACTAGTTTTCAAAATTGATGGATTTTCGCTGAATATCTCTATCAACAATGTCATTGATACGGTGAATATTTCAAAGAAGTCTTCTGTATTTTCTGAATCACTAGAAAACACATTAAGACATTGAATTAAGTATAATAGTAAATCATCATTGAATGTTTTGTACCTAATTAAAGTACTTCTTTCGATATATGAAATGTATTGGTACCACGTAGTAATTGCTCCAATATTTCTAACAACTAATGACGAGTTTTTCATCTCTTGAAAATTTACCTGTATAATCTTAAGAGCCAAAGGATATATCTCATTCTGAATTTTTTGGTGCACCTTGGAATCTGGAATGTCTTTCTGTAGTTTTAAGTTATCTCCAAGTAAGGTGTCAGTCAAAGTCAAAACCATACTTTTTGTGTAGTCATCCAAATTATCTAAACTTTTATAGCCTAAAATGTGGACTAGCGACAGCAATGGATTTTCCCAATCGTTATCAAAAGTATTGAATATTATTGACAAATTTTGAAAAATCTTTTTTATAATAAATAGGTTGGGGACATTCTGGAATTTATTTTGTTGCAACTTTTCCTTTAGATTGACTAATAATGATTCCAATATCACATTCAGGTCTTCTTTGGGTAACTTCTTGGTATATGATGTGTTCAATTTAATAGTGTAAGTTAATGCTCCGAAAAATTGGACATTCAATCCATATTTTGAACTTAATAACTCTTGTCCTAGTTGTAGTCCGTATTGGGATTTCTGCAAGTCCTGTAGTTGGTTCTGAATCTGATTTACCTGATAGTGGTCTTTGGTGCTGTATAACGTCTCCACCAAGCGGACAACTTCCTGTATCTGTGGCTGACTCATATTATGCAACCAAACATGTATTAAAATCAGCAATACCCCAGTATGCTTTTTTTGATCTTTATATTACAAGTAATTCTGTTACACTTCATGAAAAATGTTCTATGTTTATTTTTTTTTTGTGCTTTTTTTGCGTGCATTCAATCTAAGGACGTGTGCCCTGATAACAACGGACATGACCAAGGAGTTTTAATATGGATTAAAAGATCGATGGTGAGTGGTCACCAGTCTGGTGATATATTCTTGAAACTAGATATTAGCCGAAGTAACTTACAATTTACAAGTCTCGCAACGGTTTGAAAAAGTAATTGTTATAACCCTAATCATAAAATAATATACATGTACCCAATCATTATCAAAATGCATTAGCGCTTCAGACAACAATCTTGGAAAATTTGTCTACCAAATAATCACTTTCAGCGGAGAAATTAATTTTACCGACATTAAAGCAGCTGTATTTTACCCGAGTTTGGCCATTGTAAGAATCTTGTCTACCTCTGATTCTAAATTCATACTCATTCATTTGGACTTTCTCAAAATGAGCCATGAATTCCGCATTGTTTTCGTCTCTTAATTTAACTAAATCATCAGCAGAAATACCCAATAACTGTTTAGCTTGGTCGTCAAATAATGTCAACCATAATTGACCGGTTTCATCCAGCACTGAAACAGTTAAAATATATCTGAACGATGGATTAGCATGTGTGATATCACATTTTTCACATCTCCAGGTGCCATCACCTTGATCAATAACCTTCTTATTGCAGCCTTCTGTCGCACAAGCTGGATATGAAAAGTTATCATTTTTCAAAAAACTCACAGAGGCTTTAATAGTATGATATTCTGGTTTATCACTCAAATTGATTTCTAAATCTTGGACATTTTGAATGGTTTTACGCTCACTTGGTGAAGACTTTCTAACACCCGGTTCCTGCTTCAGAGATTGAAAGCTTTCGTTACGGCCTTGAGCGTCATACCAGCCTTTGATGGTATATGCTTCTGGTGCATCTGGATTAGGAACAATGACTCCTGAATGCGTCAAAGACAATGATTTACCACCAAAATCTGAAACCTTGGCACCTTTAACAGCCACAACAGTTCCTTCTGGAATACCAAAAGTGACTGCAGGTTGATTCCATAAACCAACAGTAATGGCAAACTGCGAATCGTCAACAATAGTAATATCACGACGATCATATGCTTTACCAGCTCTTGAAGTAATTTGAAAAGCTGGATTAACCTCCTTGATAACACCAACAGCATCAATGATTGAGTCACTTTCCAAGTCCTGGATTTTGTTCAATTTAACAAAATTAAAATTCAATTTTGGAACTGATCCACTGTCTTGAGCTTCTTCGATGATAGTATCTCTATCTAATTGTAATTCATATGTGGCATTTAAGTTCGAGAATTGTTTTCTTGGTGGTTGAATTCTAGCTTTGGAAATATAGTAAACTTTTCCTTCCTGTAAAAGGTTTGAAAATTTCTCAGCATTTTCATTGAACGCAGTGGCTCTGATTTCACCGGATTCATCTAAAAAGTTCACATTGAATAATTTACCAGATCCTCGAGCATTCGACCAAGTACGCAATTCACCTTTGTACGAAACTCTAGCTTTTAAGGTCCAAACATTTTGATAGGGTGATAGTTGTTCAATTAAATATAAGTTGTCTGGTTTTTTGACATTTGATTGTTGCTGTGGTTGCTTCTGCGGTTGTTGTTGAGGTTTTGAGATAGCTGCCTGTTGCTGTTGAGCAACCTGTGGAGCAGGCGATCCTTCGGCGTCTGATTTTTTCAGCTTATCTAGTTCTGGGTATCTCTTGAAATATTCATCCAAAGATTCCTGCTTTTCACCAATTTTGGAAGCAGTTTCTCTAACTAAAGTAAAGCTTTCAACAATGATGACGTGCTTGTTACTGCTACCCATAACTTCCACTTCGTAGTTGTTCAAAGTTAAAATGCTCGATTTTTGAATGTTAACTTCTGGAGAACCAGCAACAGATTCAGGTCTCAAAACACCATGTGCAGAGTAGGTGCCATCTGATAGCAGCAAACGATATCTTTTTGGCTCTTCATTCGAAATGACTTTGGCATTCAAAACTTGCAAGGTGATTTTTTGATTACAAGGAATATATTTTTCATCTGAGAAAAGTTTTGGTAAAACAGAAGTATCTAATTTAACTTCTTCACTCATCTTTATACGTGCAAATGTTATAATATTAATGTGCTTCAAGAATCAGTGCTCTTCATCAGATCTTTGGAAGACTGTGTAACGCGTAATTATTCTGTTTTTATTTCGATATAATTTTTTATTGCCACCGCGTTTGCGTTTTAAGCCTTGTTCGCGAAAAATTATAAACTATAGATAATTAAGAGCCATCATATTATCAGTGTTTTAGAAAGAATACAATTTGTAGGCTACTTGTTTCCTTTTCTTTTCTTATTGTATGAAATTATGGTTATTATATCAATTCAGCCATCTTTCGAGGAAGTTATTCATGATGTGGAGATAGGTAATGTTGAGAAAGACCAATTTTGGATCAATATTTTAGCCTCTGATAATGTTGAAGATGGTATCGCATTGGAAGAAATAGTTGAAGTATCAAAAGAAGATGAACTGAAGTTTCATAATAAAAACGGTTTAATTTTTGAACGGAAAATATCCAAAGATGTGAATTATGAACTTACTTATGATTCTCTTAAATACAAAATAAAGACCCCTAAGAGGAAGTTGACAATCAATGACACTATCAACATTTTAACCTCATTCGATGTATCACAAGATCAGTCTCATTTCTTGGTTTGTACCGGTCAAGGTGATATTATCATACATGATATGGATACATTCTCCATTAAAGCACATATACATCAAGCCCACTTAAGTACAATTTCTAAGTCATTGTTTTTCCCTTCAGGAAAAGTGATTCTCAGCTCTGGTTTAGATTATCAAATAAAAGTTTGGTCAATAGATGAAGTAACCTCTCCAGCAAGAGTATTCAAAGGACATACACAAGATATAACAGATTTAGCTATGGTTGAAAATGGCCGTAATTTTTTTTCGGCAAGCAAAGATGGTTTCATTAAGCTTTGGGATTGTGGTTCCGGCTCAAATATAAGGACGCTTCAAAGGTCAAATTCTATAAGAGATGGTGTAACCGCACTGAAAGTTACTAATCAACAAAGTAATACAAAATTTGAAAGTTCTTTTGATTCTAATGAATTTGGTACGTCAGGAAAGAATCTCTTCGCAGGTCAAAACTCGGGTATAGTGACGCTTTTTGACTTAAACACAAAGGAGGAAGTTCTTCATTTCAATAGTTTAAATGATAAAGTCAATGTGTTGGTTGATCAAAGCACTCCTGATGAACTCATTGTTGGTTATGGAAACGGAATTATAGCTGAATGGGATATCAGAAACCCGATAAACCCAATCACTGAGATTAATTTAAATGGTGAGATTAACTCCATTTCTAGAAGTGGATCTGATCTAGTTATATCATATGGATCTGGATACATCTTTCAAATAGATGGCAAATTCAAAGAATTGAGAAACCAAACGATATATGCGGGTATTGATGATAATTTCAAGTTTACAACTCAAAGAAAAGAAGAGATATATGCTGCTAATAATCAATCCGAAATTGTTGTGTTTTAAACTCATCTGTTAGGTATCTTTTGAGAAAAATCCAATGAATGGATCGTAAATCGAATTATTTTATGCTGCTCCATTATTAAAATTATAATCATTCATTAACAATCTAAAATTTATTAGCAAATTTAAAAATTTATGTTCACCTTCTAGCCCCAAAATGAATTGAAAAAATACATTTTTTTTTCAAATCTGACTTGATAGCTCATGATTTATAATGATCAATCAGCTATTAAATCGAAGATATTGCGAAGATATACCAGATTTTAGACTAGGCATCTTAAATTCAATAATATAATTATTTTTATTAATTCAACAATTTCCAGAGCTCAGAGTATTCGCAATTGTGAATATTATAAGATGGCCCATGATATGTTATCACTCCGTAAGGTACATCAAGGCACTGCAGAGTTATATTTATCTTGTGAACTACACAAATCCTAGCCCTGTATCTACTCAAGGTTTTTGAGGATATATAAATCTTTTCTTGTAGTTTGTAATTTAGCGTATAACGTACAAAGCCAAAATGTTGTCAATTCTTTCATTGAATCGGGATGCCTTTAAGATTGAACGATTTTACAGTCAACCAATCAGTATAACTAGATAATATAGCTGAATTCTGTGGACTGACCGATCTAATCATATGTATTCTATAATTTTTATATAGCATATTATCGATAGAAATAATTCTAATATTCTGACAGTGAGAATCTTAATCGCAATACAGCTATCGTTATGAACTTATGAAAATGTAATGCTCAGATCATATAAATAATAAATGATAAACTATATAGTTTCTGATGAATATTATGATATACTAATTATATTACGCATGCGCAATATTATAATATGACTCATGCTGCAATACAATGTATTATATAATCATTTATTATATTAATCATAATAATTATATAATAGTATATAATATTAATTTAATATAGGCGGCTATATTGAGTGAATCAAACAGCACAAAGTATAAAAAGTTACAGAAATTTTAGAATAAAAAATTAATATTTTGTGGAGTATAGATCTGATTACATAAGAATACCAGATTTAACGTGTATCTGATTATATAATATGAATATCGTATGTAATATTAGTATAATATTTTATATATATTCAATGTATATGACGTCGTATGTCAAGTATAGTAATCTGATATAATCCGTCACTGCACGTGATTACCCAACAAAACCTATATAAACAAATGGTCGACGTTCTCACAACTTAACCGTCTACCAATGTGTTTAATATAAGATTCATCGAGTAAATCATACGTAAACAGTACCGTATATCTGACATCGTACGACGTGACGTACATTATAATTATAATAGTTATAGCTGCAGCTATAATAGCTATATATTAGCTGGCGACGTATAATAATATAATATTATATTATTATATATTAATTTCATGGTAAATAACTAAATATATATTTGCTGGCGCGATGTAGCTAGCTTTTGATGTTATACATGAGTATTATATTTATAGTGCTGGAGTACTGTTTTATAATTCAATATTAAACTTATTAGTATGCAACGTCGTCTATATTACCTTCAATATATTTATTAACTCGGATCACTATAATTGATTACAATTTATAGGGCTTTTAA
Organism: Waltiozyma mucosa; assembly: GCA_030581415.1. Lineage (NCBI taxonomy): Eukaryota > Fungi > Ascomycota > Saccharomycetes > Phaffomycetales > Wickerhamomycetaceae > Waltiozyma > Waltiozyma mucosa. The sequence continues at coordinate 190,926 of JAKTTK010000150.1, forward strand.
ATATGCAATATAATTTAGTAGTTAGATTACATATAATACTATCCGAATCGGAATAATATAAAGTTAAATCATAAATGATGAATGAAGTTATTGATGAAATAAATTTCTTGTTTGCTGTATAATCTATAAAAACTGACTAGGTAATGTATATAACGAAGATACTGATTCAATAATTCCTTTAACTGCAAGGCAAACCTAGCTTTCCTGTTTTATTTGGGATATTATCAACTTCTATCAAGCTAAAAAAAAATTTTTTAAACAAAAAAATTCTCAGATTGGGGATTTCTAAATCGGATAAGTAGTGTAACCATCGATGGTTGATGTAGTTGGACTACAATCACTGATGTATGTAGTTATAAATGTTTGGGTGAAGATACCAGTACTACCAAAAGTATTAGTTGAGGTGACAACTGTCACGGAAGTGACAGGATCTGGAGCGCTTGGACAAGAGGTAGTATAGGACCATGACTGAGCAGATGCTAAACCAATTAACCAAGACAAAGTGAAGCTCAATTTCATGTTTAACTAATCTATTTGATTTATCTTTTTTTTTCTTTGATTTGAACTAGTATAAATCACATCAAATATAGGTTAAGAAGGCATATGTCAAGCGAACAAAGTGGTGGGATTTTGATGATATATATAAGAATTGGATAGAGTGAATTGGATAAAGAAAGTGAAACTCCTTTACTTAAAGACTAAAAGTCACCTCAAAAAGTCACTTATTTTAGCTGTAGTTCTTATAGGAAAATTCATTCAAGTTCATAATTTTGTACTTATTGTCTGCTCCAGATTAGGAAATTCCTAAAATTTAAACGTTTAAACTAAACAAGCTCTTGCCTCAAAAGATTACCAGTACAGAGACCGGGGAGACTAAATATTATTGTTACAGACAATGAGGCAATCTAATTGATACATAATTGTCATAATACTCATGAGAACTATTCTCTTGTTTGATGTACTTTTCAGATTGGAATTTAGATTTGATTCAATGAGATCAACTAGTTTCTTGGACGCTTTCACAATTCCGACCAATATATGTCGTAAACTACTAATGAGATATCCTGCACCAACCAATGTATTGAAAAATTAATCAAATATTTATATAACAGCCCTATAGATAATTAATAAGTGATGACTTTTAAAAAACTAGTTGGTCTCAATAGATTATCTTATTCTTACTATTTTTCAAATTCTTAAAATATCATAATACAGATCCAAATTTTTTTTTTTTCAATTGTCAGATGATCTTAAACTGATATGAGTAAAAAGAAAATAACGATTGTTCTGATTCACAATAAAGGATTCATATTTAATGCAACCGATGTTAAAAGTCTCAGGGAGATAGGAATATGTGGTATATTGACTGGTACATTACCCTCTGCACCACAACAGAACTTATACATGGGTTTACCCTTATTACTAATGACTGAAGAAATAGTATGGTTAGTTTTAAAGAATCTAGCTATACTTGTTCCAGGGAAGAAATATATCGAAAGCATCTACTCTAAAATTAGCCAAGATGATATTCAACTTTTAGAAAAAGAGAAGAAGGATTATTTAGAAGATCAATTAGCAATCAAAATCAAGCAATTTGAAGAAAAACAAATAAAGTTGAATAGACCAGTTAAGATTAATAAAGATTTTTTAATAGAAAATTTTACATTGATAATACCCAGAGAGCCTAATCCATTATTGTTAAAAGATCGCTATGTACATGATAAGTCAGAAGAACTAGTTTCGATTACAAACTTTCTCAAATTTAGCGCAACAACATATTCAATTTTTCAATATCTCAAATCTTTAGATTATTTTCTTTTGCCTGGGTTGAGATTTGGCGGAAGATTCATTGCTTATCCTGGTGATCCACTCCGTTTCCATTCTCATTTAATAGTCAATGATTTCAAATACAATGAAAACATCGATCTGATAAAATTAGTTCGTGGTGGGAGATTGGCCACAGGTGTTAAAAAGGCTTGGCTAGTAGCTAGTGTTATTGAAGGAGATGAAGAGAAATGTGTGGATAAACAGAAGGACGATGAAATTGCAGGAGAGGAAATAGCATGCTTCTCAGTCGAGTGGGCAGGATTCGGTTAAATATGAAAAGCACAGCATGGTTGGAAGTGTATATCTTGATGATGATAATTTATAAATGAAAGAAATGGTAATTTAACTTGTGGGTAAAACCCTAGTAATTACTAATCATGAAAACTATTTAAATTCTTAAGCTAGACACCAAAGATACCTTTAGATCGATTTGCTTTTGTCACTAATACAAAGAGGGTCAATCAAATTGTAGTTATGTTAGATATAAATATCTTGCTTAACACCTCTTTAGAAGCCTGCGCTCATCTGATTTCAACGATCTCGACAATTTCCTTAATGGGCAATCTATATACATATACATACTGCATCGTGATCGTACAATCCAACTGACTTTTGAGCCTTGATTCTGCGGAGCAAGATCATGAAATGTTGGCTTTTATTCGTATTATGACTGATGAATTAAAGTGGCTAGGATCTTTCAATTGAACAAGTGAACACTTCAAAAACTAAGCAGTGGCAAATTTCGTGATGTTTTTTTTTTTCTCTGCGAGTATGACCTTCTGAAGCGTTGTAAGTTTAGATATAGACCATGTTTTAAAAAGCAGCTATTTTAAACAAAGCAGAGTTCATAAAACGGTTCTTATTTATATCTCATGTTTCTATTTGGTATATCGTATCTAAAACATTCTGATTTTTTAGTGTTTTCTGAATTTTGAAAGAAGCCGCCAGTGAAGAATTCGAATCCTTTGTGGCCCATGGGCTAACCACAAAGCCAAAATCGTCAGCGTCGTCCACCGAGGTTCGAGAAAAAAAGAAAAAAAAAAAGCAGAATCAAGATCAGATAAAATATCCACAAACATTGAAGCATATTTAATTATTAGTTTAAAATCAAAGAAATCACGATATACAGAACGTGTTTTATATAATAGTATCAAAATTCATAGTCTGAAATTTGACATAAAACCTTTTTAGTTTTTTTTTGCTTTTTGTTTCACTTCTTTTTTTTTCATTCAATTTCCCTTGTTTATTTTTAACTTTGGATTCCTTCAGGTATCAATTCCATAACCAGATTATACACACCCCTTTTTCTACCTGGAGACATCACATATATAATGGGTGTTCCTTTTAATTCTTCTTCTTCAGCTGCTGTTGCTGCCTCAAATGCAGCCGTTAACAACATAATAAATACACAACCAAACCAGGCTACAGGGCAACCACAATCCCAAACCAATAATGCATCAACCAACAACACATCCGGAAGTCGCTCTGCATCTGGATCATCTAATAACAATTCAACTGTTGTTGGTCTACATTACAAGATTGGAAAAAAAATCGGTGAAGGTTCTTTTGGTGTCATTTTTGAGGGTACTAATATGATTAATCAAGTTCCTGTGGCTATCAAATTCGAACCAAGAAAAACTGAAGCTCCTCAACTAAGAGATGAATATAGAACATATAAACATTTATCTGGGTCATATGGTGTTCCTCAAGCTTATTATTTTGGTCAAGAGGGATTGCATAACATTCTGGTCATTGATCTATTGGGCCCTTCACTAGAAGATTTGTTTGATTGGTGTGGCCGTAAATTTTCTATCAAGACTACAGTTCAAGTTGCTGTTCAAATGATCTCATTGATAGAAGCCGTACATGCTCATGATCTAATCTACAGAGATATTAAGCCAGATAACTTTTTGATTGGAAGACCTAATCAAAGCGATGAAAATAAAATCCATTTAGTTGATTTCGGTATGGCCAAACAATATAGAGATCCTAGAACTAAACAGCATATTCCATACCGAGAAAAAAAATCGTTAAGTGGAACTGCAAGATATATGTCCATCAATACCCATTTGGGCCGTGAACAATCAAGAAGAGATGATTTAGAAGCATTGGGACATGTTTTTTTTTATTTCTTAAGAGGTCAGCTACCATGGCAAGGTTTAAAAGCACCAACTAATAAACAGAAGTATGAAAAAATTGGGGAGAAAAAGAGATCCACCCCAGTCAATGACCTGGCTAATGGATTACCAATTCAATTCGCTCAATATCTGGACTTAGTTAGAAACTTAGGGTTCGAAGAAACTCCAAACTATGAAGCTTATAGAAATTTATTAATTTCAGCCTTATCCGAAATTGGAGAAACTTTAGATGGCCAATATGACTGGATGAAATTAAATGGAGGTAGAGGTTGGGACCTAAATATCAATAAAAAGCCAAATTTGCACGGTTATGGCCACCCAAACCCACCAAATGAAAAAGACCGCCATAGACACAATCAACAGAGAAGAAATAGACATTTACAACAGCAAATACAACAACAACAGCAGCAACAAAAGTCACAAGCCCAAATACAACAACAACAGCAACAACAACAACTATTGCAGCAACAGCAACAGTACCAGCAACAAATTCAACAACAATCTCATTCTCAACAATTGCAACAATCACAACAACCATTACCTCATCTACCACAACAAAACGGTATATTACAAGAGAATAGAGGGTCTGATTTCAACAGTACAAGTAATGCTTTGAATCAACAGCAATTCCAAAACACACAACCAACACCAATTAGAGAAAAAGTATATTCAACAAATACATTTGACAACCACGAATTGAGACAAGGCAAATTAAATCAACACTTAGATAACGATAAAGAATCAACCAAAAAGGGTTTTTTTTCAAAAATATTTTGCTGTGCATGAGGATGTTTTTTTTATTGTCTTTATACCTGGGCTGTTAAATTATTTGTTTTTAAACGTCAATTTGATATTTTTTATATTTTCAAATTTATATATTGCATCATTCAGAGTTTTAGTTGTAGACCATTTAAACATGTACATATATAACATGTATACAGATTAGACATTTGATATTACAGACTCAGCCCCCTTTTAAACGTCTTGCGTCTATAACATCATGACTCAATCTAGAGAGTTTAAAGACTATTTAATCATAAATTAACAAATGGCGAATCAATATAGAGTCACGCTTCACATGATAATTCTCCTTGAGATGCATGATGTATGATTCAAAGACCCGAGAGAGTATTAGTTTTTAATTGGTATATATTCATTATATCTTGTGCAGCAAATCTTTTTATCTATTGCTGCCTAACGTAGTCTTATCAGAAGTCGAAACTCAAAACTGAGATGTTAGATGTCAAGACGACAGGACTCAAAAAACTATAGGCCGAGACTTTCTCAAATTTCACGTGATATACCGGAACCGTAGACTTATCTAAATTATTCACTTGGTGCTATTATTTTCATCAATTGATTGCATACAGTGTACCGTACTAGACGTTGCATTCAATTTTTGTCCAACCATCACAATCACACATCAGACGAGTGGATTGATTATAGTACTATAAAACTACTTGATGAAGTTTCTTATAGATTAAAATGACTGAAAAATCTGTTGTAGATCAACATGGTTATGTAAGATCACTTTTTGAAAAGATACCAAAAGAATGGAGAATTGACGAATCACCATCTGATAAACGTCCTATAGACTCTGTACTTTCGTTAGATGAAATTATGGATATTAAACCAATTAATATCTTGGATTTGATTTCCAAGGGAGAACTGAAAAGTCTGCAAGTAGTGAAATCATTCGCATATAGAGCTTCAATTGCACATCAGTTAACTAATTGCCTTACTGAAATATTTTTTGAAGATGCGTTCCAGAGGGCGAAAGAATTAGATGATTACTTTGAGAAAAATGGTGAAACTATTGGACCTTTACATGGTTTACCGATCTCAGTTAAGGACGAATTTGATATCAAAGGCGTAAAAACAACTCTAGGTTTGATTTCAAGGATAAATGACCCAGCTCAAACAGAGTTTTCACCAAATCTAAAAATCTTATACGATCAAGGGGCAGTTTTCTTTGTGAAAACAAATGTTCCAATAGGTGCATTCAACCGAATGACTTTTAATAATTTATTTGGTACCACTGTTTCACCATATGACATAAGTTGCAACGTAGGGGGATCATCAGGCGGTGAAGCTGCTTTAGTATCAATGAAAGGCTCTGCGTTTGGGATAGGTAGTGATTTAGGAGGGAGTATTAGACAACCGGCTGCATTTGCAGGTTTATATGGCCTTCGAACGTCTAGTCTAAGAGTTCCTCATTATAACAGAAACTCAGTGGTAGCCGGATTAGAATCTTTGAAAGGCACTAATGGTCCAATTACCAGAGACTTGGATTCACTAAAATTATATTTGAGAACTATTATCGATACCAAACCTTGGCTAACGAATATAAATGTTGTACCCGTTGAATGGAATAACAACCCAAAAGTTGATCTCAAGAAATTGAGGGTTGGTGTGTTAAGTGATGATGGGATTAATATACCTACACCTCCCATTAAAAGAGCACTAAAAATTGTTTATGAATCACTGAAATCAGTTGGTGTTGAGATTGTTGAAGTTAAAAAACAGACAAGAGACGATATCATTCAATTAGCTAACTATGCTGGTGCTTTTATGGAGAGTTCTGGAAATACTCAACTAATTGAGGAAATAGGAAATGAACCGGTTTCATACTTAGCGGATCTGAAAAGCACAAAAGATTTGAAAGTTTCTGAATTATGGAAATTACACATAGATCGTGATATAATACAGCAGAAGATTTTAAATTGGTGGAATGACTCAAATGTTGACGTACTGATATCTCCCATCACTGCGCAAACTTTCTTGAAGAATGACGAGGAGTTCATTGATTGTACTTATGGTGCGTTTGTTAACATGTTGGATTTTCCAAGTATAACATTCCCAGTAACAAAAGTAACTTTAGCCGATTTCAGCCATGAAGTCAATGATATAAACGAAAGCACCAAACAAATTTATGAGTCGTTCCTTACGAGTGATAAAGAAACCTACGTAGATAAATATCCTGTGAATATTCAAATAATAGCTAGAAGATACCAAGAAGAATATTTGATAGAGGTCGTTCACCAAATTACGGAGTTGATAGGAACACATGATTGGTGGTATTAAAGCTCAAGTCTTTATGATCATGGAGTTTTTATAGTACGAAATTGATTTAAATAGAAGATTGGTTTTTGTTCTCTTGGGCTAGAATATTTTTATGGTCTGTAGGATTAGCGGCTGATTCGTACACTGTGACAATAGGATCCTTCGACAATGGTGAAGTGAATTGCCCTCTTAGCTCAATGTCATAAATTTTCAAAATTTCATCTTCATCATCTGACCAATTATCATGGAAAAAAAGTGTTAGTTGAGTTGTTGATTGAAATTTACTTCTTGGTAAATAGTGTTCAATAAACAAGTTTTCATTTTTGTCTTCCTCATCGATTTCATCGTCGTTGACCCCAATTAATGGATGATTTATAACAAAAGTAGGCTTTTTGTCACTATCAAAATCGATATCATTAGCGTTTTTGAAAACTTTGATCGTTCTAGGACAGTGATCTTCATTACCATTAGTTCTTAAAATCACTGAAAAAATTTTAACAAACCCAATGAAAGGTATATTCAAAATTAATTGAGAGTCTGCATCGGAGGTCAATTTAAATTTTAGAGAAAATTTATCTTCTTGGGATTTAAAGATCTGATAAATTTCTTCATTAGGTTGCGCTATATTTAGACCTCTAACTTTACTGAAATCAATGTATTGCCTTAGAGATTGTGACTCATTTGTTGGGATTGGTGGAACATGATCACCGTGGTCATGGTCATGATCATGGCCATGAGAATGTTCATGTTCATGTTGACAAGACATCTTCAAATAATTTTATAACAAAGAACAGCTAGAATCTTTGAGAAAGAATTTGAGCAATAAGTTTGTGATCAGTCAAATAGTAGAGGGCTTTAATTGACTGCCTTACATATAGTGAACACTGAATAGTTAACAATTAGACATCATAATGCGATTCTTGAGTTGGCAGTTGGCAGTGGGCAGTCGCTCCTTTCAGAACGCTCCGCAACCATTTGTGTGTGTTTGGGCTTTTTTTCCTTCTGCGGCTTTGTCGCGAACTTTTTCAGATAACGGGCTTTATCTTTGAACGAACAGTAGTTGATCAGGTCGTTTAAAGATTGTAATTTTTGGAAAATTTATCACAACATCGGAATTCTTCATTTCTCCTAATAGTTAGAAAATCATCAATCAAGATAAAGAATCTCCACTATGGTCCATACAGCTGAATACTACAAGGGAACTGAAACCCAAATCTCATCTATCTTAGCAGGTGGTTATGCAAATCCATTAACCAGAGAGTGGCAACATGAAAGACAACTTACCAAAAATATGTTTATCTATCCATTATTCATAAGTGATAACGACGAAGATGAATTCCTTATTGAATCTTTGCCGGGTCAAAAAAGATGGGGGTTGAATAAACTTTTGCCTTTTGTCAGTGATTTAGTTTCAAAAGGGTTAAGATCAGTTATTTTATTTGGTGTTCCTCTAAACCCTAATGCAAAAGACGAGGTTGGCAGTAGCGCAGATGACCCAGAAGGTCCAGTGATTAGAGCTACTAAATTATTAAAACAACATTTTCCAGAGCTGTACATTTTAGCAGATGTTTGTTTATGTGAATACACCTCACATGGCCATTGTGGTGTCTTGTACGAGGATGGTACAATCAAAAGAAAAGAATCAGTCAAAAGAATTGCAGCTGTTGCTGTTAATTATGCCAAAGCTGGTGTTGACTGTGTCGCTCCTAGTGATATGATTGATGGTAGGGTCCGTGAAATTAAATCAGCCTTGATAGATGCTGATTTAGCCCATAAAACTTTTGTTTTTGCATATTCCGCCAAATTTGCTGGTAACTTGTATGGCCCATTTAGAGATGCTGCTTGTTCAGCTCCTGGTAAAGGTGACCGTAGAGCATATCAATTACCTTCAGGTGGTAGAGGTTTGGCTAGAAGAGCTTTAAGAAGAGATATCAATGAGGGTACTGATGGTATAATTGTGAAGCCTTCAACTTTTTATTTGGATGTCATGGCTGATGCTGCTGAAATTTGTAAAGATTATCCAATCTGTGCTTATCATGTCAGTGGTGAATACGCAATGTTACACGCCGCTGCTGAAAAGGGTGTTTGTGATTTGAAAACTATCGCATTTGAAAGTCATCACGGATTTTTAAGAGCTGGTGCAAGATTAATCATCAGTTACTTTACTCCAGACTTTTTAGAGTGGTTAAGCGAATAATTTCAGAAAAATTAAGATCAAAAAAAAAATGTTGATTTTGTAAATAAAGGAAACTTGTAAATAAAGGAAACTTGTAGTGAGCAGAGATAGATTTTGGATTTGTGTTCACCAGTATGTTTAATTAAATGACGGATCCAAAATTTAAGAATTGTACATAGTATTGATAATAACATAATAACTAACAGGAAAAAACAAGATTACAAGTAGTCTCTTAGATACGAAGAACTAAATAAAACGTAGATCTTCTATAGAAATTGAATCATTTATATGCAATAAATTAAAATCACCAGAAATCATCTTCAGGATCATACATTCTTCTTTGGTTACTATTTTTTTCCATTTCATCATCATCCCACAAGTCGTCATACAAGGTTTCTTTTCTCTTCTTTTCCTCAGCTTGTTGTTTTTTTTCCAACTCATCTTGTTCCCTCTTGGATCTTTCTGACGCTAATTTTTTTGAAATTAATTCTTTATCTCTTGAATTTTTTGCTTCTATCAAATGTTCTTTACCTTTTATTTCCTCCCTTGTTTTCTTTAATCGATTGATTATCGAGTTATCACGAGTTTGAATATGGATTTTCTTCACTTTCTTTATATTTTTGAAGCTAACTTCCCCATCGGCCATCCCTTTGGTCTTCTTCAAATTAGCCCATGGTGTATATATAACAGTGATATTATCTCTTTTATTACCTTCTATGGAATTAGCTTTAGTTAATTGTGCACAATCTAAAATTGAAAAGAACACAAAAAGTTAGTAACACATCTTTCCAATTTGTTTTTCATTAACATCTGTTTTTTTGGAGAGCACATACCAACCAATAATGGTTCTGGGATAGAATCCCACTTTTCACCAACATCTAACCTTAAGTAAACATGTGCTGAACTTAGATTATCAACATGGAACCAAACATCATCTTCAAGACCATACCTTATTAAATCTTCATTTTCATATTTATCTTTACCCATATATATAAATCTTGGGGTATCTACGAAAGATAAATCTGATCCTATTGATTTGAAGTAATAAACCATTGTAGTAAATGGCAAAATTTAAAATAATTCCTAATATTTGTTCGATAAATCGCAAATCGAAGGACAATATAAACTTTTGGACTTTGAGATGAGTATGAAGTCTTGATTTCCTTTGTCCTGACTCGATTCGAACCCATTTTCGCGAGACGCGTTGTCTCTTTAAAAGAGGCATCAACATCAATGAAGAAGCGAATCAAAGATTTCAATATTTGAATAGAGTGATAGAAAGAAACTAAGTTGGATTTAAAATATCCATCGAATTGTGTACTAAAGGTAAATCTTCAATAGGTTCCATTTAATAATGGGTGTTCCATTTCCAGATTTAGATCCATATGAGACATTGAAAATCTCTAAAGAAGCGTCAGAACAAGATATCAAAAAATCATATAGAAAATTATGTTTGCAATATCATCCAGATAAATTGAAAAACTCAGATGATGCAGATGAATCGAAATTGAAATTTGAGAAAATTCTATTCGCTCATTCAATTCTTAATGATTCAAAGAAAAGGAAAAGATACGACCAGACTGGTTTATTAGATGAAGTAGATACAGAGGATGGCTTTGATTGGTTTGAATATTTTAGTAAGGTCAAGGCTGAAATCAATGAGGAAAGTATAGCAAAGGACAGAAAGGTGTACAGAAATAGTGAAGATGAAGAACAAGATATTATTGAACAGTTTATTGAAACAGATGGTGATTTTTTGATTTTGTTTGAAACCATTCCACACACAGAATTGTCCAACGAAGAAGAAAATCGTCTCTTTTCCATAGTTGATAGACTTGTCAATGATAAGATACTGGAAAATTATCTGCAGTGGAAGAATTATAAATCTAAACGTAAGCAGATATGGGTCAAATACCTCAAATCCCAATTGAAGTCATTATCAAAAGAGGCAAAAGAAGCTGAGAAAACAAAGAAAGAGATTCTAAAGAAAAACAAAGGAAAAAATTTAGATTCAGAGTCTGATTTACAACAATTTATAATATCAAAGAGAAAGACAGATATGGATTCTTTGATTTCAAAATTAGAATCGAAATATGGCGACAAAAAGACAAGTAAAAGAAAAGGTAATGATATAGATGACGATGAATTTGCCAAAATCCAAGCCAAATTGGATAAGAATAAAAGGAAAAAGTGAAGTTTACTGATATTTCATAATGCTCTAGCAATGGGATACATATGGATTAAATTTGTTTCGAAAGAAGTTACTAATTGTTTTAGACTATAAATAAACCTAGAACTGGTCTTAACTCACAGTAGATGATTATTTTTGATTTGAAAAATATTAAAGGTGGAGAACTCAAGAGCAAAACAGGATAAGATTCCCAATTATTTATAGGCTTCTCTTTCCCACCAATCAATGCTTTTCATCATCTATATGTTATTATAGGTTTAATAGATAATTAGATTTCGTTCAAGTATTTTTTTACTGTTCTGCTATTGCAAATATTCCTACTTTTATCAGAAGCCTTGTAAATCCTGCTGGTGATGATTCATAATCTGTAATTATTTGCGTCGCTCAAAGCTATACTCTGTTATACAAATGTTATGTATAGTAAATAATGAGCAATGAAATAATATCGGTTACTTTAGCCAAAGTTTTTAATAATCCGGGGATGACCGTATTCAAAATGTCTCGCCGTTACTGAATTGAAAGATAGTAATGAGAACTTTAATATTATAGGTTGATTATTATCTTTTTAGTAAGTACGATATATACATTTATATATAATAGATATTACTAGAAGTTAATTGAGCAACAGAGTTTAATGATTTTACCGACATTATTTCCTGAAGGGGGACAAATGGAGCCGAACCATAATTATTTTAAATATATAAGTAATTTAATTTCTCTCAATCAATCGATGCTATTATGAACTTCATATATTTTGATTACTCTTTAAATATAAATAGAACTCTTGAATCAACTTATTGCAACTTGTAAACTTGAAGGTATCGCAAAAGCATTAAAATAGTTATCACTTACTCAATAAGAATAAGCCTATAAGTTATCTGATACACTTATCATAATCTATAATATTATCAAATTGAATTATTGAATAAGTTGAAATAATATAACATATAAATTAACATGTCTGAAGATTTATTACTTATCCCAGGTCCTGTTACCGTGTCAAAAGATGTATTAAAGGCACAATCAATTCAATCGTTATCGCATACTCATCCAAAATTCATTTCAATTTTCCAAAGTGTATTAAAAAACTTGAGAGTTTTGTTTAAATCAACTAATCCCAAAGATCAAGGTATAGTTATTTCAGGTTCAGGAACATTAGGCTGGGATATTACTGGTTCTAATTTGGTTTATCCAGATGATGATGTTCTTGTATTATCAACTGGATTTTTTTCAGATAAATTTGCTAAAGCATTAGAAGTTTATGATGCAAATGTTGATATTTTAACTGCTCCAGTTGGTGGAATTAATTCATTACAAGAAGTTGAAACTCAATTGAAAAAAAAGAAATATTCTGTCATAACAATTACTCATGTTGATACTTCAACTGCAGTCACTCAAAATTTGGCAAATCTTAGTAAAATTATCAAAAAAGTCTCACCGGAAAGTTTGATTGTTATCGATGGGGTATGTTCGGTTGCAGTTGAAGATATTGAATTCACTAAATGGGGGTTAGATTATGTTTTGACAGGTTCTCAAAAGGCTATTGGGATTCCACCAGGTTTATCAATTGGATTTATTTCAGAAAGAGCAATTGAGAAAGCTTTAAAAAGACCAAAACAATCAACTTATTTTGCTTCACTCCCACTTTGGTTACCAATCTTACAAAATTATGAAGCTGGGAAACCTTCATATTTTGCAACTCCATCAATTCAATTGATTAATGCATTAAAAGTTTCATTAGATGAAATTTTAAATGGTGGATTAGAAGAAAGATTTATTAAATCAAAAAGAGTTGCACAAGATTTCAAAAAAAGATTAACCAATGAGTTGGGATTGCAATTGGTATCATTAGATAACGAATATTCTGCATCAGGTTTAACTGGGGTTTATTTCCCAGAGGGTATTAATGGACCAGATTTCTTGAATTCTGCATATAAAAGAGGTGTTGTATTCGCTGGTGGTATTCATACAGCCATCCAACCTAAATATTTTAGAGTTGGTCATATGGGTGTTTCAGCTTTAGATGATTCATTAGGTCATATTGAAAAGGCATTTGATGTAATTAAAGAATCATTAGCTGAGTTGGGTTACAAAAAGATAGAATGATATCAACAATATCTATGAATTTTTATGTGGTTCTTTTTTTTGGTCAATTATTCTTTCAATTTGAGTTTCCCAGTAAATTATATTTAATCTTATAATTCTAACAAAATATATTTATAATTTATCAGGTTTTCCTTTTCCTAGTTTTGAACTTATTTATATATATGATATGTTTAACCGCTCAGTAATTTTGATTAAAATTTTAAGTTGTTATTACTTTTGAGTTTCAAATTTGGAATAATTTGATCAAATAAAAATAAATCATACAAACTATAATATTTTCCCCCTTTTATTTATTATAACTATTTTGAATAATGTTGGTTTTAAAGATTGGTGGATATTTAATTAAGCATCATGAGTAATATTTGAGTTTGATCCCTTTACTTTATCAAATATATCTGGTAACGTCTGGTAACCCCAGTCAAAAAGAATAATTGACATAAAAAACAAAAAGCATTAAAACGGAGTCAAAAAACAACAACTGCATGAACAGCATATAAAAAAAAACAACCCATATTCACGTGCTATTCACGTGCTATACAAGTTAAGATTTCAATTCTCCATCATTAAATAAAAATCTTAACCTTCTTGCCTTTATTTTTTTTATCTAACTTCTTTAATAAAATACATATTTATTATTATACCATATAATTGTATTAAATATCTTTCAATTGAATATAAACTACTCACTTCATGAAACCTACCACCGATCTTTTTGTTGACTCGGGAGTAGGTCAAATTTTTATAAATAAATTTTATATAAATTTTCCCAGTTTTTTTTTTTTTTTCGGTCCGTCCCAGGTCATTTTTTTTTTCTTGTTTCTCCGATGAGTTTATTGGTACTAAATAAATAACAACGTTATTAGATTTTTTTAATTTACATAGGTTATTATAATAATAATAATATAAATTTTTTGACTTGTACTAATTAATTTTCATTTGAATTTTTTTTTTATAAAAAGCACATGAAAGTTCAACAATTGAACAAGAAAAAAAAAATTTAGGAAATTATTTTGTCCCATTGTCTCATCAACAGATAATTATTCATTTATTAGTTGAAATTTATCAAATTTAACAATGTCATACGCTTTACCAGAATCACACAGACAATTAGTCGAAGGTCATTTAAAAGATACCGATCCAGAAGTTGAATCAATCATCAAAGATGAAATTGAAAGACAACGTCATTCAATTGTTTTGATTGCTTCAGAAAACTTCACAACCACTGCCGTTTTCGATGCTTTAGGTACTCCAATGTCAAACAAATATTCAGAAGGTTACCCAGGTGCTAGATACTATGGTGGTAATGAACATATTGATAGAATTGAATTGTTGTGTCAAAAAAGAGCTTTGGAAGCTTTCCATTTAACTCAAGATAAATGGGGTGTCAATGTTCAAACTTTATCCGGTTCCCCAGCCAATTTACAAGTTTATCAAGCTATTATTAAACCACATGAAAGAATTATGGGTTTGGATTTACCACATGGTGGTCATTTATCACATGGTTATCAAACCGATACCAGAAAAATCTCTGCTGTTTCAACTTATTTTGAAACTATGCCATATAGAGTCAATTTAGAAACTGGTATCATTGATTATGATACTTTAGAAAAAAATGCCGTTTTATTCAGACCAAAAGTTTTGGTTGCAGGTACTTCAGCTTATTGTAGATTGATTGATTACAAAAGAATGAGAGAAATTGCTGATAAAGTTGGTGCTTATTTAGTTGTTGATATGGCTCATATTTCAGGTTTAATTGCTGCTGGTGTTATTCCATCACCATTTGAATATGCTGATATTGTCACCACCACTACCCATAAATCATTAAGAGGTCCAAGAGGTGCTATGATCTTTTTCAGAAGAGGTGTTAGATCAGTCAATGCCAAAACTGGTAAAGAAGTTTTGTATGATTTGGAAAATCCAATCAACTTTTCAGTTTTCCCAGGTCATCAAGGTGGTCCACATAATCATACCATCACTGCTTTAGCTACTGCTTTAAAACAAGCTGCTACTCCAGAATTCAAAGTTTATCAAGAACAAGTTTTGAAAAATGCCAAAGCTTTAGAAGAAGAATTCAAAAAATTAAACTATACTTTAGTTTCAAATGGTACTGATTCACATATGGTTTTAGTTTCATTGAGAGATAAAGGTGTTGATGGTGCTAGAATTGAAACTGTTTGTGAAAACATCAACATTGCTCTAAACAAAAACTCTATTCCAGGTGATAAATCAGCTTTAGTTCCAGGTGGTGTTAGAATTGGTGCTCCAGCTATGACCACCAGAGGTTTAGGTGAAGAAGACTTCAAAAAAGTTGCTCACTACATTGATTTTGCTGTTAATTACGCTATTAAAGCTCAATCTGAATTACCAAAAGATGCCAACAAATTAAAAGATTTCAAAGCTAAAATTAAAGAAGGTTCAGATGAATTAACCAGAGTTAAAAAAGAAATTTACGACTGGGCTGGTGAATTCCCATTATCAGTTTAAGTTAAGAAACATTTTTGTTATTTCGTTACTCTATCTAGACGTTTTTCCTCATTTTTTAAACCCCTGCTCGATTTGAAGTTACTTTGGAAGAACTTCAAATCATTATCATGTCTCAACACAAATAAAAAAAATTATTGTTTTCCTTTGTCATTTTTTTTTTTTAGTTCATTTCACTCCTCTTTTATCTTTTAGTGGTATTTTACATAGTTAATTTTTACATAGTTATATTTTACATGGTTTTCATTTGTATGCAACTTAGAGTATTGTCTTTAAACGATTTAATCTTTATATTTTTGTTAAATCAATTATTGTCTTAAATTTTCATCCATATAGTAATAATACCGAACCAATTGAATCATAGAGTTCCAATAGAATTTTTTAAATTTCATAAAGATTAATGGGTCTACACTTCAACCAATTTCATCCTACTTGTATAAGATTGGTTCGTTTTTTTTTTCTTCTTCGTTCATTATGTGTATAGAATAAATATATATACCACAACTAAAATATATACATATCTCTTTCCTTTAACTCTTCATTTGAATTTATTTCTCATGTATAAAAATAAATATGAAATAATCATGTGAGAAATAAACTAATTGAAAGACAATTGAAAAAGTAAAAAGCAAATATAAATGAAAATAATGATATATTAGTAATGAGAAATCTTCACACTCAATTCATTTTCTAGTAGAGGTGAAAGCTGAGGAGTTCTGTTTTTTTTTTTGAGTAATTTTTTTTTTTTTTGGTTTTCTGATCTTTGCTTCTTTTGGAGGAATATAATAGAATAAAATTTGGAATATTCTTCTTTTAATAATATTATTTTTATTGTATATATATAAAAAAATAACGGTAATAATAATAATAATAATAATTGAATGATAAAAAAAAGTATAACGAATATTTAACAATCTATTTTAAATCACCAGCAAAGTTACCAGCTTCTCTTTGAGCATCCCATTTTTCTACCCAATCAACTGGACATAATGATGAGTAAGTTCTGAAGAAAACTTTACATGGTTCAAATTCTTCACCTTTAGCGTTGATACATTTGTGGTAATCAACATATGATTGCCAGCAGTGTCTGGTTTGATTTTGGTTTGGGAAACGAGCGTCGAAACCGACAGTTTTCAATGGTGTTTCTTCAGCAGACATTGTAATGTTTTTGGATTAGTACTTTGATGTAATTGAAGAATAACAGTGTGCAATCTAACTATCTTCGAATCTTCGATTTTGATTATAACTTTTTTTTTTCTTTAAAAAAAAATCAGCTTTTTTTTTTTCTTACTCGGAGGAAAAATCAGCGAAATTTTCAAAAGGCGTGATTGGGCGAACCGGAAGTAGAATATTCAGCATGTGATATTGTGTTTTTCGGAAATACAGACTTGGTAATTCTATGATCACGTGGAAATCTATAAAATTTTCAAAATCTTTTTTCGGTAATAAATATTTAGTACTGATACATTTTTAATTAATATTATTGAAAAAAAAAAAAAAATAAATTATGTATACAATGGATAATGTTTAATTAAATATAATGGACTTTTATTTTTTTACAGAATGAGATTAAATTATGTCACGAAGTGGTATGTAAAATCTGTAATCTAGATTATAAAATGATGAATTCTAACGATGAAATAAATTTTGATAGCGTATGAAGCGTTTCAGGCTGAGCCGCTACAAGATGATGATATTCCATTATATGATGCAAACTCATCAGATGAGGAACAAGTTCAAAATACAATAATACAAACTCCTATAGAAGGGACACCAAGACCTTTAGTCACAACATCATCTAGATTAAATAATCAAGAATCCAAATTTATTGCTTCTAACTTTAACCCTGATGATGATAATACGATATTTGGATCCGGTTATGTTATATTCGGGTTGAAGACAAATCAAAATTTAATCATTCGTGGACAATTTCAATTAGAGATACAACGAGGGGCAATATTGATTAATGATTGTATATATCATTCTTCATCCCCTTCATTAAAGTTCCTCAATCCAATTTCAAATTCATTACCTTTAATTAAAGCTACTCAAGTGATTGATAGATCCAAGACTGAAGATAAAAAGACACAAGAAAACGAACATTTATTTTCATCTGATTATAAATCAGTTATTAAAGTATCAAATCTCTCAACAGGTTTAGAAAATATAGGTTCATTAGCACCAATATTTAAGAATTTATTTTGGAATTTTAATAATATATCAAATGATGATTTGAAAAATATGGATGACTTTGAATCAGCATTTAATTATACATTTATTCCCATATTAAAACCAACAGATTCATTATCAATAATAAATTTCAAAAAATATGAATCAACTTTGAAAAAATTGAGTGATTTATACGTCAATAACAATCTTTTGAAAATTCTAATTATTGGGGGGAAAAATTCGGGTAAATCAACATTACTCAACTTAATTCTTCAAAAATTTTTAAGCATTGAATCCAATGCAAATCCATTAAATATATTAGATATTGATCCGGGACAATCTATTTTTAGTAAACCTGAATCAATCTCATTGAGTAAATTACATTCTTATCAATTCGGTAACCACTTATCATTAACTTCATCGGATATTCAATCTGTTAAACAACATTATATTGGATTCACATCACCAAAAGATCAACCAAACAGATTCAACGTATTATTACAAGATCTTTTCAATAGCTATACAAATGATGGGCTTATCAAGAACGAAAGTTTGTTAATCAACACTCCTGGATGGATCAAAGGCTACGGTATAAATTTAACAAAGACTATTGTGGCTAAGATTAAACCCACCCATATAATCTATTTAAATAGTGGTAATCTAGATATTCAGAATGATGAAGTAATAAACTTATTGAAAGATTATAAGGATGATTTTGAATTGATTCCATTGTTGGGAAATTTCCATAACAACTCAAATGTTAAATATCATTCATCCCAATTACGAATTTTTAAAAAAACATCATATTTTCATAAATTAAGAGATTATAAATTTAATTTTAAACCATTATTAATGAACCCACCATTACAACTCAGTTATGGAGATCATGGTGTAAAATTTTCAACTTTCTTGAACTTCAACGATATTGATGTTGCAAATAACGAGGATTTTAAAAATTTGTTTGAAGGTTCTATTATTGCAATTCATACAATAACAAAGTTAGAATTATCCAAAATCACCAATATCAAAACCGTTGGGAATAGATTACCAATTTTAGATTCAAAATCATTCAATAATTTAAATGTCCAAACATTAAAATTTAAATGTCTTGCATTAATACATTCTATAGATGAGACTGCAAAGTTATTAAATTTATATATTCCAGAATTTGAGATGAATCAATTAAAATCAAAGCCTTTGAATGAAGAATTTTTCATACTTAGAGGAAAATCAGATACTCCAATTCAAGAATTTGCAAGCACAGAAATTATTAAAAAATTTAAAAACTCAAAGTACAAAAAATTACCATTTATTACTTTCAACAAAAATTCGGATCTGGATAAAGCTTGGAGAGTAAGGAAAAATGTTCAAAGAAGAGGTCAACAATGAGTCATGTGTAACAAGGATCTAATAAAATATATTATCAATAATGACAATAAATAACGTATTAATGTAGTAAAAAAGATATTTACACTACGAGTGAAAAAAAAAAAATTGTAGTCAATATTTCTTTATTGATAATCTTATGCTAATAATGCTTCCTGTTTTTGCTTTCTTTCAACACCAGTTTTCTTTTGTGTTTCTTCTTTTACTTCAGTTATATTTTCTTTAATTTCAGTCTTAACAGCATCTGGCATAGTTTTAACTATCACTTCATTTTCTAAAGCTTGTAATTCTTCATCTATTTCATCTTCATAATCTTTCCCTACTATTGAAGTACTTAATAAATCATTGATTTCATTTTGATATTCTATATTATCGTTAACTTCATCAATTAATTCATTAACATCTTTCACATTAAGTTCATTATTTAATTTCTTCAAAACAGAATTACCTTGTGTTAATCCTTTAAGAAATTCCTTTTCGATAAGTTTAAATTCAATATTTTGAATCATATTTTCCAAATTTAGTATTTGATTTGATACTGATTCCAATAAAGATTGTTGATATTTTTTTTTCTTCAATATTACTTTAGCACCCGTTTTATTATTCTCACGAAGAAGTTTTTTTATCTGAAGAGTCTCTGATTTTAAAAGATTGTTGGTACGTTTTTCATATTGAGTTAATTTATCCTTTTGTAGTTTTAATTGAAGTATGGCTTTATCTTGTGCGGTAACAACTGGTGAAGATGATGTATTCCCCATAGTTGATGATATTTTTGGAGAGTGAAAAAATGGTGTACCTTGAGTTGAAATGAAAACTTTTAGATTATTAGTTTAACTAGTATTGCTTTAGACTGTATCTGACTTTAACTTGATTAATTGATTGTAAGCTTATACATTGACAAATATAGTTATACACTTGTACACCTTGAATAATAGTGTGCATAATATTAAGTGCTGTTCACCTTTTATTCGCGGCTATTGCTGTACGCTGTGCGATATAAAAATAAAAAATGCGAATTATAAAGAAGAAAAGTCGGGCGCCCACAAGCAATTATACTTACTGTTTATGTAAAGATGACATAAGCAAGAAAAATATTATCAAAAAAGTATCTCATAGTGTAAATTTCTAAAAACAATAAAAATCCGATATAGTGTAACGGTTAGCACGGTTCGCTTTCACCGAGCAGACCGGGGTTCGACTCCCCGTATCGGAGTTTTATTTTTTCTTTTCCTTTTTTTTCTATATTTCGTTATCCTTTTAGATGTCAAATAGCTTCTATTAATTCTTAAATTTTAATTTCGAATGAGTCTGGGTTTAAAACAAGTATAATTTGGGGAGATATACAAAATTGATATAATTGGTTGATTATGATTTATGATAATTCCAAGATATTTCACCTCGATTTTAGCTGCGATTGAAGGCTTCTAATGCATATAATATTTTTAACGTCGCACTAGCAACTATAATTCCCGAAGCTCTGTACAACAAAGGTGAAAAATTAAAAATGAACACGTCGTATAAATTCGTAATCATTTTTTGGGGTTGAACATTATATATAAAAAATAAATACAATCATATTGTATAATGTTAAACATTAATATAAAATTCTAATTGATATATATCTTCACTAGTGATGTGCATAATAATGAATATATCTCTATTTTTGGCTCACTGATTTTTTTTTTTGTTGGGGCGCTTTTGCATGAACGTCTATCACCATAGATATTTTGTGTTTTTAATTTTTTATCGCGTCTATTTTTATATATAGCTGATTATTCTATTTTTAATACTACGTCAGAAGCCCAATTTAATATTAAATACTAATTATTATTAGTGTCCCGCTCATCTCGCAGGCACCCGCGGCCCCGCGGCCCAACTGACACAGAATTAAATTAATAGCTGCTGTTAAATTAACTATACAGTTTATATTCGACATAGTACAAATTTCAGTTCTTTTGAAAAGCAATCCTGAAAAGTTCAAAGAAATCAACGAAAAGAATATATATAATTGATATTTTTTTATTATTCTATATTAAAAAAATTATTTCAACCTTGTGCAGATAAATTCTTTTTGTTTGTTTGTTTAATTACTGATCTGGGCATATCTTTAATCTTTTGATTTTAAAGTTTTACTTATTAGTTTGGTTTATATATAATAGTTTTTGAACAGGTTTTTTCCTACTTTGATTTCGTTGACTGAAGTTTCAATTTTGGTTTTTTTTATTTTTTTCATCTTTTAAAACAAAACCAGGTCATCCTAAGTTTTTATAAACCAGACTTTTCAGTTTTATAATCATTATCAACTTTGAATTTTGCATTTGTCAAAAAGAAATTGTGCCAATTATTCTTGATTTTCAGTTTCATCATAAATTTTTTCGTTTGCTAAATTTACCTATACCCATTAAAAGTTACAGACCACAAAATTTTTGTTTATCCAATATTGAATCCATCAAATTGTTGAAATAACCATTGTTCAAAATCATATTGTTGTGTTTTTTTTCCACAAACTTTTGTGCTAGTCTGTTTTGCGTTTCAATTTAGTGGTTTTCTGCAATTTTTTTTTTTTTTTCATATTTATCTGATTTCAATCTCCATTCAAATATATTTGCATTTGTTCAAGTACAATAAAGAATTATACTATTTTCATTTTAGTATCACATTATGTCTAGTTTAAACTCATTTAATGATACTCAATCACCTTCAACCCCATTACAAGAGTCTTCATCAAACCCTCAAACAGTTGCAGAGACTGAATCAGCAGGTTCACATACTCAACAGATCCCGCAAAACCAACAGCAACAACAACAACAACAACAAATTGCACAGCCTTTTATATCACCACCTCAATTTATAAACCCATTGATTCCGATTCAACAATTACAACCTCTTCAACAGCAGGCTCCTCAAGCTCCACCGGGTCCCCAAGAATTTGTACCATTACCTATTCCAAATCCACCAAGTGCAACAAGTGCCACATCATCCACATCACCACCTAAAACACTTTGGATGGGTGATTTAGACCCATGGAGTGATGAAGAATCGATTGTAAACCTTTGGTCTCTATTGGGTAAAAGGGTATTAGTCAAGCTTATCAAGGCAAAAAGAGGTACTCCTGCTGCTACTTTAAATACTGGTCATGCTGGCTATTGTTTTGTAGAATTCGAAACTTATGAGGATGCCAAGAATGCATTGAGCTTGAACGGATCAAGTGTACCCAATACCAATAGAGTGTTCAGGTTGAATTGGGCAAGTGGTGCAACTTTGACTTCTGAAATTCCCCAATCCCCTGAATATTCATTATTTGTTGGTGATTTGTCTCCATCGACTACAGAAGCTCATCTATTATCATTATTTCAAAATCATTTTAGTTCAGTTAAAACTGTTCGTGTTATGACGGATCCAATAACTGGAACATCTAGATGTTTTGGGTTTGTTAGGTTTAGTGATGAAGAAGAAAGAAAGAGAGCTTTGAATGAAATGTCTGGAGTTTATTGTGCTGGTAGACCATTAAGAGTGGCATTAGCTACCCCACGTCAACAATCTCAATTGACAGGTAATGGTGGCAACAATTCAAACTTTGGACCATATGGTCAACTACAACCTCAACTATTTCAGCCATCATTACAAACCAATCCTGGAGTTCCAACTGGATTTTATGACCAACATCCAATTCCATTAACTTCAAATCAAGATTATCCATTCACTGATCCTACCAATACTACAGTTTTCATAGGAGGTTTAGCGAATGGTATTCCAGAACAAACTTTGGCTCAAATTTTCCAACCTTTTGGTCCAATAATTCATGTTAAAATCCCACCAGGTAAGGGATGCGGATTTATTAGATTTGAAAATAGAAACGATGCGGAAGCGGCAATCGCTGGTATGCAAGGTTTTTATATTGGAGGAGCACGGGTAAGATTAAGCTGGGGTAGACAACAGAATCAAAATCAACATAATCAACGTCATCAATTTCATCAAATTCCACCTTCAGCGGCAGTTGCTGCTGCTGAAGGTGGATATCCAGGAGTGATTCCAAATGGTTATTATTATGCACCAACTAACGGCGCTGACGTTAATGGGATAACAG
This sequence comes from Waltiozyma mucosa, assembly GCA_030581415.1. Lineage (NCBI taxonomy): Eukaryota > Fungi > Ascomycota > Saccharomycetes > Phaffomycetales > Wickerhamomycetaceae > Waltiozyma > Waltiozyma mucosa. The sequence continues at coordinate 214,550 of JAKTTK010000150.1, forward strand.
ATGATTATGATTTACAACCACCACCACAGCAACAATTTTATGATGGTCAATCACAGCAGCAAAGTCAACCACATCAACAGAGCGATTTATAATTCTCGTCAATATAAACCTATCAAACCATCACTTTTGCTTTTAGGAAGTGAGGTTTTTTTCTCTTTTTTTTTTTATCAAGATCCATATATTTTTTTCATCATTATGCTTATACCACATACTAAATTAGTTTTTTTACCCCTTTCCAATCAATTCATTCTCATTCTGTTTATAGTGATTGTTTTTTTGCTCATCTATTCTTGTGTGATGTTTTTTTTTTCAAGTTTGTATTTTATGTTTTTTTTTTCTTTTGATTTTACAAAACGAAAAAGCTCTTTGTTTTTTGTGTATTCACTTTTGATGTTTGTTTTGGTATTTTTTTTTCATATATTTATAATTCAATCCGCCAGAATTCCTTGGATTTTTGCAAATGAAATATTAATATACAATGTTATTATAAATCATTTGAAAAGGCTAAGTAATTTATAACTCAACTTTATAATATATAGATATAGTATATTAAAATGAAGTTAATTGGTAAGAAAGGGTCTGTAAGCTACAACTTCAATTACTTCAAAATCATGTAATCTCTAAACTAATAAATAGGATTTAAATTATTGATCATTATACATAATTTAGAAGGAATGAGTTATACTAGTTATAATTGTTATCCTTAATTTGACGAAGAATTTGATTTTTTCAAATATTCAGACAGTTTAATTCTTTTAGGTTGTGGCAAATTATTTTTAACTATAACATTGTTCTGTTTGTCGTTATCATCATTATAATTTTCATTATTATTTTCATTATTGTTATTCATTATTTCATTATTCTTGGTATCATTATTTTTGGTATCATTATTGATTTGAGGTTTTCTTTCAATAGGAGTCATTAGAGATTTAGATGTAGGTGCAAGTAAATTTGATGGTTTTTTTCTTCGATTATGGAATATAGAGACATTTATTCTTTCTTTTACCTTTTTCTTTCCAGGCAAATTAGTGGGTTTGATTAAATTTTCTTGTCTTATAGGTTTTACCGGAGAAGTCGTTAATGGTTTTATTGGTTGGGGAGTAGGTTTTACTACTCTAGATATTTGAACTGGGTTTTGAAAAAATTTCGAATGCCTTACTGCTTCATCTTTAGCTTTTAAAAATAACTTTGATCTATTTGAAGGTGGATTGATTTGTCTCATTGGTAAAATTGATGTTTTTTCATATTTATAAGTAGGAATAACTTCATCTATATGAATCACTTGATGTTTATCTTTTGATTGGGCTATTGATTTCATATGTTGACGTAATTTTTGAATGGATTCTTTTTCCTTTTTATTTAAATCTTGTTTATATTTTAAATATAATAACTTTGAAGGTAATTTAAACTTATTGTTATGCGAAGTTTGAAATTTTGTTAAATAATTTTCAATGTTGATTTGTGAATAATCATAATTCAATTCTTTTAATTGGAATTGGAAAAATAATCTAGCTTTTGAAGAATCTGTAGTGAATCTTTCATGAATATTTTGCGGGAAATCCTTTTTCAATAATTTTAACCAAATATCTTCATCTTCTAACATCAATTGTGGGTTTAATTCTTCTAATTTTAATAATTGGATATAATTAAATTTTACCAACACTCTATTAATTAAATCATATCGTATTTCACCAAGATCTTTTATTAACAGATGGTTTTGTAAAAGAACATTCTCACAGAGAGTTGTTAATGGTAGAACACCAAGAGCCATCTTAAATACATATATTATTATTTTCCTGATCTAATAAATATGTGAACTGTTTAAAGATGATGTATACTAATGTGAAGAATATTTTATTTTTCAATATATGAGCGTAAAGAAAAAAAAGGACACACACAGAATTATATTATCAATGAGCAATTTTTTTTATTGTATGGATTAATTTAATATTACTTGTATATCTTGTAATATATGATATAGTCTTTATTTTTATAATTCAAAGTGTTGTTTAAAATATAAAGATATATATTAATTATTTGATATTCAACTACTGCTTGGCTAAGTGTATCATAAAAAAAATTACATACTTAAAAACTTATATATTCATCTTATATTAATATATAACATAAATTTAATATGGATCCCAAATGATTATGTAACCTAAATTATTTTTTCTCGAAAATTTTCCTAATTAGGCAATTTCCTATTTACGATTTTGTGTTTGTTAAAAAAGAGTAGAAAATTTAGAATTCGACCAGGATTAATTCCTTTTAGTTTATATTAACTTATGGATGATTCTATTTAAAATTAGTTTGAATGGTTTTATAAGATCATTAATGTAGTTTAATTCAAAAACAACTTAAGATTTTTAAAAAGATTATTATTATTTTTTATTAATTAATTATTCAATTATTCAAGCATCACCATTTTCAAGATCAATAGCTCTATTAACAACATTTAAATGATCAATCAATCTTTTATCATTTTCATGGAAACATAATCCTCTTTCTAAATTTACTTTTGCATCTTCTAATCTTCCTAAATTTAAAGAAGCGATAGCCTTTCTTAAAAAATTATCAGGTGTATTTACTTGTGTACTCAATAAAATATCTGCATCATTATAAGCTTCTATGAATTGTTTGTTCATAATATAAGCATCACATCTTGCTTGTAATATTCCATTTAATTCTGTCAATTGAACCCCAAACGATTCCCAATTGGCTCTTTTTTGTTGCATTTCAATAGCAACTGTTAATTTTTGAATTGCATCTTTGAATTGTTTTTTTCTCAAGGCATCAATACCACTAGTAATTAAATTTTTAAGTAATGGTGTGATTTTATTTGATGGTTCTGCACTTTCTGGAATTTCACCTTGAATTGAAATCAAATCTTTTGCTAATTTATTTAATTGAGTAACTTCATCTTGTAATTCTGGATATGAAACCTCTGAATCTACAGATATCAATTTTCTAGCTGAATCATATGTAATAGGTAATGCCATTTTTTAAAATATTGATTTATAAGTTTTTTTTTTAATGGTATTTGTGTGTATGTGTGAGTTTTTTTTTTTTCAAAGATCTAATTTAATATATATATATAAAGTGGAATAAACAATGTTATATATCTAACATTGAAATGTATTGGTTTCAAACATTAACATTGAAATCATGATTATCTCAACACTTTGGAAAAAAAAAAAAAACACGACAGCATGAACTCATGATAATAATTAAGTACTCGCGAATTAGAATATTTATTTTTATTTTAAAACAAAAATTAGGTAATCATACAATTTTATATATCATTATATATATATAATATACCGGAAATAGTAATTACTTAATTTAGTATTATAATACATACGCGATAAATAATTTTGAATACAAATTAAAAAAATTATTCTAATTATGTTTGCTAAAAAAGTAGCGCGCATCTAAATTTTTATTTATAGTTTTTTTTTTTTAGATCTAAACGCGCCTGTTTTTCTGAAATCAATGCTTATTGACATCATGATAATTATAATGTTATATTATACTGATTCTAAAATTTATATAATTAATATGTTCAATTGAATAACTCTTTTCTGTGGAAATAAACAAACGATTGGTATTGTTCTTACTTATCTATAGTTTTTTACTTATTAAGTATAAACTAATATTTTGGTGACTACGTCTATAGATATATCCAAAGCTCAATTATTTTCTTCTAGTTTTCAATAAAACATCCGTCAATATCAAAATCCTTTTATAAAATTATAATCAAAACAAAATTGTTTTATTTTGTCGGTCATCTCAAAATTATATTTAATCAATTTCATTCGAACTGACTTAATTCAAAATTTACAACATTAAATAATACATAGCTTATAGCATGTCTTCTTCACAGTCATCAATTCCATCAACTCCATCGACACCTTCCAAACCATATTCAATCCCAGCAGAATATTTCCCTTCTCTTAAAACTCATATAAATAAAGAATCACCATCAACTACATATAGATACAATTACGAATATAATTACCCTCAAACAAATGGGAATCAAGCTAAGAATGGTGAAGTGTTACAGAAATGGAATAAACCTGATATATTGGTGAATGATAATAAAGATGAAAGATATAGTGTTTATTTAACTAATGAAGATTATGAAGATTTCTCTCCCAATGGAAAAGATACCAAAGTGATGTTTAATAAATTGTCTATAAAGGGACATAAAAAGAATAATTCAATAACCAATTTCTTGAAGAAGAATTTACATAAACGTACGAAATCAACAATTTGATTGGGGAGTGATTTAAATCTAGGGCAATAACAGAAAACAACAAGAAAACGTCAACATATTTGCTCCCTACAATCAATTGATCAAAGTTTTTTTTTTATTAGTTTGTTAAACGAACAATTCTTATCGATGTATTAATAAAGTTTATAATATAATAATAATTCAATAGTGTGCTATATGATAATTTTAAAGAGGTGATATATCTATTTATATTAATGATTAATTGATCAACCATAAATACTTAGATATTATTCGTAATAAGGTCAACTACCTTGCTGTTAGGCCCTCCCTCTTCAAAAACTTACTCACGAGTCACCTTTATAATATCAATACTAAATTGATCTTGTTACAAATTTTATGATATTAATTTATCTTATAATATCTATAGATTATGAGATTATGGCCTATACATCATTTGTACTGTGTATTCAGCTGTCCATATAAATTTTGATGTTGGTTAATTGGTTTAGATACCGTTCGGTGTTTTTTTTGTCATAAATTCATGATGCAAGCAATGGTCAAGTACTTTGACCTATCAGGATTCAAATTTAAATTATAGAACCTGACAAGCTCGTCTTTGAGCTATTTGATGTTAAGTTTTGAGTGCCCCAATATATTAGATTATAAATATATAATAAATGAATTTTCCCAAATAAAGGAACCATAACATAGATTTTCACGATCCTCACGAATCATCGCACTCTGAAAAAAATTGATTGGAAATATTCTTCAGTGATTAGTTTAAGATTAATCTATTTAATTCTTTATAATATAAAGTATATTCGAGATGATAATTCTACTCCAGCTAGACTAGAGAGCTCTTTGGATACTTAATTATTTGTATATTGGTTGACATAGAGCATGTTCGCGGTGATGATGTTTACTTTATGAATTTAATTTTTTCTATATAATTTCATGAAAGTGTAAATGTTTGGATGTTTCCATCTCATCTTAATTTTTAATTTTTAATTTTATGTTTATTTGGATCAAAATTTTTAATATACTAGAATTTGTATAAAATTTAGAATATAACCTTATCAAATATATTCTATATTTCCAAAATTTGAAATGGTCAAAGTGAAAGGTAGAAAGGGACCATCATTAGCTCAATCTTTGGATAACAAATTGATAGGTTTGATTCATAAGTTATTAGATGAAAAATCAACAGAAAAAGCAAATAAAAATCAAGCACAAAATGATGATGAAGATATAGATATTGAAGATGATGATGAATTTAAAAACATCGCATTAGTTAAAGATTTAAGATTCACAGAAGTAATGATATATGTCCAACAAAAAGATTTATCATTACAAAGAATTAAAAAAGTTATGTTGGAAAAAACATTGGAAAAAGTGTTGAAACAAATGAGGGACGAAGAAAGTTTAGAATTGGAAAGTATAACAGGGAAACCAGTAGAAGAAGAATTAGATAGTGATTTTGATGGCGTAAATGTTGATGACTTGGTTGAAGTAAAAGATCAAAATCTTGCTAATAAAAGTGTTGTTAACTTATGGAACATAAAACCAGCAAATGTTTTAACTGTTAATCAGGATAATAACACTAACAACACGAATAATAATAATAATAATAATAATGACCCTAGCACTCAGAGCAACAATAATGATAATGACAATAATGAAACTGAAACTTATAATGAAAATGAAACAGAAGATATCGAGAAAAAAATGATTGAAGATGTTGATGGATCGAGCAAAGAAGTTAAAAAATCAAAGAAAAGATCCAACGATTCTTCAAGACCATCTAAAAGACAAAAAAGTATGTTTATTATTTTTCTTTTTGTTCAACATGATAATCAAGTTTTACTAACTTTCATTAAGTAGATAAGGATAGAAATCCACCAAATGCATCATTAGCACAATTGGGTGGAATGGATGATGTTGTTACACAATTAATGGAATTGGTGGGAATGCCAATTTTACACCCAGAGATTTATCAAGCCACCGGTGTTGAACCACCAAGAGGTGTACTTTTACATGGTCCACCCGGGTGTGGTAAAACTACTATTGCAAATGCTCTAGCTGGTGATTTAAAAGTTCCATTTATCAATATATCAGCACCATCCGTTGTAAGTGGTATGTCTGGTGAAAGTGAGAAAAAAATTCGTGAATTGTTTGAAGAAGCTAAATCATTAGCTCCATGTATTATATTTTTCGATGAAATTGATGCTATTACTCCAAAGAGAGAAGGTGCTCAAAGAGAAATGGAAAGAAGAATTGTAGCACAGATGTTAACCTCCATTGATGAATTAAGTTTGGATAAAACAAATGGGAATCCAGTTATCATAATTGGTGCAACTAATAGACCAGATTCATTAGATCCAGCATTGAGAAGAGCAGGAAGATTTGATAGAGAAATATGCCTTAATGTTCCGAATGAAATATCAAGATTGAATATATTGCAAAAAATGACTCAAAATTTGAAAATTGATGGGGATTTAGATTTCCAAAAATTAGCCAAGGCTACACCAGGTTATGTTGGTGCTGATTTGAAAGCTTTAACAACTGCTGCTGGTATTGCTTCAATCAAGAGAATTTTTAAATCATTAACCAATGATGATGAATTACTTGCAGAAGGAATTTTAACCTTGAATCAAATAGAAGCTTTATCTACTATTCAAAAATTCTTGATTAAACATCCTAATAGATTAACTCAAGATCAATTAGAACCATTGGCTATTACATATGATGACTTCTTAACTGCATTACCTACAATTCAACCGACAGCTAAAAGAGAAGGTTTTGCTACAATTCCAGATGTTACTTGGGAAAGTGTCGGTGCGTTAACCAATATTAGAATTGAATTGAATATGGCTATTGTTCAACCAATAAGAAATCCAGGAATCTATGAAAGAGTAGGTATCCATGCTCCAGCAGGTGTCTTAATGTGGGGTCCACCAGGTTGTGGTAAAACATTGTTAGCAAAGGCTGTTGCTAATGAATCAAGAGCAAATTTTATCAGTATTAAAGGTCCTGAATTGCTAAACAAATATGTTGGTGAATCTGAAAAGGCCATTCGTCAAGTATTTACTAGAGCAAGAGCTTCCATACCTTGTGTCATTTTTTTCGATGAATTGGATGCATTAGTTCCAAGAAGAGATACATCTTTAAGTGAAAGTTCATCAAGAGTGGTTAACACTCTATTGACTGAATTGGATGGGTTAAACGATAGAAAGGGAATATTTGTCATTGGGGCTACTAACAGACCAGATATGATTGATCCAGCCATGTTGAGACCTGGTAGATTGGACAAGACTTTATTCATCGAATTACCAAATGCAAATGAACGATTAGATATCTTGAAAACTGTCATAAACATCAACAAGACACCAGTTGATTCAGACGTGGATCTATCGACAATTGCACATGATGAAAGATGTAGGAATTTCTCTGGTGCTGATTTATCTTCATTGATTAGAGAGGCAGGGGTTATTGCATTAAAGAGAAAATTCTTGAATTTGGATGTTAACGAACAGGATCAACAAATGCAAGATCATGATGATGAAATTTATGTTACAAGAGAAGATTTTGAAAGGGCCTTTAATAGTGTCAAACCAAGTGTTAATGATAGAGATCGTTTGAAATATGATAGATTAAATAAAAAAATGGGCTGGTCATTAAATACTGATGAAACTGAACAAAAGGAATCAAGTTCTGTATAAATTGAAAAGGAAAATAGAAATCATGAAAAAAAAAAATACAAAATAGACTAATATATAGAAAACCAACTTTATAATATCTGGTAATTAATCTACAACCAATTTTATAAATATATGTATAAGAACAGTTATATTGTTATAAATTATCAATCAAAACTCAGTACCTCTAACTATATATATAGTATCACCGTCTTTAATGGTATTACAACGATCAGCAGTATTTAATTTCATAAATGTACTGTTACCAACATTCTTGAACAAAAACAACTTTTCGTTACTATCGTTTGTCTTATTATTTATGTTTTTTATTTTCAAAGTTTGTGCTATTGAATCTAAAGCTCTACCAATTGGCCAACCCCGACTTATAAATATAGGGTTTCTCAATGTTTTATCAAATGAATCATCAATAACTTGGGCCCAAATATATATTCTTTCTGTCTGTGGAACTTTAACATCACCTCTTGCAGTTGACTTCATCTTAGAAAGTTCAATGATTCTTTTCGTGGCATTACTAACTGGTTTCTTGCTCGATTTTTCATTTGATTTGAAAAAACTTTTAAGTTTATCCAATGCAGATGTGGATTTTGTAGATGCAGTTTTAATTGTAACAGGATTTGTATCTGTGGTCTTTAACTGTATTTTAATGTTTGATCTATCTGGAAATAGACTTTGTGAGCTTGGTAAATCTTTGAATGCATTTTCATGAGGTTTTAAACTGACTGAATTTATCTTTAGACTTGAACAGTTATGAGATTCTGGAGATCTATGTAAGGAACAAAATGTTTGTCTACATGAACATTTGAATGGTAAAAAATCAATTTGACCACAATGTGAACAATGTTCACCTATATCCATAAGTTCAGTTTTTGACATGAAATGATTGCTAGTAAATAATTGTTATTAGTTTGTAAATGTTAGGAGAAATGACAGGTTTTTTTTAATTAGTACCAGACAAGTTGACGTTCTATATTAAATTTAATATGTTTTGAATATTTATACCTCCATGAGTTTGATGGCAAATTATTTTTAATGTATCTAGATTATTCTTTATAATGTAATTTGTAATCTGGTTATATGATCTCCTGGATTTTTGTGGCAAATATATTTTAGTGACAATTTTCTAGATTTTTATATAACACATAAATTAGAAATCAAAGGGAAAAGTATAATGTAGTGAACTGAATAAAACTTTTTTCACTATGTAATATTATACTATCTAGATCAGTTATTCCTTTTCAAAGAGCTAATGAATTTTCATATTCTATTATATTCTATAATTAACCGATAGAATTTACTAGCTAATATCGAGTAATATAAAAAGAAATCCAAAGACCGAAGCTTACATAAGCTCTCATCACAATCAGGGCACTTAACATCATCACTGCTCATCATCTCGCCCATATAATTCATGATATTATATTACATATGTGTAGTGTTTGATAGTTTTATTTAACTTAATTAATCTACTATAAGCTAATTTGATTGATTTGTATAATGTCCAATTCAGAGATAAATAAATTGGATACATCCAGGTATCCACAGATTGAACCAAACGGTTCATTATTGGTTGCCTGGCAAGTTAAAAGTATGTTGAAGCAATTTCCCTCATAACTTTATTCAATTATTGACAAAAAAAAAACAACTTCATAGATCGTCATGTTTTAGTTGTTGGTGGTGGTGAAGTAGCAGCATCACGTATTTATCATCTGCTCAATGCAAATGCTAAAGTGACTGTTATTGCTCCAGAAATAAATGATGAGATCAAAGAAAGAGAAGAAAAGGGTCTATTATACGCTGTACATAGACGTCATTTTCATCCATCAGATTTAAAATTATATGAAACTAAAAAACTTCCAAAATTGAATAATTTTTCTGAAGACGAATATAAAAAAATAGATGAATGGATTATTGATTCGAAGTTCGAGTTGGTTTTGGTTGCGATAGATGACCCAATAAAAAGTAAACAAATATATTATCTTGCAAAATTACAAGGATTGAATGTAAACATAGCCGATGTTCCACCTCTATGTGATTTTTACTTTGGTGCCATATTTAGAAAGGGTTTCTTACAAATTTTGATAAGTACAAATGGTAAAGGACCTCGTATGGCTAAATTATTAAAAGATAAAATTGGCCAAATGTTCACAGATGTTGAAATCAATAAAGTATTAGAAAATATAAATTCAGTAAGACAAGGTGCGAGAGAATATAAATTACAAGGTAGTGAGAATGATATAATTAAAAAGAGAATGGATTGGATGATTAAAGTGACTGAAAATTATTCGATCAAAGAATGGAGTAAAATTGATGAAGATCAAATCGATAAAATTGTTGAAAGTTACCCTGGTGAATTGCCCAAATTTCCTCTTTAGCTATTGGTGTCTTCAATAGAAAAGTTCTATATAATTATACTATATTATACCAAAGATTATCATAAGGTTTTAATACATTTTTAACTGCTCAATTAAAATTCGAGTTAAAATTTAACGAAACAAATTATTTTAGCATATATCATTAACTTGTTTAATACATTTAATAGATTTTAAAACAAAAAAAAAACACAAGACATTTGTAATGAGGAGAATCAAATTTGTCCAAATTCATATAAAAAAACATAGAGCGATGGTTGGTATCATAAAACCGATCCCTTTTTTAAAGTCTACGCATGGCCAGAATAATTCGATTTTAAATGTATCAAGATTCAACACTTGAAACAAAGATAAACGAAACAATCGCATAATAAAAAAAGAATGTGTTTTAAATGTTCTGAGTTTCCAAGTACAAATTGTTTTCCATACAGTTTTCTAATAATTTTAATCCTTTTTAATAATTAACACCGAGTGGTAATGTTGTTGTATTATAAAACGTCTTTCTTCTATTCCGTTATAATATTACCAATCAATTAATTGTTAAAAAAATCTAAGATTAATTCTCTAACCCGATTTTCAACCGCCAATAAATTGTTGGATAATTAACCATTTCTACATCATTTATATCTTGTATATTGTTGGGATTAATCATTGAGAAGCTATTGTTATAAGCTCATTCACAGAATATTTTCTATCCAATTTTTTTCTAATAAATGGAAATACATACATGATTGCAGTTAAAACAAAGTAAAGAGCAATTAAAATGGATCAGATTGCTGTTTTAACAACAATAAATTACACAACTATAACGGGTCAGGCTTTATGAAGGATTCTATATTTTTTACAATGATTTACAACGACAATATTTAGAATCCAGATTAATCAATTGAACAGAAATTTTGAGCAGGTTCAGTTTGCCCCTCATCGCTGTTATCACCAACTGGTTTTGTGTCAACAATTTTAAGTCTTAACTAAGTGAACAGTCCTTGAAACTAACAATCAATTGAAAATTTTCAAAGAGTTTGTGTCAACAATTTTGATAGAGTTAATACTCTCACAAACAAAGTGGAAGTCGTTAACGGGTTTGTGTTACAATGTGGTTTTTATTTCCCACTCAGAACACAAAGAAACCAATAGAATATTTTGAAATCTCCATACTATTAATAGAGAGAACCAAAGAAATATGG